>JAHWFO010006921.1:0-47237 GCA_023313115.1 Rhysida immarginata | reverse complement strand
GAAGTCTTTCTTGGACGCCCAGATCGAGGCCGCATATTACTTTTTCAATTTCTGCAAATGTTTGGATGATTCTACTAACTGTAGAATGAGGAATTCCAATCTTTAAGAATTTGATTATTTGAGGTGCGTTGCTGCTGTTTTCTATCATTAGTCGTAGTTTTCTTTTTTCCTTAAAGCTTGGTGCGTCCTTCTTAGGACGGCTTCTTTAGCACACACCTAGCTGCGAGGTTACTCCCCCCCTGGTTCTATACAATTATATTTTAGGATTATCATTCGCATCTAGTACACTCAAATTCAATAAAATTGAAAAGAATAATTTAAAATTCATGATACGGTAAATCTAGTATGCAAATGAGTTAAAATGGTGCAGTTAATTCCATTGATAGTAAAGGGAGAGTAAATAGTAACCATGTTTACAATATATTTCATATTTTTACAAGGCTCCAATGGACTATTGCAGAAGTTTTATTACAATCTACAGGGTGTAAATTTTAAGTTGACAAAGCAGAATAACTCGAAAAATAAGCTTCACACGAAAAAATGCGTAGAATCCAAAGTTGATTATTTTCGAGGGGGCATCTGCTGGTGCTAAAATTAGCCCACCCCCCCCGGCCCCTGGGGGTGGGGCGGGGGGCAACTTTAAAATTTCAAATGGGAACCCCTATTTTTTATTGCAGATTCAGGTCCTACATAAAAAACTACGTACATTTTGTCTGAAACATTTTTTTTATTTTTGGTAGATGGCGCTGTAATTCAAGAAAATCCATTTTCTCATTTTTGCGTGGAAATGGTTACGGAGAAATAAAAAATACTTATTTACTTCGTAAATTTTGCCGCAAAGTTATTATTTTATTATTTTTTGCCGCGGATTAGGATAATTTTGTTTTGTTTCGTGGTCATGAGGCCACACAACTTTATAATTATCAAACAAATCAACTGATTAGCTAACTAACTAACCGAACATCCTACGTACTAACGAGTGAACTCATTAACTAACAGAGTAAAAAAGTAAAAGACTGTGTAAAGATGAAGTTATTCCCGTTTAAGATTTGGTGGTCCTTAAAAGGACCGATTGTTTTCGTTTTATTTTTTCTTATTTGCAAATACTTGCAAGTAAATGAATTTCGGGGTGCTTGTATTTCCAGTGAGTCCCCTCGCCTCTCACTTTCGGCCTGCTTGTTGTCCTTAAATCCCTTGCATCTCGCCGTTTTATGAAATTAAATGTTCAAATTGATGACCTCCAACTTCGATGCATTTATTGACTCGTTTTGTAAATTCCTGAACACATCTTGATAACATGTCTGGTGTAATTGCAGCGCAAGCATCTCTTATTCTTTGAATCATGTTTTCGCGAGTGGTTGGCGTTTCCTTATAAACGATATCTTTGAGGTAACCCCATAAGAAAAAATCTGGCGATGTAAGGTCAGGCGATCTGGCTGGCCAATTCACAGGACCTTCCCTGCCGATCCAGCGACCATGGTAAAGTCGATGTAGTACTTCGCGCGCTACTAATGAATAATGCGCTGGACAACCATCATGTTGAAACCACATGTGTTGTCGAAGTTCAATACTCAGGTCTTCAAGTAGATCTGGTAGTTCATTTTCAAGTAGGTTACGATATTTGTTGCCATTCAAATTACCGTCTATAAAATATGGACCGATAAGTTTATCGCCAATTATCCCACACCAAACATTAATTGACCAAGGTCGCTGATGGTTGACTTCTCGAATCCAGTGTGGGTTCTGTTCACTCCAGTAATGCATGTTATGTCGATTAACTTCCCCGTGGTTTGTGAATGTTGACTCATCGGAGAAAAGAACTCGTGCAAAAAAAATGTTGGTTTGTTTGCATCTGCTGAAGTGCCCAGTGACAAAACGTTAGACGGTTTTGGTGGTCATTGCCATGTAGTTCCTGATGCATAGATACATGATATGGATGAAATTTGTGGAGCTTCAGCATTTTCCAAACACTCATATGTGAAATTCCTGATTGCCTTGATATTTCTCTTGTGCTCGCATGTGGATTATGAGCCACAGCAGCTAGGACTGACACTTGATTGTTTTCTCCACAAACAGTAGCTGCACGGGTTCTTTTTTTCTGGTTCACACTACCTTCCGCAGTAAATTGTTTAATAACTCGAACAAAAGAAGACCGTGATCGCGTTTGGCCAGGAAAACGCTGAGCATAAAGCGCGACTGCATTATCAAAATTTCTCCCACTTTCTCCATAAATGTACACCATCTCAATTTTTTCTTCCACAGAAAGATAATTCATAATGTAAATTCAAAAGCAATACGGCGTTGTACACTCACAAAAACAGTTGAAAAATTACAATCTTTTCTTCTAAAGATCAGAATTTAAAATGTAAACATTCTGAAAAAAATGCCAATGTTTACGTTATTTGTTTGTTGACGAAATGTCTTCAAATTACGTACATTGTAGTTAAAACAATGTAGGAATCGAAATGAATAATAAATTAGTTATTTCCACGCAAAAATGAGAAAATGGATTTTCTTGAATTACAGCGCCATCTACCAAAAATAAAAAAAGATGTTTCAGACAAAATGTACGTAGTTTTTTATGTAGGACCTGAATCTGCAATAAAAAATAGGGGTTCCCATTTGAAATTTTAAAGTTGCCCCCCGCCCCACCCCCAGGGGCCGGGGGGGGTGGGCTAATTTTAGCACCAGCAGATGCCCCCTCGAAAATAATCAACTTTGGATTATACGCATTTTTTCGTGTGAAGCTTATTTTTCGAGTTATTCTGCTTTGTCAACTTAAAATTTACACCCTGTATATATGTTGCAAAATTTTTGTCCTTCCTACACAACTACTTTTGTACATGTTTCACCTAACAAAGCGTGATTTTCAGATTTAAAACTTGGAAATAATCTATTTAGCAATCGACCAATTGTATGTGTTGTGTTGAAAGCGTTATTTTTTGTTTTAGTGTACAAACCTGCTTAGAGAAAATCAAAACTATACAAACACATGCGATGTTGCAGGAGCTTTGTAAAAGGGACTACAAAGGCAGTCCTTCAATGAAAAAGGGGAAACAATAAAAAATCATCGCATAAGTGTCCGTTTTATGTTATGAAGGTCAATCTTGGGCTGTGACATAGTTCAAACCGCTGTGCCCGTTTTATGTTTGTTTTCTCCAAATAATAATTTCCCTGAAATTGTGAAAAAATTTCTAAATATACTTAACACTTATCATTCGGCTGAATTATACAATGTGGTTTCTTGATTTTATTAGTAGGGAACTTATGAAGCATATCGCCATTAGATTTGTGTCTGATCTCCACAAGATTTTATTCGAATAGTTCCGCACATTGCCGGTTCCACACTAAGAGAAGTGCAGTGCAACATGGCTATATCTGAAGAGAAGAAATAATCACAAACAGAAAAAAGCATTTGTAAGTGGTACAATTTGTGGCCGTCAAATTGAGAACTTTCAAAAAGGAATCGACGTCAGTCTCTGTGGACCGGGTTTCCGAAATATTTCAAACAGAAATCAACAGACTGGTCAAGTTGAGAGCTTACTCATTTATGCCACAAACAACTGTTTGGAGAATTGTCCGCAGTCACTACCAGCAGCTCATACATGCTGAATTGGGTTTAGGGAGAATCAGAAATCGAATTCGAATTCAAAAATAACGCTTTCAGAATTTTTCTACTCAAGAAATGTCACCAGATTTGAAGACATGTATTTTGGAGAAGACTGATACATAATTCACATCAAAGTAATCACTACAGCAAGGAAATACTCCCCGTAATGGAAAACATGTTCCATTTTGTCCGCCCGTTTCGCCGTACAACTGTTTTGAAGTCGCGCTTTTAAATCAGTGATGGTTCTCCGACACAACTCTTCTGAAATCGCGAGGCATGCCATTGCGGACACAACGGTTCATGTAAGATGGAGCTCTCTCAAGCACACTGCCTACATGATAGATTTGGCCTTAGCATAATATTGGGACATATATCCAGAACGAAATGAAGGTGGCCGGATATGGCCGCCCATAGCCCGGACATTAACCCATGTGATTTCTTTCTTTGGGTTTCCTCAAAGAAAAGGTGTATAACAGAAAACACGAATATGCGGTGCAACTCATGACTATTCATGTGATTTATTAAAGCGAGGTCACATGAACATAGAAATTTTTCACGTCCACCTTTTTCTTGTAAATGATTTTTCTCTAGTAGTGATCTTATCTAATGAAAATCAGCAATGTCGCGGAGAATTCTAATAGCTGCTTCCGTTATTGCTTACTGATTGGATTTGCCTTTCTAGCTTCCATTGCAAGAGTACTCTAATAAGAACAATTTGCAAAGAAAAAGAAAAAAGAAAAAAAACCCAAAAAGAACCTGAACTGTCTCATGAAGAAAGTGTTTCCTTCAGGATAACTTTAGGCCATACCTTACACAGTTTCTTAGAAAACAGTCTACAACGTGTGTTTGAGATATGTCGAAAAGGCTACATTTTGTGTAGATTGCTGTTTCGAAAAGGGATCCCACACCAAACCTACGGCTCCGACTAGTAATCTCAACGTGCAAACTTTTTGGAACAGCCTTTGTACATACCGCTATATCGTCCTCACACTTTCATGTTAAACATGAATTCTTAACATATCAAATTTCGCAGTTTCTTAGTATTTATCGGCACTCTGAAAATCACTTTCAGACATAAGCTACTGAGTGGCAAATTAATTATTCTAGATTATTGAGTAATAATTATTTTGTCTAATTCATGGATGCCAAAGAAGAAAAACCAACCTCTTAACCACAACATTTTATTAAACCTTATGCGGATTTTGGCTGCCTTGTAGCTATCAATCAGCGAATACGATTGATGACTACAAGGTATTCCGCTGATTGATATTCCGCTGACTGGTATTCCACTGACTGGTATTCCACTGATTGGTATTCCACTGATTGGTATTCCACTGATGGGCACTCCACTGATGGGTATTCCGCTGATGGGTATTCCGCTGATTGATGGCTTCAAAGTAGCCGAAATACGCATACAGCTTAATAAATTGTTGTGGACAAGATATTGGTTTTTCTTCTTTGGTATCAAAATTATCCATAGTTCTCGGTTTCGTTATTCATGGATGGTTTATTTAAAATGTGAGATAGTGGCTACTTTAAATTATTAGAGAGTAAAAGGAGGTAAACGGATACCAGGTGAACGTTTTGTTATCGCACAGCAGCTGCATCTGACAGGTAGATAGCGAAGTAAAAAAAACAAAACAAACAAACTGTAAATCTGCATTTTTAAAAAAAATTGAGATTTTTACGTAAATGATATCATAGATCCCTTAATATCTGCCTTAGAGCACGAAATAATCTCCAAGGAAGATATAAGAAAAACAACGGAAGCCCGAGTTCAAGGAAATTGGGCCCGTTCAAAGATGTTCAGCTAAAGTATCCAGCTCCGCTGGCACGATTCGGCTGAAATTTTATATTTAGTTATTATCTTTTGCAATTATAAACAGCTGTAGAAAGTTTCAACTATATCTATAAAAAATGCTAGTTTATATGAAAAATGTCAAATAGGTGTTCAGGTAAAGTACCCCTTCTGCTTTGCGATTCGGCTGAAATTTCATGTCTTTCGTCATTATAAAGATCTAGACTAAATAAATTTTATTTGGTTACCTTTATTTAAAGTCATTATTTATATAAATAAAATCCAGTATGTGTTTAGTAAAGCACCAGTTCCGTTTGAAACATTTTGTCCAAAAATTGATACAAACCCACAATTTTGATGTAAGGACTACCAAGAACCACATACCAAATTTAATCCATCTAGCTCGTTGTGCTTTTGAGTGATGGTGTTCACACATATACTTACAAACACACCCACGCAGACATAATTCCAACAACACATGTTTATCGAACATATGGAGGTTTAAGACGTCGAGATTCTTCAACATCTTGAGGTCGAATTTTTTGACGATAACAATATACGTACAGGGTGTCCCGTAATGAGTGAACGCAAATTTGGCAAATAGTAAAAAAAGTTCAGAATTTGAACGATAACTGACTTGAGATATGAACAGAAATAAAAATGCCGCCACCAAGATCAACAAGTTAATAACTCAAGTTCTATAACATCTAGGATGATAAAATTTGAGATCATTATAGGATACATACAACTGTGTATACCGTTAAAATTTTATCGAATTGCAACGAGTACTTTCCGAGTTACGCATTCAACATCGTAACACATGCTCACCTGTGAGTACTAAAATTGTAATCAGCATGTGTTGCGATGGTGAATGCGTAACTCGCAAATTACTCGTTGGAATTCGATCAAATTTTAACGATATACACAGTTGTATGTACCCTAATATCCCCTCAAATTTCATCATCCTAGATGTTATAGAACCTGAGTTATTAAATTGTTGATTTTGGTGGCAGCATTTTTATTTCTGTTCATATTCTGAGCCATGTTCACATAAACTTTTTTTGCTTAAAATCACCCATACTACCATTTACCAAATTTTCGTTCACTCATTACAAGACACCCTGCATACGAGAAAGTTTGTAGTATTTTTAAATCTAATTGATGAAACATCCAGTAAACTAACTTTGTGTTAAAAATGGAAGATTAAAAGGGAGTTAAAAAGTAGTTAAGAAGGATAAAAAATGTGAGGGGGATGATACTTTTTACCCATTTTTATCCTCACCTTTATAGCTCATTTATCCCCGACTTTTCAAGCCTCGCGTTTTTATCCCCCGTTTTCTATCCTTTTATATCCCAATATTTTATCCCCCACTTTTAACCCTCATTTTTTATCCCAAACGCATGCCCCCATTTTTGACTCCATTTTTTTATCTTCTGCTTTTTAATCCCACTTTTTCATCACTTATCTCACTCTTACCCCACGTTTATTCCTAACATTTTAACACCACTTTTTACTTCCACCTTTTTATTCCCCATTTTTATCACCAATGAATATCTCCCCTTTTTAATCCCCTCCCCCTTTAATTCCCTAATTTTTTATCCATTGTTATCCACTCTTTTACTCCACTTTAAGGAGCCAGTTTCCTTAAATATGGGAGATAAAATGGGGATAGAGAGTTGCAGATAAAAGGAGGGCTAAACGTGGGGGTAAGAGTGAGATAAGTGATGAAAAAGTGGGATTAAAAAGGGGAGATATTCATTGGTGATAAAAATGGGGAATAAAAAGGTGGAAGTAAAAAGTGGTGTTAAAATGTTAGGAATAAACGTGGGGTAAAAACTTAGGCTTAAAAGACCAAGAATAAGTAGCTCAAAAGATGGAGATAAAAAAAAAACGGATTAAATATGCCCTCCCCTATTTTTTATACCCCGCTTATTATCCATTTTTATACCCCGCTTTTAATCTCCCAGTTTTTACAATCATTTATGTCTATGCCCAGAGTTCTTCGGAAAAATCTGAAAAAAGAAATTATCCAAGATGCAGACGACCAGAAAATAAAATGATGGTATTCGACTTATCTGGGAAAACTGAAAAGTTCCAGTTATGTGGATCGTGATTCCTGTGATAATTCCATTCCATTCCAAAATGACAGCACTTTATGAAAAATCACATTATTTCATAAATAAAGAAATTATATAATTTTTAAATAAAAAGAATTTTAAATGAAGTTGAATTTCAATACACAGATTGCACAGGTTGTAATGATCTTCGGTCCTTTCTGATAATTTCCTCAACAATGGTTGTAGATTCTCCGTAGATTAGTGTTTGCTTGACCCGGTCTGTGCTTATCTTGCTTTGAAGTTCGACCTTCTCGTAAACTCTTGTACCAATTAAAGGACATATCGACCGTGGCAAGCATTAAAATTTAGTGAATTAGAAAAATAACCTTAAGAAATTGTTATTATGAACAACTGCCTTCTATAAAATGTGGATGTATTTTGAAGTATACGGAATGACACTTCCAACCTTTTCCAAGTTATTCGCATTGGCTCATTCAGCGATTTCCTTGAAAACTCTGAAATTGTGAAATTTTGGGAATTTAGCGTTTCCCTTTTTCATTCTTCAATTGTTGACAACTAGTTCGCCCTTAACAGTGCTCATCATACACAATCTTCATTCGGTAATAAATATCGCTATTTCTCTCTTTTTCGGCTACTAAAAAACACGCTACTCTCCGTTTATCTGTCCTCGACCCATCCATCGAATACAAACTTTCGAAATTCATTTACTCTCACCCGAATTGCTTACCGGATGCACGTTAACGTTCCCTGTTCCATCATAATGTACACTTCAGATGCAATTGCTGTCGATCTACTTCGACCTTAGTCCATATACTTGCAGCATCCGACAAATCCGACTGGAAAACGAAAGGAGAGGCAGCCAAAATGATACTGAACGGGATCATTTCAGGGTAACTTATTCCAACAAATTTTGCTCTACTGGAATTCTGTAATATACAAACGTATAAAAACAGAATTAATTCTAAACAGTTTTTTGTAATGTGTATCCAGTGTAATAACAACCTGTCTTTTTTGAAGCGTCGTTTAATTCTCTGCATTGGTCATTATTCTCTAATATGTTAAAAATTACTTTTAAACGTAATTAAGGAGAAAAAAAAACAACGTTTTTTTTTTTAACTTATGAATTGATTGAAGAATTTTATTGGGTCTTTTATTAAAATTCAATACTAATTAGAACTGTTATTCAAAATGTTTCGTTGCCTATACAAATTTGGTCTGTTCTTAATAACAAGGAGTAAAAAAATATAGTAGATAGCGAAACATCCTGTTTACTTGGAAACGTTGATTACATTCGCTGCAATGGTGTTTTTTTTTCTTATTATTATTATGCTAAAATTACTCTCTTAAAATTATTTAAAGATTAAAAACAAGGTTTTTAGAATACAGAGAGAGACATTTAATATTATACAGGATGAGACAAAAGTCGATGAATGGATAGCAATTACTGTACTGACTTTTATGTTATTTGTTGCAGACATAACAGATGTAGGATAAAACGAGTCTAAGGTTAACGAAGAATAAACAAGTCAGTGTAATCTTAATTTTAAATTCATCAGTCACGGATCAATCACTCGGTCTAAAGAAACAGAAGATCGACTTCAAAGTGGATAGCCGAAGAGCACATCATAAAATGTGCATCCTACGTGGACGAGTTTGCCTCACCCCGTATAGCAGATATACCGGATGGTTATAATTAAAGTTCCCCACTACTGCGCAGAGCATGGCGAGGAGAATTCCCAATGGAAAATTTATTAGTGCATACGGTTGCCACCAGAGGAAAAAGTGGCGCCGTATGCAAAAGCGCAATGCATCTGAGCACGTGCATTGGGAAAGAAAGAACGTGCGCTCCTAGTGAGGCTCTTACCGAAACAGTAGCAATAGTGCAATAGCACTGAGAGAATATCGGCGTGTGAAGGGATAGCGAACAGGACCGATGACGGCGAGAGGTCAACTTTTGACACGGCATGTGGTTCCAGCATTGCAGGAACGCGGATGTTTACAGACAACACTCTTCATGCAAGATGGTGCAACACCGCATGTGGGTTGCCCAGTAAAGGAACTTCTTCGTACCATACCCACTTCGGCCATGAACGTGTTCTGTCGAGACACTTTCCAGATGCGTAGCATGTCCGTTCACCAGACCTTAATCCATGTAGAACAATAAACGTATGAAATCGCTCCTATTTAATACCTACTATTATGGAAGATTGAAGAAAATTAAGCAAAGCAATCACGAAATTTCAACACGGTGATTTTTGGAGGGAGAAAAGGATGTCGAGGAAATTAAATAGCGGAAGAATGGAGCACTTATTGGTTTTACAATGTCCCCTGTCCCCTTCATATTTTTCCACATTTTGTAACGTAGAAGATTGAAACTCGGAAAGTAGCTTACCACTGAGATGTTCTACTTCACTATTTACTTTGGTGTTGATTGCCCACTGGGGTAGGAGTTACGGGGGCGGGAGTTAGACATGGTATTTAGATATGTAAAGGAGTGAAATCCGATATGAAGATTCCTGTACGCAAGATCTACATTACTATGATGTTTGGGCCAAATTTTCTCACTGGGATCAATGTTGTTCAGATGTATTTAGGTATATATACACTTGGTCTTTAGAACTATGGCAACATATGACATGTGATATATCATTCGATCGGAAATGATGAGTGAGGAAAGAAGATAGAATTCTTTATATTTTCTAGATACTACGTTCGGGAAACTTAAAAAGTGCAGATAAAGGGGTAAAAATAGATGAACTCAGGGCTTTCGCTAATTTCCTATAATCTCCTACGGGGGATTAATTTCTTGTTCAGTCAGAACTCGCAATGACACTTCAAACCTGCATAAGTGCTGATACAGATTGGCTTTCGCCTAAGATGATCGTATTGCAAAATAAAACATTAGATCCAAGAGTCCAAGAGAATATTTTTGTGGCAGAAAATATCCAAACTGAAAACTCGGATCCAGAAGAAATGACCAAGAAAATTATCAAAAATCGGGTCACAGGTGCATATTTACCGCAAGTGGGAAATGCAACAGCCCTCCTCCTTGATTCTTATTCAAGCCAAAATGATGAAAACTCATCGCATCCGTTACGCCAAATGGAAAAATCAGTCGAAGTTCTCACAATTCCCACTGGAACAACACCAATAGCTCAACCTCTCGATATTTTTACATTCCTTCCTTGGAAAAAATTTACAAAATTATTTCAGATTATGTGCTGGAGGGATCATATGAAGTCGAATCACCTCACAGGAATAAAATATAAAGATTCAATCCTTTATACACAATCAATTTACGTCTCCAAGATTCATGATACTTCTTCATGTTTGTAGTATGAGGATTCTTTTGTGTTACCTCTTCAATTATGCTTTGCTAGGGATATAAGACCTTGTAATTTTTGTCAAAAATACAAATTCATTTATGTAAAATCGGCTTATGTTTTGACTATATGTACTGTTTTTTTAATCTTTAGAAATTACCAGAAAAATCGATCTATGGGCGGAAGGGAATGATCGGAATGGCATTTGGCGATTGTTTTGTTTAATTTTATTCAATCTTCCATTGTTGCAAGTATTAAATAGGAGCGAATTCCTGCGTTTGTAGTTCTACACGTGAATAGTCCAGTGTACGATTTCCAGAAGGTGGACTTTTCTTCCTCGTTTGACGAGTTTTCGTTTTCTTTATCCAAGGAATGGATTTTTACTACAGGGTCGAGAATCATTATTATGATTACGTTTGTCTTCAAGGTTGCCCAGCCGAAGAACTATGTCACGCGTTGGGAATTGGTTAAGTGACTATATAAGGTAGGTTTCCACTATGTTAAAAACATATCACTCATTGCTGCAATGGGTAAGAAACGTGATTTATCAGATCTGGAAAAGGGGATGATAATCGGCTTTTGGGCCAAGGCTGGCAGTATTTCTGAAACAGCGCAGTTTGTGAACTGTTCTCGTGCTGCTGTAGTTAAGTGTACCATGACTGGGAAAATGGGACCGTTCAGAATAAACGGTATAGGAACTGTGGAGCACGATGTGCCATTGATGAAAGAGGTGAACGTCGACTGCGAAGGTGTGTGAAGGCCAACCCGAAGAGCTACAGTGGACCAATTTACCGCTCAAACCAACGAGGGTGCTACCAGACATGTCTCTAAAACCACAGTACAGAGGACCTTGCTGCGTATGGGCCTCCGCAGCAGACGGATGGTCACCGCAGCTATGCTGACGAAGGTTCATCGCCCAAAACGGCTTCAATTTGCCCAACAGTACAGAAACTGGACCACTTTTGACTGGAAAAGGTTGTCTTCTCCGATAAGTAACGATTTCTGCTCCACAGAAGTGACGGCCGTTCACGGGTGAGGACAGAAACCTCCGAGAACAAGCATCCTGTAACCATTGTTGAACGAATCCAGGCCGGTGGCGGCAGCGTCATTGTGTGGAGAGTGTTCTTATGGCATTGTCTGGACCCACTGATACCTGTGGAAGGCACTCTCAACCGATTCGGTTATTTATCCATAATTGCAGATCAAGTAAACCCATACATGGCGACTGTCTTCCCAGAGAGGGATGGCACGTTCCAGCAAAACAATGCGATCAAGAATTCCAAGTACTACCCCTGCCCCCCTAATTCCCCAGACCTCAACCCAATCGAGGTACTTGGGGATCACCTCGTTCGTCATCTGCGTGCTATGAAACAACCACCGCGTATCCTTCAGCAGCTATCGGATGCTTTATAGTCTGCATGACAACAGCTACCAGTAGAAACCTAACAGAATCTTATTGACTCACTCCCACGCCGTCTAGCGCGGTTATTCGGGATATTAGCTGATAGTCATAATAATGTGACTTGACTCTGTAAATCGGCGACGCTCTACAACTTTATAATTGGAACTTTTTCTCTATCTAATATTGTTCAAAAGTTAGTTATGGTAACTTCTCAGCGCTTACACTAGGGGAACTAGAAATACTTTTATTCAATTGGGCAGGAGCACTTTTCTATCTATAGAACTAACTTTATCGGCTTTAGCACCTTTTTTCCCCCCTAAAGTTATTCGACTGTTTCGGGAATTTCCTCTATCCTCTGCTTATGTGTATTTAAATGTGCCTATGAAATCTTTAATCGATATATTATAGGTTTGGAATTTTTCATAGTTAGTTTTGGGATTTTACTTTCACTCTGTGAGGTTCGCTGGTTAGTGTAAAATAAAAAAATATACGAGTGAAAATAACATGAAAAACAATGCTCGAAAGCCTTAAATATAAATTCAACGCCGAAAAGCCTTCAGAAAGCCAAAGCAAACACAAAGCCATCAGCAACCACTTAGATCATTCACTTAAAGTCACTTTGGAAATTATCTAAGAAATTATAAAGACAATCAGTAATTAATTAAGACGATTCTTACTTCTATTCGAGACCGATTTAAAACCATAAGGTGATATCCGGTTCTAAATATTTCGCATCGAGGACGGCAATTCCAAAGTTACGTCCAGAAAGGGGAGAATGTACGTACAAGCACAAACTCATTCTAGAACCAGAATTTTACTACATGAAGAACTTAGTGAGTTGATTTGCTCAAGAAATAACGATAGTAAATTTTCTACAAGAAGTAACGAAATTTTCTACTATTGCTTACTGAATTATAATTGGAGCTCTTCAGTCGGAATCGCGAAAGAAAGAAACGTCTTCATACTTATTTCTTCTTCCGACAAAGAAAAACAAATTTTTAACGATTTTTTTTTAAAGTTCAAAAACAAATCGCCTCGATGTAATTCAAAAACAAGTCTTCTTAACAAGGTCTAATTTCAGCATTTTTAGGAAAAAGATATCTTTACACATACAAGAACAGAGTTTGGAATTGCCACTTCTTGGATTTTTTAAATTTCGCTTATAAGAGTACATTTCGAAGCATCTTGAAGGAATACATAAATTGTTCAGTAGTGGCACATTTGCGCGATTTATTCTCGAAATGTTATTAATAAAGTTCCGACATAGTTTGTGATCGGCCTCTTACAGGGTGACGAAAAAACAAATGGTAGATAATAATACACAAAACAGATCATGGTATAGTGATGCATTTTGTCCCTATGAACATGGATCCGAATTTGAACGCTAACTATGAACAGAAATAAAAATGCCGCCACCAAGATCAAAATTTTAATAACACTCAAGTTCTATAACATCTTGGATGATGAAATTTCGGGTAATAATAGGGTACAGAAAAATCTGTATATCGATAAAATGTGATCGAATTCCAAAGAGTACGAGGGGCGATTGATAAATAAGGTCTCCATGGCTGTAACGTTTTTATTTGTTAACCGATTTTCAAAATTCTTTTTGTATCTTATACTCACATTTGTCCTCTATGTAATGCACTATTCACTTTTCGACATAGTCCCCATTCCTTTCCAAGCATTGCGCCAACGCGTGACTAGTTGGGTGAACCCGTCGGAGAGGAATTCCGTAGTTGTTGTCGACACCAGGATTGAATGGCAGCGTTTACCTCGCCGTCAGAACCAACTCATGTCCCTTAAGGGGCTCTTTCTTCTTTGGGAAGTGGTGAAAGTCGCAATGTGCAAAGTCTTTCATTTCTGAACTGCAGTTTTTCATCTTTGAACTGCAGGCGCTGCAGACGTTATCGTACGCGGGCGGACGTTATCGTACTCCAGAAGAGGGTCCAAAGCTGCCATTCAATCCTGGTGTCGACAACAACTCCGGAATTTCTCTCCGACGGGTTCACCCAACTAGTCACGCGTTGGCGCAATGTGTGGAAAGGGATGGGAACTACGTCGAAAAGTGAATAGTGCATTACATAGAGGACAAATGTGAGTATAAGATACAAAAAGAATTTTGAAAATCGGTTAACGAATAAAAAAAGTTACAGCCATGGAGACCTTATTTATCAATCGCCCCTCGTAGTTTCCGAGTAACGCACTCAACATCGTTAGTACACGAGTAACATGTGCTGGTTAGTACTCGCATGTGAGCACTGTTACGATTTGAATGTTAATTTAGAAATTTACCAAACATTTTTGTACTCATTCTGAAGGAATACTTAACCAATTTGTCCATTGTAAAAAAAAAGCTTGGTAAATGGTAAAAGGAAAAATGTCAATGGAGAACTCTGGTAATCAAATCATGAAACTATAATTGGAGTACTGCTCTCTTTTCTGGACATACTAACTCAAATTAAAAAAAAATCTGAATAAGAAATGCAAGATATATTTTTTACATTTTTGCTTGTTTTTAGGTCACATATCACTTCTCATACACATATTAACACACTATATTTATGGTCTCATTTTCCACCAATGCCTTTATTTTTTGTAAATATTTCTACTCGGTACCTCTGTGGTATTGAAAGTATTTGCATCTAATATGCACTGCTTAGCAGCCAGACAAGCAAGCAAAAGAAAGTGTTCTGAAACTCTACACAGTAGCATTTCTATTCGATTTGATGTCACGGTTTACTGAATTACTAGTAAATACACTGACTGGCCAGATTAATATGACAACCTGACGTTTGTAGGGAATTTAGCTATGATTTCGCGCTGAAGTTGCTAAAGGGTTAGACCATTACAAATATGGAACCAGGTTGTTTGGTAGAAGTGATTTGTTTCTGAAGATATGGATAAACGACGCAATTTAACAGCCTTTGAACGTGGGATGATAGTTGGCACTCGGAGCCATGCAGCGAGTAACAACAACACAGCCGCATTCATTAAATAATCAAGAGCAGCTGTTGTTCAAGTGTTTAAAAACTAGACTGTCAGCCGAAAAACTGGGTCTGCGCGTGCGAATTGTGTCCGTCAGCGACCAGTCAATTTCGGGCAGAACGGAGAGTGGCAAAACTGGTACAAGACAATAAAAGGGCAACAGTGCATCAACTTATTGTAGATCTTAACCAGGGATCCTCTCAAATGATATCTGAATGCACCGTTCGCCTTTCACTGCATCGTATGGGATATGGATTCGAAGGCCTATTTGAACACCTTTTCTATCTGCAGTTAGAAGATAAAACGTCCCTAATTCGTACAGGAACAAGATTGGACAGTCAAGCATTGTAAAAAAGTCATGTGGCCCGAAGAATCACGATTCCAGTTGCATCATGCAGATGGCAGAGTGAGAATTTGGCGAAAACCGCATGAAAGCATGGACCCCATGCATGAGCACAACCCTTCAAGCTGGTGGGGGCAGATTTTCATGGTATGATTTGGGCCCTTTAAATTCTTGTGTGGAACAACGCCTGAATAGCACACCTTACCGAAGTATCGTTGCTGATCAAGTTCATCCTATCATGTTGATGGGGTATCCCAATGGAGATGGCTCCTTCCAACAAGACAATGCGACATGCCACTGTGCTCATATTATACAGAAGTGGTTTCAAGAACATGAGGGAGGCTTTACCTTGCTTAGGTGGCCCCCACAATCACCAAATCTCAATTCAATTGAGCAGCATTTGTGGGACGAAGTTGAAAGAGCCATCAGGCAGCTGGTTCCACAACTATCAAATCTCACAACTGGGCAGTGCTATTTATCAGGCATGGTGTCAGATTCCTCGCATGACTTTCAACATCTCACGGAATCAATGCCAAGAAGAATCTCCGCAATATTGAAGGAAGAAAGTGGCCCAACGAACTACTGATGGGGTAGTCATAATAATCTGGCCAGTCAGTGTATAGATCAAGGCCCACAAGGAATCCGTACGAAACGGTTGTAAAATGAAGATAGGAGCGGGTAAATGAGCAAGATAGGCAAAATTTCAGGGAAGAGAGGATTATCTACAGATGTCATTGAGCAATTAGAACAAGACGCATCTACTCAAAGTATAAGTAGTTGTGATTGCAGCCAGGGAATTAAAACGAGTATCGCATCAGATAGCGAATTGCCTACTCCATCTCTATATCAGAAGAACAAAACCGTCAAAAGATCAATGCAATTCTATTTGATTCTTCTTCCAGTAGCGGAGCTAATAGGAGAGCAAAGGGAGATACCGCTCCCTCTGAGCACATTTTTCAAAACTGGCGCCTTTTCAAAACTTGTTTGGTGTCTGCCATGTCGCCCTTTTTTATTTGCTTGCTTCCTCTAACTTTAAAATCTGGCTCCGCTGCTGTGTTCTTCATGTTGTCTTTATCATTATTACTATTCGCACTAATGATGTCCTTTTAGTGAATGTTCTTTGCTGTCAATTTATAGTCTTTAGGCCAAGGTAGTCTTTAGCCCGTGAAGATAGTGAAATCCCGAACCGCGTTGGCAAAATGAATAAATTCTACTGTATTTCTTATCTAAAACTCTTTATTTCTGTTACTGTTTCTCTTCAGCAATACTAAACTACATGGAAATCATCAAAATTCATATTTACACAGAACCAGAAGCTGACGATTTTTTTATCCTTTTAATTTTTTCCCCATTTACATTTTTACTTAGAATATTCACAATGTTGCGTTTTCATTAAAGAGAGCACTTCGATTTTGAGTATCGAGCCGTTCCTCGTAGACGAAAATGCTATCAGCTATAAAGTAAACGAAGAGAATTCAGATACCATTTTATTTCAATTTAGCCATACGGTCATGTACGATACTGATGCAGAACCGCAAGCAACCAAAAAGGGGCGGAACTTCACATTTGCAACTAGTATGCAAAGCAGTAAACCAAATACCCAAAAGCTCCTTGGAGCAATATTGAGATCTCAAAGGCACGCTGGAATGCCGAGCTGTCGGCGATGATATAATTTCATTTCAGATGCTGCTAATTTAGCAATTTTCCTACTAATGGAAGTAAGTGCTTCTGGAATAATATAACAACAATTCTTTATATCATCTTTTAAACATGATTACAGATGTCCTTTTGTAATAAACAGCGTACCTGTTTTTTCTATTGTGTAAGGCTGTTTTTTTTAAATAATGCTTTAATAATTAGAAAACGTAACTGAATGAAGTCATTTAAAACATAAGCACCAAATAACGGATCATTATTACAAAACTTGTCATCACAACAAGTGACAATCCTTGAGTGTTTGAACAAAGAACGTGCACTTTTCCCAGAAAACTCTGTCGCTACAGCGATTAGTTAAAAACCACTGTAACATCAAAGCAAAACGTTTTTCGCTTTGATTGTGACTTCCTAAGCTGCGAATTAATTCTTGCCGAAGCAGATCTGGTAAATCAACTCTCTGGTAAATACTCATGCAAGTTATGTCTTTCCTGCTAGAGACATAAATAATACACACGAGAATTGGAAATGTTGCAGCGTTTTCATTCACTTTGTTGATTCTTGGCAAGAGCCTTTTAAAAGTTTTTAAAAGTTTCCCCACACTGAAGAAAGAACAGAAGAGATTTCATTCAATATTTGTGGACTTCAGTTTGCCAGTTAAAACTTAAGTGAATACTATGTTCTAAATATAATTAACAGAAGCCTTCAGTATCTTTTACAGGGCGAGTTTTTTAACAAAAGTGGCCCGATGAACAACGTGCAAAAATGAGCATGAAAAGAGATAATGATCAAAGTTCAGTGCAAATAACCTAGAGTCGGTGCACCCCAGAGGAAGAAATCGCAGATCGATAGGTTTGGCGACCGTGATGGCCATGGCTGTTCTGTTCCTCGACTGATCACATGTTCAGATGGGAACACTTCCTGGATACGGGCAAGTGTTGCATCTATGTTGTGCGGCAAACACGTTGAAGATGTTGTGCACATAACGGTCACGATTCACAGTTTCATTGAAGAACACAGGGATGATGCGGCAGGCGGAGACAGCACACCACACTCCAATTTTTTGTGGATGCAATGGAGACTCCATGAACACATGCGGATTGACGGAAGACCAGTGGGGCATGTTCTGTGAGTTGACGTAACCGGACAGATGGAACCACGCTTCATCTGAGATGAACACATAACCATCCTCCAGCACCTCCGGAGCAATGGTGCTCAGGAACCACTCACAAAACTGAACCTTGGCCGGCTTGTCCACATCATGCAACTGAATTGATGCACAGTGGTGATTTTGAAGGGGTGTAAGTGTAAATCCTGTTTCATGATCTTCATTGCAGTTGACTGAGACAAACCCAGTTGCTGACACAGCCGCCGTGATGACTTTTTGGGACTGCGTAGCATGTGTTCTTCAGCAGCAGCAATGGTTGCCGTGGTACGGACCGTCCTTTTGCGCACTTTCTTTGCTTTCAGTACTGATCCCGTTGCATGCCATCTCGCAATTAAATTTAGCATTGTGCTCTTAGCAGGAGGTTTTTCAGGCACAGTACCAACTTGAAACTTAATTTTAGACTCATCTGCACATTGTTTCCATGAGCCATGCCGTGCATAGTGCTCTACCACAAAAATGCGCCGTTGCAGAGATAACACCATTTTCGCCACTTCGCACAACGACTACCAAGCACACCAATGTCACTCTCTCAACTGCGCAATATCAATGCGCAATATCACATGAATGACAAGTCTTTTGAAAACTTACTGCGCAGTATTTCGCGCCGGACCACTTTTAAAAAACTCACCCTGTACTATAGGTGAAGAAATTACTTAATTTTACTTCTTTTTTTTTAATTTCCTGTTTTACCTTTTGCTATCGTTTCTAATAGTTCTCGGCCATTATGAAACGGAAATTGCGATTTTAAATGCTAAAAACGTTCGAATAAAGACTGAAAAAACAACAACTTCGCATATTAAAACGCAATTTCCCTTTCATTATGTCAAACAATGGTTTCGTGTCTACAAATAAAGTTAGACCCTTTTTGTCTCTCTTCCTTGAGAGTCAAAAACTAGCGAGTTAATCAAAAGAAAGAAAGCAGTTTCCACGCTTTTTTTCAATTTCTTTATAATGCTATAGATTTTTGCAATACTATCCCCTTTGACATTAAAAAGTTAATTATTTTCTGTAATCAAAGGAACTGTAAACACAGCTGACATCAGTCGATAGTTTTAATGTTTATCAAACATTTCCTCATGGAATTTTAAAAGATTTCAACACCTTTATTGTTTTTTATTAGTGGACTCGTTGTTTTGTGCAAGTTGTGAGTTTTTGTTAGAAACTGCGCTTCGTCTAATGTCACTGTATTTTAGCACCCATGTTAACAACTCAGCAGAAAATTCGCCTTGTTGAATAATATTTACAAACGAAATCCTTGATATCTGTTCAAAGAAACTTTAGAAAAGAGTTTAAGTGTAAAACTGACGAAGTGAAATATTAAGGTTTGTGAAGCAATTTCAATCCACAGGATACATAACTGGTAAAAAGAGAGGCGGGAAAAAACCGCGAGTTCGCACAGAAGAAGTTGTTAATAACATTCGCGTAAAACTTATAGATTCACCAACAAGAAAATCATTAAGGCGAGTGTCCCTGGTATCAGGTGTATTTCTTATAAATATATGGCAAATTCTTCGGAATGATCTCCAAATGTTTCCCTGTAAGATTCACGTTTTTCAGACCCTGACAACGGCATATCGCGAAAAACATGTGGCATTTGCAGAACATTTTGGAAGGAGCATTACAGATACTTCTGGTCTGCTTGACAAGCTCTGGGTTTCAGATGAAGCTTATTTTCACCTCTCAGGAGATGTTAACAGACACAGTGTTCGGTTTTGGGGAACGCAACGTCCCCACGAAATCCGCGAGACCAGCTTGCACCCTAAAAAAATTGCTTGTATTGTGTGCTCTCTAAACCCAAAGGATTACGGACCTTTCTTCTTTGAGGATTACGTGAATAGCAATAATTACATAGAAATATTAAGATTTGCGGAATTGCGAAGAAGATTTCCGTTAAGACTTCAGTAGTTTCAGCAAGACTGCAGTTTTTATACTCCAAGTTCCATGACCCCCACGTTTTTCTTGGCCTCCAACAAGTCCCGACTTAAATCGCTGTGATTTTTTCTTGTGGGGATCTCTAATGGACTGAGTTTTCTCAATAGCACCGAAATCTCTTGAAGATTTGAAGCTGAAGCATTATTAAGTGTTGCGTGCAAGTGGATCGAGGAATTCTGAAGCGTGCTTTCTCCAACTTCACAATTTCTCTATGTGCAGTTCAGAACGCACAAGGAGGACGCATTGAATATGTCATCAAAAATTTTCCACGAGCATTTAACTCCGAAAATTGACGGTTTAAATGGTGTTAGTTTACAAATTCTGCATTGGTTACATTTCTTACACACTTTAATTAATAATGTCACTAACTGAATGAAACGCTCTGTATGTTTTAATGTTTTCTGCCATTTTATTTCTATTGCGAAGCGTTCCAATACAATTAAATCCCACAATTTCCGTATGGAAAAATGGAAGCGCAGTAACAAGAAAGGATTTATAAAATTCATTTATGTGGAATAGTGGTTTTTTTTTCTTCCTTTCTTGTTAACCTAGTGTCGACAATTTTGGCTGTTTATATATTTTATTTCAGTATTTTGAATTAAAAACTGGTTGAAATAAATATCTGATATGAATCTACTGAATTTTAAAAATAACAATGTACCAACGAACATCCAATAATGGTAATAAACAATTTACAAGAAACTAAATTTCGAATTAACTAGAAAGTTTTCATATTCGAGCATGTTACACCTCATATTACTTGTATCACACTCCCTCCCTGTTACGTCTACAAATGAAACGAGCATCGCAGCAAGGGGGTTTATACAAATTGCTAATATTTTGGCGTAAAGAAACTGATAATAAACAACGTTATACAAATTTATTGTAATCGGTGGTTTCATTCGCAGGACTCTGAACATGACACCTCAGATATTAGGCATCATCCCTGCTGAGAATTCATTTTTATTTTCCACCAGTCCATATCTTCTACACTCTGTTGCAAAATTATAAGACCTCACAACACTGTAATTGTTTAGACATTGTTTATTGATACAAAATAAACACATTTTCAAGTGAAAACGTTTGTTTCAACACTCGCATTTTTTAGCAAAATAAGAAATTAAGAAAACAGCTGTCACAGAACTATAAGACCAGTACAATCATTGCTCCTAATTGGTTTATTGACATCCAAATTAATAGTTAATGGAGCCTCCTTTATTCTTGATGACTTCAAAGACTCTTTTCGGCATGCTGTCTATTAGTTTTGGATCACTGAAAGCTTCATAGCATCCCATGCCTCATATAAGGCAATTTTCAACTCCTTTACCCCTGAAAATTGACGATTGCGTTCATACACCTTGTTGACCATGATGCCCCAGACATTTTCGACAGGGTTTAAGTCCGGACTAAGGATTCGTGATGATTTTCTGGTCTTAGAACCACTTCTTGGTGCATCGAGCAGCATGGCATGGGGCGTTATCTTGTTGAAACAACCAGTTATCACCTGCAATTAGTGGCCCGAATGGAACGAGATGTTCGTATAGGAGGCTTTGGTACTTTTCTGCATTCATGCGTCCATCCACAAATACAAGATCAGCTAATTCTTCATATCCGATGGCCGCCCATACCATGACTGATCCTCCACCCATCTGCCTGCTGAACCGTTCGAGTCTTTCATGTCGTAAATCATGCCAAAAATGAGAAAATCCATCGGGACCATCGAGACAGAATCTCTTCTCATCTGAAAACACTACCTGTCGCCATTCGGAAGTCCAGGACATTCTTTCTTGGCACCAGTTGAGACGTGCTGTTTTGTGTGCAGGTGTTAGTTTTGGTCTTGAGATGGCCCTTCGCCTCACAACTGTTGGATTCGAATTTAAGCTTCTCTAAACTATTGTCCAATCTCACGGGCAATCTGTCTTGTGGAGAGCTGCTCTTTCGTTGCAGGGGTATGAATGCGTCGGTCATCTCGGGCAGACAGTACTTTCTTTCGTCCTGTTCGCTTGGCTGTCCCATGCGTCGGTCATCTTTTTTAAGACTTTATGTATAGCTGTCTTGGACCTTCCAATTATTCGGGAAATTTCTCTTTCACTCTTTCCAGAGCCATGCAAAGAGTGGATTTTACGCACTTCACGTTCTGACAACTCTGTGCCTCGTGGCATTATTGTATGGTAGAGAAAAAGTCTGTAATGGACTTACCTAAAGTTTAAACTCTTTATTTGATTTGTATCATGTACCCTAATACAGAATGGGACGTTCCTAATTTGCATTAGATATTATTTCTGTCACTGGTCTTATAGTTCTGTAACAGTTGTTTTCTTATTTTCTTATTTTGCTAAAAAATGTGAGTGTTGAAACAAACATTTTCACTTGAAAATGTGTTTATTTTGTATTAACATTACAAGAAAAATACAGTGATTACTTTAAATCAATAAACAATGTCTAAACAATTACATTGCTGTGAGGTCTTATAATTTTGCAGCAGAGTATATATACCGGGTGATCCAAAAGTGTATTACATTTTTTTACATTGTTAACGACATTTTCAGTGTTGCGCGTGCCTCGTGATTCTTATGAAAGCATTGGACTGCTGGAAAGCAAACACTGAAAATGTCGTTAACAATGGAAGGAATGTAACACACTTTCAGATCACCCGGTATAAAGAAGAATGTTTGTTTGTGGGTTTGTGGGTTTGTTTCTTATCAAATCTATAGTTTTATTCCGATCTTGATGAAATTTTGCACACTTGATCTGCAAAGCATGTGGAAGGTCACTGTCTACCTCAGATTTCGAAAAAAATAACTATCGATAATAAATCGATATTCATGATGATGGCAGAGCATATTAATAAGAAGTTTCTCATGACCAACAATGCAAGGCAAAGTTTGTGCAACAACAGATATCAACAATCGTATAAACACGCAATTCACAAGCATTATGCACGGACCAACAATACGAAATATATACCTCATGACCGGCATAATGTTTGGCGAAGTTGTGGTTTATAAATGATAATTCTTAGAACTTACCGATTTCTTGAAAATTTTTAAAAATGATCAGTAACTAGAGATAATAGAGAGTTAACAGACAATTGAGAAAGAGTGGAATTTCATGGTCTGCTAACTCGGGCGAGAGTTGACCACATGACAAAGCATACATCAACTCGAATCTATCGAAATGCTACCGAAGAAATGAATGAGTATTAGTATAGAAAAAAAAAGTTATCCGGGCGTCAGAAACATGTGAACAACGGGAGCTTCGTCTACAGCAGAAAATTGTAAATTACTGAAACTCAATTTGAGTTAGTATTTCACTTCTGAGGTTGTTCTGTTTACCTAAAACTGTAATCCCGGGCAACGCCGGGTGCCTCTGCAACAGAAGAAACAGGATTTGCTTACAGCCAGGATTTGCTTACAGACATCGAAAGAAGAGTGCAATTGCAATAATAGATTATCAAGAAATGAATAACCCCACTCAGAGTGTTGGGACTGGAGAGCACCCTGCCGCAAACGATCATATGCATCCATTGCCACCCAAGAAGTAAGCTTGTTGCCATTAAAACCGATGTGTTGATGATGCAACAATATTTTCAAGATGATGCAATGATAGAATGTTTTGTTCTTCGTCTATAGCAGGAAATTGTAGAATTACTGAAAACGATTTTTCAATTATCATTTAATTTCTTGAGATTGTTCTGTTTACGTATACTGGAGATAATGGAGAGTTGGGAAGGTAACAGAGGAAGATGTCTCTTTGCTCTGTGCTTATTGTTTTCGCCAGCACACCGCTTTGGCAAGCAAGTTGTGAGAGAGTGGTGATCGTGTCAACCAAAGAAACGAAGACTGTTAAACCACACAAAGTGATGAATTGCAACAACAGGTTACCAAGTAATGAATAACCCAAAGATTGAGATTGCAGAGCATGCAGACACAAATGATCATGTACATCCAAGAGAAGAGTTTTTCTTCGAAGTTGCTGTTGCCATATATTTCCGCATCAGCACTGGAAACCAATATAGTGATAATGCAACAATATTTTCAAGATGATGCAATGAAAAAATGTTCTGTTGCCTTGGCTCTCTTCAGCTCCCTAACACATATTCAGACGATTTGTTTGTTTGGAAACCTTGAACAGTGTGTTTTGAAACTGCTGAATAAATGTTTTCGGGCGACAGATTACGACATAACCGATAAGAAAGCTTATCAACTTGACCTTCAAATCAACAAGCATGCTATATTGTGGTCGTTCCATTTACATGTTAATTGATTTCCATCGAAATGCCACTGAAGAAAAGAACGAGTATTGCTAAGAGAAGAAAAAAAATTATCTGGGCCTTGGAAACACATGAACAACGGGAGCTTCGACTACAGCAGAAAATTGTAGAATTACTGAAAATCAATTTGAGATATTTAACTTCTTGAGTTTGTTCTGTTTTCTAGAACTGTAATTATCCCGGGCAATGCCGGATGACTCTGCTAGTACATTATAAACACCATATTTTCTTTCATCGATTTTTCTAATAAACGGCGAGTCCTCTATATACGATCACGGCAAATCAAAAGCCACGGCAACGGACAGGAAATAATTTAATATCAATGACCATGGTCTTGCTTCTGGGAATCGAAGAAGGCAACTCTTACTAGCCAGATTGGGATATTTATTCCAATTTGAAACGTTCTAAAAAATCATAATTCCAAAGTTACTATGACAACTTCTAATCAACTTTCTAGCCATTGAATAATGACTAAAATCGGTGGAACTGAAAAACAAAAGCAAAAACGAATAAACTGTAGATTTGTAAAGCCCGAAAAGAAAGGAAAGAAAAACTCTAATCTACAAGAAATCTAAAGTTATGAAAGTGTGGATACTTCGTTCAAATACTTTGCATATTCTCATTGCCTAAAGTAAGACGTTACTTAAAATAAGAATGTAAAATCTAAGAGGAGTAGCGCAATGGAAATAACAGGGCTATAATTACTAAGTAGCGGAAGAATGGAGCTACTTATAGTTTTGTATTGTCCGTCCCCTTCATAATTTCTGCACTTTTGAGGTAGAAGGGAATGTAGCTTACTATGGGCAATGAGTACCTTCACTATTTAGTTTGGTTTTGATTGGCCAACTGGGGTCGGAAATACGGGGTGGGAGTTAGAGGGACCAAGTGATCTATGTCGTATTTAGGTATGTAAGGGAGTGAAATTCGATATGCATATTCCTCTAGGCAAACTCTACATTGCTATGAAGCTTGGGCCAGTGGAGTCGGAGTTCTTGGGGGTGGCCGTCACTTGGTCTTTAGATATACGGCTTGGTTTTTAGATATACGGCTTGTGATATATCATTCGATCGAAAATGATGAGAAAGGAAAGAAGATAGGGTTCATTTATATTTTCTAACAACTAAGTTCAAGAAAATCAATTTTTAGATTAAAAAAAAATTGGGGGGTTAAAAATGCAGGTGAAGGGGGTCAAAATAGATGAACTCAGGGCTTCCGCTACTTTTCTATACCTTCCACGGGAGGCTTAATTTCTTGTTGCTATTTGCTTAAGTAAAAAAATTCCGCTTCGTGGAAATTCGAAAACCAATTGAACAATACCGTTTCTGATCTGGGCACATGGATGACATCTCCGCACAAATCAATGTAATATAGGATCCTTTTTCTGCAAAATAATCTTGTAATTCATATCTCGTTTCCCGTAATTCTTGTGAATGGAGATATTTTTACCTTCTTTTACAGTTCTCCCCCCCCCCTTCCCAAAGGTCCTTCTTATATTATTTCTTGCATCAAATTCACCTAACCAGTTGAAAACAATAACAGTTTCCCTTTTCTAGATTTAATTATTACCATTAATTACAGTTCAATATACAACAATATCGAAAATCACCAATGATCGCCATATAAGGAGTGATTCTGTTTACTGTTTAATAAGGAATTATAAATATCCATGCTATGTTTCACTGCCTTGTTAATGTTCCCTTATGCGAATAAAACGATAGGAACTGAATTGATTAGCTTTTTCAGTACTAATGTCGATAACGTACTCGGTAGGTGCAAACTTTTTAGAAATATTCCACGATTTTTATGAAGCACATCCAGAAAAGCTTCATTTGCAAACATTGCCACGGTCACGATTCTACGCATAGGTGCTCTATTTTATTTTATCCACTGACAAATCGCATATGCCCTTTTGAAACAATCAGATCGTGCTGACACATCGCTCTGTGCGTCTTACGTTTTCAAGACAATCAGGCAGTCCGCAACTTGTGAAATGCTCTGTCAACCGTATCATCTGTGAAACTGTTAGATTGGGAATGCTTACTCGCATTATTGCAGTGCTTCAGGACAATGCCTGGCCACACACTACTGCCAAAACCTAAAAACAAAATTAATCATTAGTTCATCTCTTCCTGCATCTGAAAATTTCTTGGTTAGTGGCGTTTCCTCGAAGATGACTGTTATCAGCGATTTAAAAAAACTGCTTTCCCCCTTATGACAAGCGTCTTAATAATCGTGAAAAGTACATAGAAAAGTGGTTAAAGTACAAGGAGATATAAAAAAGTATCTTTATTTAAAGCACTCTGGAAAGAAAACCAAGAGGCGTAACAATACCAGGCCGGCCAGGTGGCTGAGAGGGCTAGGGCGTAGGCTTTCTAGTTCTCGAGTCCGCCTGGCCATGGGTTCGAATCCCGCTGTGGGCATGGATGTTTGTGTTTTTTCCGGGCTGCGTACAGATATAACTTGTGTAAAAGGCGCAAAATGACCTTAGTAGTCGACGCCTAAATTTCTAGAACCCCCCCTCCCCCCGTAACAATACCAAACTTAAATTGTATCATCAGCACTTGTTCGTATTATCATGCGAACTATGAAGCTTCCCGTCTCGTCGTATAACACATGGTGTCCGTTGGCCTTTCCGCAAGGATTTCAGGAAATCCGTTTACTGAAGTGGGATTCTTCCAACTGAATCTTTTCATTAAAGTTGTTACAGCGAAATCTGCAATGTCTGCGGAGAGCTGTTTCATGTCTATGACGACAATACACTTATTGAAGGTCTACGTGGAACCCATTTCTCCACCATGTGATGGCCATTTCTCCACTTTAAGAGGCCTCTACGGAGAACAACGAGGTCGATTCTGTTCCACTTCTCTTGGCAGGCTTTCCATAATTCAGAAAATGTTCTCGAGCTTTTTAAGGAGACCGAATCCAAAAAAAACCATAGGGGAAGCATCGAGTTATTTGAAAGCTACGTCTGAGAATGGGATAGCCTTAATCCCAGTTTCCTGTTCCATTCGAGCACAGTACTAGACAGTCGATTTAGAAGTGTGCCTGGAAGCTTTGTCCTGGTTGATATACACGTCCTTCGCACTAGGGCCATATAACCATGGGCTGTCGATACGATATATATGTTTCAAGGTATTTTCCAGATAGTAGGCAATATTTATGTCTGCTTCAGATCCCAGCAACCACCATGAATCCTTTCGGAAAACTCTTCTTGCATTGACGCACCCAATCAAATCGAGTCGTACACCCTGTTGTCCGTGTCTTGCGACTATGTTTTTCCATTTGTCGTCTGTCTTCGAACAAAGCGTGAACTCGGACCTTATGACGTCGTTCTAATTTAAAATCTTGACGATTAATACGGTTTACCGATGCAACAGAGGTTTCAATCTTGTTTGCAGTGGCCCGTTGTGTTGGCGGATTTTCCTAAGGACTAGCCTTTAACTGTTCGAATATTAGCCTTATACCAGAAGATCGGGTGCGCTTTTTGATCAGTAGCGTCGTTGATTATTTAGATCAATTTGTCTTCTGCGTTTGATAACTTTGGTTATCCTATTTTTGGAAATAATGAAACCTTTTCCCTTACACTGTTCTATTGTTCTGAATAAGAGGCTACGCAAACCATCGTCGGAAAGGGCTACGCAAGAATCAGCCGTTATACACGGTGTCCAAAAAATCTGGTAACATGGCAGATATCTCAAAGCTGCTAGATAGACGAAATCTGATGAGTGTGGTTTATATGTGATATGGGGGTGGGGAATTCATTGCCGCACTCAAATTTGACCTTGACCCCCAAATTTAAGGTCATGCATTTCCTAACTCCCGTCTCCTTCCCAACGGTGTGCTTCACTGCAATGCAAATGTGTTAGAAAGCTCAGCCAACCTGGCCAGCTAAACCTCACATTGAGTCAGGCCCTGACATTGCCAACTAGCAGATTTTATAAAACACTTGAACAGTTTTTACCCCACAGTTAAGTTTACCTGTGAAATAGAATATAGTAGTCTACTGTAGTCTATTCCGTAATTTTTGGAACGATAAACTTTATGTGAATATCAATGCTAGCTATTTTCAATATCAATATCTCAATCTTAATGTCACAGCCTCACATTAAGCAAACATGCTCTAACATACGAAGTTACGACGGATCCGTAGTTATTTTAGCGTAAATCAGTGGATAACTATAATATAATTTGACTTTTACGCATTTGGGCTTGAAAATCGACATCCTCGGAGAAGTTTAAGATTTGGCTGGGGGTGGAATGGATATGGCTGGGTTGAGAAATTCATCCTAATGAAAAAGTACGATGCAGACATTTACCATAACGCTGTCATGATAACCGATGAATGGTGAGGAATGTCAGTCTTTCTGCGTAAAGTCGTTTCTACATATCTGAAACTCACTGGACACTATTTTACGTATTCGCACTATTTTACGTATTCACACGTAGTATTCTACAGCTGTGTAATACTATCGCAATGATGAAAAAAAAAACTAAAACTGGAGATAAGTCTCTAAAAAAAACATAGAAATTAATAATCTTTACATCTACTAGTATATACGTGAAATAAACTTAGTTTATGACTTGTTTATATACAGGGTGACGAAAAACAAATGGTAGATAATATACGTAATAGATCATGGTATAGCGATGCATTTTGTCCCTATGAACATGGGTCCGAATTTTTATGCTAACTGAGATATGAACAGAAATAAAAATGCCGCCACCAAGATCAACAAGTTAATAACTCAGGTTCTGCAACGCCTAGGTTAATGAATTTTGAAGGAATAATAGGTACATAAAACTGTGTATACCCTTAAAATTTGATCGTATTCCAACGAGTATTTTTCGAGTTGCGCATTCAAAATCGTAACAGTGCTCACTTGCGAGTACTAACCATCACGTGTTACAATGTTGAGTGCGTAACTCGGAAACTACTCATTGGAATTCGATCAAATTTTAACGGTATAAACAGTTTAACGTACCGTATTACTCCTCCAAATTACATCATCCTAGACGTTATAGAACCTAAATTATTAACATGTTGATCTTGATGGCGGCATTTTTATTTCTGTTCATATCTCAGCGTTCAAATTTGGACCTATGCTCATAGGGACAAAATGCATCGCTATACCATGATCTATTATGTATATCATTATCTACCATTTGTTTTTCGTCACCCTGTATATGAAATTTACGGCTTATTATTGGTGGAAATACGATTAACAATGCCTTACTGAGGTAATGTAACTATGTATTGACGTTCAGCGCCCAGGCGTTATCATCTTTAGGCTGGTGTTGCCCCGGCACTGAAAAGTCACCTGACCATCTTAGTCCAAGCAACAATGTAATCTTCATTGTTTTTATCTTGGATTTTAGCAATCATTATTTGTTCGTTTGTTAGAAACAATGAAGGTTACATTGTTGCTTTGACTAAGAAGATCAGGTGACTTTTCAGTGCCAGGGCATGTCTTTTTCGTCAGCTATGATGCTTGCCTTAATGATTCACGTTTTAAGGGGGGGTAGTTGAAAAAGTAATAAATAAATAAATAAATAAATAAAAATCATTATTACTTCTTTTTTTATTAAAATCTTTGGAGAGATGTAAGAAATTATTCTAAAACAAATAAGAGAATACAACTTCTAGGACGTGCAGCTGCTCAAGCTTTTGCTGAAAAGGTGAAGGTATAGTCAAACCGCAAGATCTGGAGCCCTGAGTGGAATGAACGATTAAGGAAAAACGGGAAGTTAATTCTCAGACACGACTATATATCATATCTCGTATTTCCAGGAATTATCACCCGTACTCGCCTTTTTTTTTATTATTAATCGATCATTTCATTCAGGGCTCTAGATCTTGCGGTTTGACTATACTTTCCCATTTCCTCTAAATAATGTTTATCTAAACATATTAGAAAATGATAAAGATCTTAACTGATTATGTGAGAGATCAATCCTTGCTGCTAAACTGCTACTGTCAATATGAATAACGATATTCAGGACATAATTCCACGCTCTGTGACTGAATACAGCAGTTACATGTTAATGAGGCTGTAGATAGAGTTCCTTAACTCTCTGAATCCATCTATGAAGTATATTAAGTACCGTAATTAAATATATACAGGAGATGACCTTCAAACTTGATGTAATAACTTCAAAGGGCTGGCTTGTTCTGCCAAAGCTCGCTAGGCTACCGCCTCTCCATATTTTAACATGGACAGAAATGATTCAATACTCGTGGCGTTTCTTTGATATTGTAAAATGTTAAGGATGCAATCCCGAATTTTCCCGGGCAAACCCAAAATTCCAGTGCGAGCATTTTAAAGAGTTCTTTTAGTTTTTCCAAAGTGAATATTTACCTCACTACCTAAGGATTTTTCATGTGTTCTAATTTATATTCAAATTCAGACATTGCAAGGTTTCATGAAACAAACAGCCGAGCGAGGCCGGGCATATCAGTAAGTCAAACTATAAATTAACAAACGCAGTTCTCCTTCTCCCATAGTATTAGCTCAAAGTGAAATGTGAAAGCATATATTAATAAAAAAAGACGGCTTGAAATCCTGTTAAGATGGCTTTATTTCAAACACGATAGCGGTCATATATTAGCATCCACTACAAAGATTCCGCACTCGTTCTAAAATGTAATCATTCCAATTTAGGCTAGATTACAATAATCGATTATCAAATAATCTCATAGAGGAAACAAAGGAAACATTTTAAATTCAATAATAACTCGTACTTTGTTCTATGTTAAACTGCAATATTATATTGATAACTTTTCGAATGAGATGAGAAATACCAATCAATAAATCTCTTATTAATTCTTCGCAACGTTTTTTCTATGAAAGGGTGAAAACATAATTCTCTGAACATCAGATTATATGCAATGTATACATCAATTATGTATTTCTTTTTTCATTCTAAATTTAAGTTTATAGGGCAATTCCGCAACGTGTTTCCTAGACAGATACAAACTCTCTTACACTTGAAATGTCCTTCTCGATTAACTTCCAGCTAGATGGGTCGTAGGGATCATATTCCACACGAGTTGACAACAGAAGAAAGGAGAAAAAAAAAAAGAATACTCTTCTCATTCTTTCAGACTTTGCTGTGAAGTTTACAATAGTCGGATAATGGGCAACTTTCTTTGTTAAGGGCAAAAGATATCGTATGTCTAACCCGACTGTGCATATACTGCGAACGTCGAGACTAAGCATTGTTTCCATCTTGGATTTTAACAATCAGCAATTTTTCGTTTGTTGGAAACAATGAAAGTTACATTGTTACTCGGACTAAGATGATCAAGTGACTTTTCCGCGCCAAGGCCTGTCTTTCTCGTGGGCTACGATTTAGTTCAGAGCACGGTCTATAGATATAAATGGTCATCGAGCTCCAATGAAAAATGAAGCTAAAGTTTCTAACTCCCGTTAGGGTGGGAACTCCATTGAAAAGTGGCGCTGCATGTACAATCGGCCCAACTGCGCCTGGAACGCCGCCCTATCGGCGCAGTTTCATTTTCAGTCGCAATGAAATACCTATATCGTAGGTCATGGTGAGCCCTAGTGCGATTATACGGCATCGGGCGCGATCTGTTTTTCTTAGCTTCTCGAAACAATGGAAAATGTCGGAAGCTCGATGACCATTTATATCTATAGATCGTAGTTGAGAGTGACATCATGAGTGAAGCGATTACAGTTTGTCCACATGAAGAAATAGTTTGAATAAATTTCCGTAAAAAAAGGTCAAAATTTCTGTCTGCAATCTACAGTTTTCATTTCGATCTTAAAGGTCACTGTCTACCTCAAATTTCGAAAAAATAATCGTTAACTATAATAAGTCGATATTCATAATGATAGCAGGGCATATTAATAAGAGTATGTCATGACCAACAATCCAAGGCAAAGTTTGTGCAATAATAGGTATCAACATTCAATTTACCAACATTATGCACGGACCAACAATATATACTGTATATATCATGACCAACAATGCAAGACAAATTTTGTGCTTTATAAATAAGGTTCAATTTGTAACAATGCTTTGAATTCCTGTTGTTCGGGCTTTTCTTAGAATTGACAATTCTTAGAATTTAACATTTTCTTGAAAATCTTTAAAGATGAGCACTAACTGGAGATAATGGAGAGTTAGCAGAATATTGAGAAAAAGTGGAAAGGCGACAGAGGAAGCAATCTCTTCGTTCGGTGCTGTATTGGTTTCGCCAGCACACGGCTGGAACTGAGCAAGTTATGAGCAAATGGAGAGCGTGTCAACAGAAGAAACGGCGACTGCCAGACCACACTAAGTGATGAATGGCCAAGATTTGCTTCAAGACATCGAGAGCAGAGTGCAATTGCAGCAGCAGATTGCCATGTATTGAATAACCCCACTCAGATTGTTGGGACTGCAGAGCACACAGACACAAGCGATCATGTACGTCCACTGCCTCCCAGAGAGAGAGTTGTTTCGTCCAGGTTATTGTTGCCGTATATTTCCATATCAACGCTGGAGAAATATTGTTGCCCTGGAAACCGATGTAATGATGATGCAACAATATTTTCAAGCTGATGCAACGGCAGTACATTCGTTTCAAAAATAATAAATTATGAGCAGGAAGTGAGTATAATATCACGATATGGATAGGGCAGTCTCTCTCGAGATGATACATGTGTCTCCCTTCAGCTCCGTAACCAATATTCAGACGATTTTTGTGTCTGGAACACTTGAATGGTGTAGAACCTTCCAGACGCGACGGCAACTTCCCCTTCCTCTTCCGGTGGGTTGGGTATATAAGGATGCCGGTCGGTCTTGGGCGACAGTTTACAACATAACCGATAACAACGCATACATCAACTCGACTCTTCAAATTAAAAATAATCGTTCGAAAGATACATGTTAATTCATATATATCGAAATATCAACGAAGAAAAGAACGAGCATTGGTCAGAGAAGACAAAAGTTATCTAGACGTCGGAAACATCTGGTTCACATACGCCGTTTATCGCCGGCGTTTTGGAATCGGAGGAGTTTCTCGCTCGTCTCAAAAAACGTTGTACAATTCGCATTCACCATTTTGAACTTTCAGCGTTTTGAACAGTGTTGGAATTTTCAACGATTTCTGAAAAACGCCACCAATTACGTGCGAGACCCATAACGCACAGCGAGCAAGCCGATCACCGAGAGAGAGCTAATCCTTAAGGCGGTGAACTTTAAGGATTAGCTCTCTCTAACGTCTCCCGATCGCCGACGCTGCCAGTCCGTGCACTTCAGCACACACTTTGACTTGTTGTCGACATGCGACTAGCTAAAATTGATGGAAAATCTAAAGTACTAGATAGGGAAACCCATAAGGGAGTACTTGGCTCCCTATCTAGTACTTCAGGAAAACCTTGAGTGCCTATAATCAAGGTCTTTTATAGATCTTGCCTATAATGAGACGTCGCTGCTCATAGTCGTAATACATTTTGCTATTCTGGAAACTTCTAATTTTTACTTAATTAATAATATTTTTTGGATATTTATTATTTTCCATTTTTCTACTATTTTTTTTAATAAAACTCGGAAGATTTCCTCCCTTTAGCCCAATCATTAAATCCAAAAATTGAACTGTCAGTTAACTGTAATTTTTTAAGTCGACTCTGGGACTGGGTTAATAAAGGGTGTATCGAACTGTCACAAACTTCTGATGGTGATTCCCCACAGCGAGATGAAAACAAAAGTTCGTATAAACATGGTTAGGATAACGAACCGTTTATGAGATTTCCGGAGTTAAAAGTGAAGTTTTAGCAGCTGGTTTCGTAGTTTGTGAATGGGAAGAAAGCTAGATATTGTAAACAAGATTGTGTAATAATAAAAAAAATTGATTTAAATACGAAATTATTAAATTAATGAATTGTAATTTTTTTCATGTTCATCTTGTCAATAAAGCTTTGGATAAAATCATAAAATCATTTTTGCTAGTAATGTGCAATCAGAGCTAACTATAAAAGGAACCCGCTAATAAAAAAAAAACTGACTCAGCATCGGTTAACCCCGCTGATTAGATTAACACAATAATGAAATATATGTAGGCTGCTAATGCTGTATCTTTGCGTAGGTCTACAGAGGCAAGAGAAAGCTCGTATCAAAGAAATGTCAAACTAACTTTTTAATTTCTTAATTTTGAAAGAAAATACATAAAAAATATGTTGAATCCTTTAAACTTGTACAGGTTGTTTTTAATCTAAATTTACGTGTATTTCAAAGATGCAAAATCGGCCTCGATGGCTCAGTGGTTGCGTGATCGCCTCTGATGCCCGAGCACGTGGGTTCGACCCCGGCCTAGGACGAGGATTTTTTTAGGGGGAAAATCCTAAGATCACGCACTTCCTTCGGGAGAGAAGTAAAGCCGTTGGTTCCGTGTAGTCGTTTGCGAGGCAAAATTTGCGGCCCCTATAACGCCGTTCTGAAATGACCATGGCTGTTGAAAAGGACGTTGATACCAAACAACCCAACCAAACCAAAGATGCAAGTGCTAATAAAGATATTTTATTTTTTAAAACTTCTTATAAATTTCAAAATTATAAAACATGCATAAAAATTTATTTAGAAAATTACTTCCCGGGAATCAGAAACACATGCCTCAAGCTTTGGTGAATCTTTTAACCTAGCCAGATACTTTTTAATGTTATTTAATTCATGCCCATTCCAAAGATGCAAATGTTAATAAAAATCTATTATTTTTTAACACATTTGTATCGAAATGTATTTATGAAATTACTTCTCGGGAAGCATAAAAGTTTATTTTATAAACTTGCATTCGAAGAAAGGAAAGGAAGGTAATCTAATTGTGTTCCCCACCAATCAGAGAGCGGAGTCAATTTTCGGCTTGTTTTTACTGTTTAAAATGTCGAAAAATAAAAACAAAACAATACAGCAATTTGCCTTTCGCCTGATTGGTTCATTCTTTAGCCAATCACGAGTAAAGGACGCATGACGATCGCCTAAAAAAAAAAAAAAAAAGTCAATTGTGAACTGCGTCCGATTTTCTCGCGTCCCGATTTTCAGGCGAGGCGATTTTGGAACGATTTTAAGAGATGCCGCCTTTTCGCAGACGGCGAATGTGAACCGGCCTTAACGGGAGCTTTGTCTACGGTAGTAAATTGTATAATTACTGAAAACCAATTTTAGTTATTTAACTTATTGAGGTTCTGTTTACCTACAACTATAATTATCCCGGGCAACGCCGGGTGCCTCTGCTAGTATTTCGTATTAGTCGACTAAGTACCTAAGTACTCGAACAAAATCTTAAAGTCATAGAATAGCAAATCGTAAGCAAGACGCCGCAAAATTCCAGGCAAAAGTAAAACATTAAAAAGGAAGAATTTTTTTTCCGGAGGTGTAATACCCCACACATTTTCGAATTTTTGATGAAAAAGCCAAGCAGAAATACTTTTAGAGAGGGAAAACTGCAGTAAAAATTTAATTCGATTATAATTTAAGCAAATTTAAAGGAGAAAATTTTTATATTATAATTTTAAAATTTTCTACATCTAACAAGAAAATTTCATTAAAGTTAATATCAAGATTAACCCTAAATGCATTTAAATAAAACAAAAAAAAAGGGGTATGCTCCTTAAACAAAAATGTTCAATCTGCTTCCCACATCCTCGGCATTATATTTGATACCCATCAGCACAATGAGGACTTAATTAAACCTTTAAACCATTCAACAGTCTCGTTATTTTCATTAAATCCAAAGCCAAACCTTTGGGCATCGGCTTCGAAATTCATTATAAACAGATTGAAAACTGCTCACAACAGTGCTTGACTAGTCAGACTGCCAGATCTATCTTAGTTCTATCGTTCGGGTTGTGATAAGACGTGACCTGCGGCTAACCCAGAATATCGACGGAGAAGCACGCCAGCAAGATATTCCCTAGAACACTTCCAGCAACTTTATGAATCTATGCCATATCGGGCAGTGTTGCCAGCTCAAAAAAATCTGTCCCACTAAGATCAAACTAAAAATCCACTAGTTCTATTGTTCTAACCTAATATTTATTGGATTTTTTGCATATTTTCGATGTAAAATCCACTAAATATAGTGCAAAAATCACTAGATATTATCGGGCAATAGCTTGTATCTGATCCAGAGGTAGATCCACGTCGTGACTTGCTCACTTTGTGTAATGCTTTGTTCAATAAATCATCAATAAACGGCTTCCTGCGAAAAAGGATCTAAGTGCCAAAGATTCATTTTAAGAAAACGACGAAAATGTAATTGTACACGAGAAATAAAATAATTTTTCTGAACAATAACGAACTATTATTCAAAATTTTCAAGTACTATGTCGTTCAGAAAAGTAATTTTTGAGTAATAATTTTTTTTTTTTGTTGTTGTTGTTTTGTTTTGATGCGTGGAAGCCTCTCATTTAGGCGGCCTTAATCTAAGTCAGCCTTCCACATAGATCAGTCTTCCATAAAAAACAATAGCAACATACATGCCTGGACTATTTTTCCATAACAAATAGTATGACGGATGTAGGAAAAAAGGACGGGAAACAAGAACCCTGGAATAAAATAAATAAAAATTGAATACAGGGTGGTAAGACCCTGATAAAAGCAGACGTTTCGGATGGTGGATATCTTTTGTTAAAGCAAAGAATGAAAGTGAATAAGAGGAATAAGAGTAAAATTTTTATTTCTCAAAAAACTTCTGGTGAGTGAGAAATATTTATTATACATATCAAAGTATAGACCTGGTCGAACGTGGCCCAACGTGGTTTCGGCATGGCTCCAGCGATCTGCATATTTCGCGATTTTTTTTTTTTTTCATGACATGGTACATTTCATTACATGATATGAAGCCAATATGCCTATATGAAGTCCATATGCCTTCCTATCAGCTTAAGGAGAAGATGATGATACTGGCGTCCGATCCAAAAATAAAACTTTGGAGAAAACCCCTTACTGTTTTGTTTATTTTTGAGAGCAACTGAAATTCAACCCTTTCGACGATATCTTTCTGAATTTTCACGCTATTTGCTTGGTCTTTTTACAAGAGTAGCTCTATACATTTGGCTAATAAATTACGCAAAAGATATTTTGGTAACGCTTGCGAATGCGCAGTTAAACATTATTTAGTAAAAATGCTCATATTTCATCAGATGTATAATATTTTTATATTCTGATTGCAGGGTCTTGTCTCTACAAGAGTTTGTCAAGTTTCATGAAAATGGCATTGCATTAGGTTGAAAACCCTGCATGCTATAAACAAAAAACTTACGAAAATTTTTCGATTTTTTTAAAGAAACCTTTATATCTCTATGAATGTAAGTATTATTCTCATACAAATGAACACAGATAAGGTAAAGAAGCCCCATAATCATATGCTACAGCTATAAGGCATTTCAAACATTATTTTTTACAGGGGTGATCCCAAACATTATTTTTTTGGTTCACTTTGTTGCTAGTCCCTTATTTGCCTTCGGGACAAAACCTTCGCCGCTGTAACATGCTCTTTTTATTCCCCTGAAGTTTCAAGATAATTCGTCAAGTATTTTTCTAAATATTCGACAAAAGTCTAAAATCGAAAGTGTCCGATTACTTTTGGATATGTATATATCCAAAGAATGTATATATGTTGTACGTTTGAAACTTACCGAAAAAATTCAGGTTTTTTTTTTTCTTTCTAGAATTTCCGTCGCCAAAGGAAGCCAGCGCGATAGCGAGGGTTCGAAAGCAAAATGGCGACAACCAATCGGAACTGTATGGCTACTTTTAAAACTTCTAAAACTAGTCGCGATCGTTCACTTTCAACATAAAAACTTCCTCAAATGAAGACAACCGTCATTTACTACTTTTAAAAATTCTCTTATCTAGCCGCCATTTATTGAATCCTCACAACAACAAAAGCAATTTTTAATTCTACTTTTAGCCTTCAGTTTCGATTTGTACATCTGCCAGCCACCGCGAAAAATTACTGCACTTTCTTCGTCAAGTTCGTAAAATAAAAGTTGAAAATGAACTCAAATTTCAACAGGCAAAGCTTTTCAATGTACGATGCTTTTCATTGTTTTTTTTTCAGTTCTTAGTAATATTTTTGTAATATCATATTGCATATTTGATTAAAAGAGTCTTTTAATTTATAAAAATAAATACGAGTTCGTGTTCGTGTTCTTTTGATCTGCTAATGTACAGTTGTCATATTTAGTTTACTCCTGACGGGAGGTGGGGAGGGGGCATCAATCCTCTTCGTCTTGTTCGTAAAATAAAAGTTGAAAATTAATAAAAGTTTCAACAGGCAAAGCTTTTAGAGGACATAGCCTGCACTTAAAGGTAGGCTTGGATACAATCCGAAAACAAAGAGGAGAGGCGCCGTCAAACAACATATTGATCAAATCTTAATTCAAATTGCGTAATTTTTATCTTGATGCTTCTCGTCGTTGTTTTTTTCCAATTATTAGTAATATTTTTGAAATATCTTTTAATTTATAAAAAATAAATAGTATGAGTTCTTTTGATCTTCTAATGGACAGTTGTCATATTTATTTCACTCCTGAAGGGAGGTGGGGAAATAGACTCGCTCCAACGCGCCTGGATCTAACGCGAATGCCGATGAAGATTATTATTTCCTTGGGTTCAATGAAGAAGAAATCATTGCAGCTAAGAAGCTATTCTGTATTTGAGGAAATACAAATGGAAATTTCTGCAGCAACTACAGCAGACAGCTTTTGTTTGAACATGCAGTTAATAACTTGCATTTCAAGTCAAGTCTAGAGATAGCCAAAATAAAGAAAAGAAAGGTAGGACGCATTATTTTTTATTTATTTTTATTTATTTATTTATTTATTTATTTATTTATTTATTTTTTACAGTGGATCAGCTCTTTAATTATCATTTATTAAGTAGCGGAAGAATGGAGAAGTTATTGGTTTTACAATGTCCGTCTGCCCCCTTCATATTTTCCACATTTTTTGACGTCTCCTTCACTATTTATTTTAGTTTTGATTGGTCCACTGGAGTCAGAGTTACGGGGATGGGAGTTAGAGGGGACCAAGTGGTATTTAGGTAAGAAAAGGAGTGAAATTCGATATGCAGATTCCTCTAGGCAAGATCTACCTTACTGGGCCAAATTGTACAAGTGGGGTCGGAGCTGTGGAGGTCAGTCATTTGGTCTTAAGAACTTGGGAACTTATGGCGTGTGTTATATCATTCGATCGGAAATGGTGAGAAAAGAAAGAAAAGAGCTCTTATATTTTTTAAATACTACATTAAAAAGTGCAGATAAAGGAGTAAAAATAGATCAACTCAAGGCTTCCGCTACTTTCCTATACCCTCCTCGGAAAACTAATTTCTTGTTTATTTCATTATTTTTCTTAAAATAAAGAATTTTTGGTCTCAATATATAATTTGCATATTTATGTAAGGTCTCAATATACACTACTCTTTCGGGGCGCGAAAGTTTGATCGGGGAGGGGTATCGATTTAACACGATCTAATTAGTGATATTTATTGCTATAAAAACAAAGGTGTTCATATATTTATGGGACAAGGCAAATTTCAATGATTTAGATTTTTTCACATTTCTCAGCTTATATTTCTTAGAACAATTGTTTTTTGTGATGAATGCAATCCCAAAGTTAGTTCAAGATGGCTCGTCAGAGATTTAACGTAAAATATTACTGGAAAGTAAGTTAAACTGACAATTATATAAATAATACAGTGCGTACACATAGTTCAGGCAATCAAAAGCTCTATATGAAAACAGATTCATCCACTTCATATCAAAAAGAAAAAATCAAAAAAAAAAAATTGAAAGAAAAAAAAAATTATGTTAACCAATGAGGATCATTAATTTCGCCTTCAACAGTTAATATAAGTGTGACAATAGTTTTTATTAACCTACGAAATATAGGGTAGGATGTATTAATTTTTCTCTCGAAAAATGGAAGGAAAAATTCTGCTACCTGGATTCGAACCAGGAACCTCGACTATCATGGCCGATGCCTCTACCAACAGGAATTCAAATATCTTATAAAAAAAAAAGAAAGAAATAGCAGCAATAGTACGATAGTTTGTAAATCACTTATTGTCACCTTTTTTAAAAATTGACGTGACCCTAGCTAACTTAATCAAAGTATGGTAGATTCCAGAAGTTAAAGAATGATTAAAGATTAGTGCGAGTGGAAAAACTATTGCTTGTCGTAAATTAATAATGATGTCGGACCGAAAATCAAGAGTGTCAGAAACAGGAGAAGATTTTAACTAAAATATAATATCGCAGACCTCTTCAGCCGCAGTTGGAATAGCAATGAAACCAGGAGCAGAAGTAAAATGATTATAGGAATAGTTGACTTTCATACAAGTAATAGAGTCAGAAATAGGGGTAAAAAAGTTTGGAGGAAATCAGTCAGGGACAGTGTAGTAATGTGATCGAAAAGGAGAAAGCGTGGGGTTAGAACCTCGCGTTAAATGCTTTAATAACTGCCACATATCCTTATTAGAATGAGGGCGCAGAAATAGGGTATTGAAACAATTTGATTTAGAATTATTAATTTGCTTTTTCACAAAGTTAGAAAATGTTTTAAAGGCAATCGAAGAAGGGTTACGCCGAGACTTACAATAAAGTTCATTTTTCTTTTTAATTAGCGTCAGGATCTGTGGGGTGATCCAGGGTTTACGAATAGCTTTAGTATATTTAACTTTGCACGCCGAGGATCGGACGTAAATACCGGTCATATTCAAATCGTAAATGCGACAGAAATAAATCAAATACTACCTCCGTTAAGAAATAATTGTCCGTTTTGATCAAAATTTTTGTTCAAAAATGATTGTCTCTTTTGAGAAAATAAACAATTTGAGCGAAAAATTATTTTGCGAATACTTTTAATTTAATTATATTTACAACGGTAGGCTAATTAATTTGTATTTAAATAATTTTGGGCAGTTTTGATCGCCTCTGGGCTGCAGTTTAACATTACAAGAAGTCGTCCAACGTTTCTCTTCGCATCTTTGCCAATGTGCTATAATTACAATTATTGCCATTGTAGGATACCATTTCTCTGATCATCAGACAGGTTTTTCTTTCGTTGAGATGATTCCATCTTTTCACAGTTACCACAAGCCCACTAAGAACAAATATTTGAAGATTTTCAAAATTTGAAATTTTACGACCATATTATGCAAAGAAAACGAGACTTAAGAACATATAAATTATGATCATAATAATTAAAATAAAGTCAAAAAAAGGACAAGTGAATAATTAATGTTCTTATGTTTAATAAAAGTATCAAAACGGACAATAATTTCTGAACAGAGGTAGTAGTTGATTGGTATCATAGATACAGGGTAGTAATGCATTCCAATCAGTTAAAAGAAGAAAAGAATTTAATATAGCAATTCTATGCGAGGTGATTATTCGCTTACGAGTGAATTTATGATTTTGCATCGGGAAAAAGTTAATATTAAAAATTATTAGTGAGGAAAGTGATCCGAAATAGCTACATCAAGAGCGTTACTAAAATAAATTGAATTAAGGTTAAAGAAACAGGAGTCAATTGCCGAATAAATATGATAATCCGAGGAAAGGGATGCATATGAAAGCCCAGAACGAGTTATAGGATCAAACGGAAGATTAAGGGTTGAAGAAGGTTTGCTGAAATCTATATTGAAATCTTTATTGTGTATTATTATAATCCGGCAACAATAACACCATCTGTAACACTATAAAAACCAACCACAACATCCAACAAAATTCATTAACATTAATGAAACTTTAAAAAGAAACTCACATTATTAAATAGCGGAAGAATGTCAGTCTGTCCCCTTCATAATTTCTGCATTTGTTGAGGTAGAAGGTTGAAACTCCGAATGTACTACGGGCAAGTCCATCTTCACTATTTAGTTTAGTTTTGATTGGTGCACTGGGGTCAGAATTACGGGGGTGGCGTCAGAGGGGACAAACCAACTATGTGATATTCATATACGTAAGGAGCGAAATTCTGTATGCAGACTCATCTAGGCAAGATCTACAGTTCTATGAAGTTTAGGCCAAATTGATCCAGTGGGGTCGGAGTTGTGGGGGTGGCAGTCACTTGGTCTTTAGAACTATGGCATGTGACATATCATTCGTTCGGAAATGATGAGAAAGGAAAGATAGTAGAGCTCTTTTTACATTTTCTAAAATATTACGTTCGAGAAAATCAATTTTTTGATTAAAAATCTTAAGGGGGGGGGACAAAAAGTGCAGATAAATGGGTAAAAATAGATGACCGCAGGGCTTTTGCTACTCCCTCCTCCTTGGGGGGATTAATTTCTTGTTCGTTATAAAGAATATCCCAAACTGTAAATATTACAATATTCTCTGTAATCTCATTATTTTCTTTGTATTAATATATCTCATTATATAAATTATGAAAAGCACTAAAGGCAGCTATATAGCCGAAAACGATATGCTAACTTCCACATGTGATAAATGTTGTGAAAAAAACCTCATCAATTAAACCAATTTTTGTTGCAATCAGAACCTAGTTATTCTTCGAAACATGTACATTCCATATACCAACTCTCGCATACTTCCTTCATGATGCGTCCATGTTTTTGTCAAGGAGTGTATTTTGCTTTTTTTTTTTAATCCTACACAATTTTATTTACCCTTCGGTTCGTTTTACTTATTTCATTATTGGTTTATTCAAATTCTTTGTGATCCTCTTCCGATAGACATTAGCCAAGGATTTCAGTGGTGTACCGTCGTTATTGAGGAACCTGTTCTATCATTCCACTGCCTAGGTCCAATTTCAAAGCTACTGCAGCCGTTATGTCCTCCTCTCTGTTAAGCTTTAAGCTTTTCTAATAAACAGGAAGTTAATAAAGAAATGAGATTCCCAATGTGGGATGTAAGCGGATAGCTCTGTTCTCGCTCGCTCGCTCGCTTGCCCCCGAGATGCCATTTATAACACTCGCTCTCCCGGTTGCTTAGAGCCAGCCTTCCACACAAGCATGATCGGAGACCCTCTGCGGCTTTTACAAAAATATTTCCATTTGCACGCCTTTGTCTCCAAGATTTCTAGTTAATTCCTTAATGCTTTCATTTGAAAGGTAAAAGCCGCAAAAAAATATGTTTATTTTAAATCTCATTGCACAACTACATTTACATTTATTGCAGCTAATCTAGTTTAAATAATTTTCCATTTATAACTTCTGCAACAAAGTCGAATTGTTTATTTGAATAATTATCATTATCTTCCTATGGTTAGGTAACCGTTGGGGAATCCATGATTAATTTTTCGTCTTTGTGCTTGAATAATTATACTAAATGCTTATTAAGAATGGGTGAATGAATATTAAGGAAAAATAAGTTGTTCTTTTAATACATGAAAAGACAAATCTTCTACAGCATGTCTAATGAAATTGTGAACGCGATGATCTAACGTCACAACATATTAGGGTATCGGAAAAGTCATGATTTATTTTTTCCGTTTTACAAAGGTCATTTATTTATATAAAGAACAAAAGAGCAATCAATGATAAATTGCCCGTTTTGTTCGATAATCTTTTGCCATCTTTGAGTGCTTCATAATTCCTTGTTCATAATTCCCTGATTTGCAGCTTCTTCTGAGTTGAACGTTACACCATGCAAACAGTTTTGAAGAGAGCGAAACAAGTGAAAGTTTGACGGCGCAAGGTCAGGCGAATACGGTGGATGTAATTTCTGACGAGTGATCAAACTTGTGTGTTTTAGCGTTGTCGTGATGGAACACAACGACTTATTATTAATCAGCTCTGGGTAATTCTGGATGATTGATTCGTCAAACTGCCAGCCGTACAAATACAAATTAGTTGTTTGGTTCCTTGGTTGGAGCTCGAAAAATATGACACCTTTACAAATCCCACCGCACTGAGAGCATAACCTTCTTCTGATGAACGTCTGCACGGAATTTCGTGCGCCATCATTGGCATTGATGTTCTTGTAGATCATTATCACCGTAAACTTTATGCAAATTTTCACAATATTGGCGCTCTTCCCTTTACGTAAGTAAAACAGCAAAATATGGCGAAAACGCACAGTTTGGTCTTTCATCTTCAACTTATAAAATCTCCAAAACCCAACTAAATTGCTGAATTTTTTTTTGAAATGAAACTAGAGCTGTCAGCTGTCAAATGACATAGCTATACGTCATTAGTACGTACTTCCAAAAATGAACTAGCGCCATATGCTGCAAAAATGTGCCATGACTTTTCCGACAACCCAATAGAATATTAATAATAATAATATTTAAAAAAAAAAAAAAAAAAGATATAATGCCCAACGAGTGACGGAACAAACAAGTGTTGGCATACATTAAATTAAAAGATGAATCTGTTCAAAGTTACAAGTTCGTAACGGATGTAAAAAAAAAAGCAATATCAAAAGAGCTTAAACCGAATATAGGTAAAGAAAATACCGTAAAAGAACTTTCTTTTAAACAGCAGAAGAGAAGGAACCCAGGGTCGTTCTTTTTCAGCAAATAGCAAATGTTTTGACACATCTGGCAAAAGGGAGCAGAATCAGTACAAGGCAAAATCTTAATTCCATATATACAGATTGTAATCTAATAATAAAATCTTGCTAACATTCCAGCAAAGAATGCGCTTGTCCATGTCAGCAATGTTTAGAAGATAAACAGAAATAACAATGTATTCATTCTTGATGAATCGATTATTAAATGACACGCTATTATCTTGGTATTCTTTACGGTAACTGATTTAGCACGAGCAATCGACTTGAAGGGGTCCACGGAAAAGCCTGAAAAGTTGATACGCCCGAAACAACGGCGGACGGCCGGGTAAGCGTACAGACCAAGCGTGCATTCTTCTAAGTAGCTTTTTGCAAAGCTCCTATATTATTATCGAAATACTGATGTAGTTTCAACTTTCTTAGAATTTTGAAGTCCTCGAAAATTTGAATCTCACTCAAAAGCATACAAAGCTAATTAATTAAAAAAAAATAAAACCAGAATTGGCATTCTGAAAACACCGCAATACATTCCACGTTTCGAAAATAACCCACTTCGAATACTCGGACATTGATCAATCATCGCCAATATCCCATTCATAAGTGATACATCGAATAATCAATACCCTCATATATGAATTGCCATCCCGCATGCTAACGAAGTATGCGTTTCAAATTATTACATTTATTAAATACGCTCTAAATTAAAGAGGATTAAATAAAGTATTTACCTTTGAGAGTCCTTCAATGACGGATGCCCTATTCTCCAATCTATAATCCACATATCAATTACAATTGCTAGGTTCGTAACCACATCGATGACGTTGCTTTTCTTTCCCTTCATCCATTATCTAATCCATGTGATATGTTAAAAGATAAAGAAACGAAGCAATTCAAAACGATTGCGATCCCTTTCGTCGCAGTCATCGACTTTGGCGCAATTCGTCTAAACGCTGCTCCAAAAAGAAAGATCGTGGAAAAAAAATCCTTCTAAAAATTCTCTGAAAACTGCAACCAAGATAGTTTTCAGGTATGCATTCGACTTCTTGGAATCCTTATTTTTCGCTCATCGCTTTTACTTCGAAAGCTATATTTAAAATAATCTATATATTACAGCTACCAAGGTAGATCCCCCAGATTGCCCCATTCACACAACATATAAAAGCCCATTCGTGGAACTGCGTCTAAATGTAAACACTCAGGATCGATAATAGTACAATTACTAGAACAGCTTACACGTTTTCCTTAATTAAAATTTCCATTTTAAAAACTAATAATAATTTGTAAAGTTTAATTTATCTTAAAAAATACAATGGACTCATTTTTTCACAATTTAGGAACAATAGAGATGACTACCTTTGAATATCTGAGTACTGGGTATTTTATATACTCCTTAGAGAATAATTTAAAACTCTTTAATTTAATATTTTCGGTAATAAGTTGCATCTATATATAAAATATTCTTCTACAAAATTTTATTACACAATATGTATACAAAATATCCTTATATTCAATTAAATTATTTTCTGCATATTTTCATACAAAATATCAGCATTTAAAATATGCATAAAAATGGAAGAAAATATTAATCATCATGAACTCTAAAGTGATGTAGTATTATGTTTTAATAAGTTTTATATATGTCTACATCTCTCCGAATAGCCTTATCTTATCAAGATCAACTTTTATTTCTTTGAATAAGTGACAAATGATAAATGTGCCGTTTATAATAAAATTATTTCTGGAATCCGTAATTAGGTCTTAATAACTGTAACATCTCCAGCAGATTGAAGGAATCTAAAATAGTTACAGCACATAATTAAAACATAAGTGTTAAAAAAATTTTTTTAATGAGAATTAGAATTTTGCTCTATTACACAATGAATTTCCTTTGAAATGCCGCTGAACTCGTCTCCCTAACACGAGAACGGGAGTGTTTGTGTCGAGCAAAGTAATCGAACTCTGATTGACTTTTCTCCCCGGTCCGACGCTCGTTTTCGCCTTAATTTCTCCCATTTTCGCGAAAAACCAACAGCTTCGATATCAAGGCAGCCGAATTTTCTCCCACCCTTCCCAGAAGTCATGAAGCAGGTGGGTTTTCAGGGAATCCAAGCCACTCCCGAGAAAAACGATCGATAAAACAGAGAGAGAGAGAGAGAGAGAGAGAGAGAGAGAGAGAGAGAGAGAGAGAGAGA
>JAHWFO010006920.1:0-22656 GCA_023313115.1 Rhysida immarginata | reverse complement strand
CCAAAAGTGGAAACACCGTTGGGATAAGTGTGTGCGTCGGGGAGGAGGGTACATTGAAGGGGACCCAGATGTGTAACTTCTGAATAAAGTATATTTTGTTTTATGACGTCAGTCTACGTATTTTTTGAACAGACCTCATAACTATTAATATGTTGAACAAAAGTGTTGACATCGCAAGCATTGGTGTTAAAAATTGTGAAGACATCGTCCACGCATCTGAACTAACGATCGGGAAAGTAAAAACTGGAATTCTTCAGGATATCCTCGAAACTTTTAAGAAATATTTCAGCCAAAATAGGGCTAAGGCAAGAGCCCATCGGTGTACCGCCCACCATTTTGTAAACTTTCCCATTGTACTTAAAACAACTCAAGAAAAATAATTTAATATTCTGTACAATTAAACTCCATCATGTTTAATTTAAAAGTTTTATTAAATTTCAATATTTCCTTCCTATCGTAGATTTTAGATGTACGAAATACCGGGTGGGCAAGAAATAACGTGAGGTGTTCAGAGCTCGCTAGCGGGAATTCTACAAGGCCAAATGCAGTACATTTTGGTGTATATACTTAGTGGAACATGCAGTTTCGATTTCTGCAAAAAAAAAAAAAAAAAAATAGTACCAAAAGTCGCCATAGGGGGCGCTTATTTCAAGAAAACAATGAATACATTTGCATAAGCGCGTTCCATGTCGAGCAATCGTGACAATAAAAGGCAAGGCTGAGGATTCCATCATTCACGAACGAATGGCCTGACGATGACGCTTACTCTGCCTGACCGGGCGTTATTAGTCAAGTTGTTTTATCAGAAGAGCGACAATGCAAGTGCTGCCCTTCGTGAATTCCGGCGATTGAAAACGTTACGAAGAGGACCGATGAGCATAACTAACTTACGGAAAATGATTGAACGATTTGAATCTACCGGAACTCTAGGAGTGCAACCAGGCCGGGGATGCAAACGAATCAGGCAGCAACACGTCGAAGAAGTTGCAACTGCTGTTGTGGAATAGGAGATGATTATTGTGCAGGGTACCAGCAGTGCACACGCAATAGCACTCCAAACAGATATCGCATATTCGACGGTGAGGAAAATATTGCATAAGATATTGACATTTTATCCCTATAAACTCACACCTGATCAACAATTGCTTCCTGGAGATGAACGTACCCGAACTGACTTTTCGTTGAGATTTTTAGCACGTATGGAAGTGGATGATGCATGGCCATGGCAAATTTTGTGGTGTGATGAGGCACATTTTTATTTGACTGGTGATATCAATAGCCACAACTGCCGTATTTGGGCTGCATCAAATCCACAAGTGTGTCTGCCAGCTCGTATGCATTCACCGAAACTAACAGTATGGTGCGGCTTTACTGCTTCTTTCATCATCGGCCCGTACTTTTTTGAAGAAATCCATCCCCATGGACCGGTGACTTGTTCCGTCAATTGTGCCAGGTATGCCGATATGCTTGAGAATTTTGTGATACCACGATTGCAGGAAAAGGGTTGTCTGGATTCTACCATTTTTATTAAACACTCTTCATTACATTTACAGTCAAACGTTGATATTTTGAAAAAAATTTATTTCCTGTACTTTCACTAAGAATTCAATGTAATATTCCTTCGTTATATCAGAAAACATCACTGTGTCTAATTTTGACTGTGTGCGACAACCAGTATTTACATCTACACTGTCATATCACTGAATTATGACTACCCGCTTAGTAATGGGAGTAGCCACCCTTCTCCACTATAACTGCTGCGAGGCGTCGTGGCATGGATGCAAGAAGTGCACGGTTTGTGTCCGATGGTATGGCAGTCCATTCCGCTTGAAGCGCTGTCCACAGAGCTTCGAGAGTCATAGGTGGAGGGTCCAACTGCCGTACATGGTGATCAAGGTGCTCCCACAGATGTTCGATTGGATTGATGTCTGACGAATTAGCGGGCCAAGAGAGCACTCGAAAGTCAGTAAACTGTTCCTCGAACCAATCCAGAAGGAGACGTGCCTTGTGGCAGGGTGCATTGTCCTGCTGGAAAACACCATCACATTGGGGGAACATCGTGAGCATGTACGGGTGCATCTGGTCTGCTACGATTGACAAGATGGCCACAGGCATTCAAATTGCCCTCTAGACGAATCAGTGGACCTAACTGCTTTTAACGGAAGATCCCCCACACATGCACACAACTCTTCACTGGCTTGTTTCTGGCCCATAATAGACTCCTGCAGTCTCTTTTCATGGCATTCACGACGCACTCGCCATCGCCCGTCAATCTTATGGAGCAAAAGCCTTGACTCGCCTGTGGTCCAGTGGCGGTGGTCACGTGCAAAGTCTAGGCGTCGTTGATGATGACCCCTGGTCGACATAGGTGCAGCAACTATGCGTCGACTATTCAGGCCCATCTGTAGCAGAGTGGGTTTGACGGTAACATCGGATACATGTCTGTTGGCACCACTTTTGAATCTGGTGGTCAGTGGATGGACTGTGGCCCTTTACAGTGATGGCGTTGGGACGTGATTTCTTTTCCTGCTGTCCACTCTTTGTACACCTTCACTACAGCGGACCGTGAACAGCTCACAAATCGCGCCGTTTCGGAGATGGTGCCACCCTTGCTGCGATAGTCTATTATAATCCCTTTTTGGATGTCCATTATATCCAGACGTTTACCCATCTTGAAGTTTGTGCGCTTGCTGTTTGATGCTTTAAAACTTTCTCAGCCTGTTATGCAAATTTTGCAATGTGTAATCATTGTTGGGGTGAACCGTGCGTGTGCCTTGAAGGGGTGCTGGTCATAATTCATTGATATGACAGTGTAAGTGAACCCTTACCTCGCCTAATAATTTGCGCAACTCGACTATACTAAGCCCAGTTTATATTTTACGAGGGTGGGCTGAAAAGTAATGTCTCCAAGGCCATAACAAAAACACTTTATGTCTATGTCACTAGATGGTGTAGGTGTGCTGAAAATGAAACATAATGGCGACGTACATGGAAGTCGGGTTGAAACAGCGCGCAGTGATTGAGTTTTTGACAGCTGAAGGTTGCGATCCTGTCCAAATTCATCGCCGAATGACAGCTGTATACGGCAATGCAACTTTTGACGTCAGTACAGTGAGAAGATGGGCAAGATTAGTGAAAGAACGAAATCCAGCAAGCTCTAGCCTAGCTGATCGACCCCGCAGTGGACGACCAATCACAGCAACAGACGAGCAACATCCGAGTTCGCGTCGATCAAACGATTCGTTCCAACCGCCGAATTAAGCAATATGACATCGCTACAGAGCTCCAAATTTCCAAGGAGAGAGTGCACGTTATCATAACCGAGTTGCTGGGATATCGTAAGGTGTGTGCTCGTTGGGTACCGCATATGCTCACTCCTGAACTCAAAGAGAAGAGAAAGACCGTTTGCCAGGATCTGTTGGCCCGGTACGAGCGTGAGGGTGAGGCTTTTGTGCAGCGCATTCTCACGGGGGATGAATCGTTTTGACCCAGAGAACAAACGACAATCGTTGGAATATCGCCATGCAACATTTCCACGTCCCAAAAAGTTCAGGGTTGTCGAGTCAACAGGGAAAGTCATGTTGACCGTCTTTTGGAACTTCTTGGAACCAAGAACCACGATCGACTCAAAACAGTACGTGCAAACGCTAGAGAAGCTTCGCACCCGGTTGCTCCGAGTTCGGAAGGGTATGGACCCTATTCTGCAGCACGACAATGCACGTCCGCACACAAGTCAAGAAACACGAGAAGGGTTGCAGCGACGGAAGTTCATGGAGGTTCTACCGCATCCGCCGTACAGCCCTGACCTCGCTCCCAGCGATTTTCACTTGTTCCCAAAGCTTAAAGAATCGCTTAAAGGACATCGATTCAGCTCTGATGACGAGCTGAAAGACGCGATTCGAACCTGATGTCGAAAACAACCAAAGGACTTCTTCTCCGACGGGATGTCACGACTAGTGTCACGTTGGCAAAAGTGTGTGGACAGAGATGGGGACTATGTTGAAAAGTGAATAATGCATTGAAAAGAGAACAAAATAAGCCATCATTTGAAAAAAAAAAATTAAATTCGTTAAAAAATAAAAGTGCTATGGCCTTGGAGACATTACTTTTCAGCCCACCCTCGTATAACGTTTCAAAATCTCTTATTTTAGTTACACTCCACGTTTCAAACTAGCATCCCCATTTATAAGACTTATTCACGTCAAAACTTGAGTTTATGGCTTCTTGTCTTATTTAGTTTCCAAGACTTCAGTACTTTGCAAAGGATTACATCTATTCAAGAAAACAAGTTACAACCCTAGCGTCAATGAACTTCGGACACCTACAGAATTTTGGATAAGTACAACGAAACTAATTGTAAACAAATGAAAATTACTTTAATGAGTGCACTGAGCTTTAATACAACTGCGATATAGTTTTTTAGCATAAAAATTAAATAAGCGACTTTTTGGAATGTTCCGTTTTCAACATGTTGCAATGAACTTCGTACACCACTGAGTGGCGTCACCTTTTCGACGCATGACGTTCCGAAGTCGTTGAGGCATGATGGACACTAACTTCTGTGTTGTTTCTACTGGAATTTAGTCCCACTCTTCGGAAATACACGCCCGCAACTGCTGCAGTGTTCGAGACTTCCGCTGTCTGACTTTTCGCTTTAAAATGCGCCATACATTTTCAATGGGTGACAGATCTGGGCTGCAGGCAGGCCAGTCAAGCACCCTGAAACGCTGCTGTTGTAGCCAAGCCTTGGTGTTCCGAGCAGCATGAGGCTTCGCGTTGTCCTGCTGAAAGATGCTTGGTCTTCTATTGAACAACTTTTGGCGGGATTTTACGCAGATGCTGTTGAAGAATGTTTATATAGGCAGCAGAGTTAATAGTGCCCTCGCAAAAGTGAAGCGATCCTGTCCCGGCTGCACTCATGCAGCCCCACACCATCAGCGATGCAGGCTTCTGAACTTTCCTCTGGTAACAGTCGGGATGATTACTTTTGTGCTTGGTCCTTAGCTCCTTGCGACCGTTGTTGCCATACATCACTGCAAAGGTGGACTCGTCGGACCACAGAGCACTATTCCACTGAGCAAGGGTCCACTTTAAATGGGTTTTGGCCCATGCTACTCGGCGACGCTTAGCTACGGTGTTCATAAATGGCTTCCTCTTTGTTGCGTATAAGTAATAGTTGCATCTTCTGATGAAACGGCGGACTGTGCTTTCAGATATGGGTATATGAAAATATTGTCGAGCCCAAACAGTCATTTCACTTATGGGAGCATGCCTGTTTTTCACAATGTAACGTCGAAATACTCGTAGGTCCCTAACATTCAATAATCGCTGCTTGCCTGGTGCAGTCCCTGGTTCTGTTTTCCCGATTTCTCTGAAACGCTTGATGATCCCATTAAGAGTAGAGAGTGGAACTGATAATTCGTGGGCAATAGCTCGCTGGGATTTGTTATTCTGGAACTGCTGTATAATTTTTTCCCGTATACACGTATCTACTGGCTTACCACGTCCCATGGTTCAAAACGACACGAATACTGAGCTCTGTCGCGTGGATGGTGCTTTTAAAGCCTGATGCAAAGCATTCTGGGCGTTTCTACAGCCTTCAGGAAAGTTCTATATGCTGGCGATCCCTTGTGTACGAGGTTCTTTGAAACCTGTTGACAACGCAATTTTACATAAATTTGAATAAATTATTTCCCACCATTAAATCGATTCTAAATGGATGTTGATATTGTTCCATGTACACTCAGTAAATCTATTTTGATTAGCCTGCAATCCTCTGTATGCACTTTGCACTGTGTTTTTAGCCAAATTACTTGGTGTCCGAAGTTTATTGACGAAGTTGATCTATTGTTGGATTAACGAACATAACAATGCTTAACAATGAACGTACTCGTTTATTTTCTTACACTTGGAACAATCTTTCAAAGATGAAAAGAAATATTAAGCAACGGAAAAGACATACCACTTTAACAAGGCACACACAAAACAGAAAGCTATTTGCTTCTTCTTACATGTTCTCCAATTAAGAGCATGAAAATAAATTGAGGAAACATGATTTGAATGTCATACACGATGAAAAGTAATGTTGAACTTTAGTCTTATCCCCCCGCCCCTACAAAAACTGACAAAAACGTACATTAATTATGTGTCGATTACGTCAATTAAAATGAAACTGCAACGTGTCTGATGAATTTTTCCACCTAAAATTATAAGTGACACTAACTTTTGTGATAGCAACAAGTACGAAGTGCTATTACGTTATTCAGATTGCGGATCCTTCAAACCAACACAACTTGAATGTCATTATTCTCCTCGTTGAAATTGATCAGCGGATGAGATGCATTTCCGATGTTGAAGCAACCCAAGTCGTAGTCGCCGAGATGTACGTGGGCCAAGCGGGCTTCTAGTTTGATGCATCCGTGAAGCTTGTGCAATGTTACGTCAAGGTCATAAAATCGTATGCATATTTCTGCATACTGCTTCAAGTACGGAACGCCGAAACATACGGGTGGTGGATTGCGAGCTAAGTGAAAAAATAAAATGAAAAACTTTATACCCCCGTTTCTAAATCTAGCATGCCGTATTGGCCCGATTATAAGCCGCACTCTTATCTTACAAGAGAAACCCAACAGAGCCTTTTTTTTTTTTTGTGTGTGCATGCACACCATGGAAGCACTAGCATTGCATGGCAGTGAACGCTCCGGAAGTGCGCAGAGTTCAACAAACATGGCGGTAAAAAGGAAAAGCAAACTCGTTAGCAAGCAGTCGCCAAAGAATTGAAGTCGGTAAATAGGGCCCGGATTCGCAATTAACGACATCGGTAAATTTTGAAGTTTTAAGATTTGTCTTAAATGCAATTCACAATACGCGTCGTTAACCTTCTTAAACGTAACGACTAGAAAATAGTAATCTGATTTCGAGAGTAAAGAAATGACGTCTTTGTCTGCTAGAAAACAGCCAATAAAAATCCCGACTACAGCGGAAATAAGGAAAACGGACAAAATTCAAAAGCGAAAGAAACAATTTATTTCTTCGGAAATACAGTTGCTGAGTACGAAAAAATATAATAAAAGTGCTCTTTCTAGAAATTTCAAGTGCTAACAAATAGAAAGCAGCATTTGACAGAAAGAAAGTAGTCAAAATTCAATACCTTTTGGTCGGGAGGGGCGGAACGATTGAACAAGTACGCTAATTTGCTCTTCCATTTATACTAAATGTACAATAAATTTAGTGACATATTCTTCAGGTCAAAAGAAGACAAAATGTTCTATAGCACTTTGTCTGGAAACGATTTATTTACGCGATACAACCAACTAAACCCGTGGCTCCAAATTACAGGAATTGTTCAGCGACCGTCTGATGTCATGGAAGAGTTCGTCGCCAGCATTACGAACGGTTTGGCATGCATTTTCAATTCGCTGTCGCAGATCCATAATGTTAGGAACTTCTGTGCTGTAGACGATCGTTTTCACACGACCCCACAGAAAAAAGTCCAAGGGATTAAGGTCGGATGATCTTGCAGGCCAGGCTACTGGTCCACCTCGACCTATCCACCGATTCGTGTATGCAGCATTAAGGTGTGCTCGCACGACATGGCTGAAATGTGCTGGAGCGCCATCGTGCATGAACCACATGTTAGATCTTATCAAAAGAGGAACATCTTCCAGTAATTCTGGCAATGCATTCTGCAGGAACAAAAGATACGTTCGCCCAGTCAATCGTGGCGGCAACACATGAGGGCCAATTAAGTTATTTCCGACAATTCCACACCAAATGTTCACGGAGAAACGCTCTCGATGCGCTCGAGCTCTGGTAACGTGCGGGTTAGCATCTGCCCAATGGTGCTGGTTGTGAGAACTTACAATTCCTGTCCGGGTGAAGGTTGCTTCGTCCGTGAAAAGTATCTGGCTGAGACAACTAGGGTTTGCAGCATGACGACGTTGTATCCATTGGCAAAATCGTTGTCGGTGTGAATAGTCCGTTGGGTTCAGTGCCTGAACCAGTTGCAGGTGGTATGGATGCAAAAGCTGACGGTGAAGAATGCGCCAAACAGATGAGTGTGCAATGTGTACCGTGCTTGAAATACGACGGGTGCTTGTCTGTGGTTCATCATGTATGATGTCAATTATCACATCCTCCTCATCAGGAGAATGTGCTACAGGCCGCCCTTGTCCTGTCTGACGGCCAAATGAACCACGCTCCCTCGAATGTCTGTCGACAGATACAAATGTTTGGTTATTTGGCAAACGTCTATTCGGAAAGCATTCTTGGTAGAGTCTTCTTGCTTCCACAGCATTTCCGTCCGCAAGACCATACATTAAGTGCATGTCAGTGTATTCTGCACTGGAATACGTGTACATGACTTTTTTTACGTAAATCGTAATGCGTATGTCAAAGCACGCAAATGTTCTGAAATTGCTATTCCTAGTGGATGTACAGTAATGGAAACAACCCTAAAGTAGGTTTAAATGGAACAAACCACTCAACCTAGTGTTGGGTCGAAACGCTGGAACTGCTAAAATATCGTCCACTAACTACCGTGCTTCCCTACTGTATGATATTGGATTACTCGCAAACAAATCATTTCCAGACAAAGTGCTATACAACATTTTCGTCTTCTTTTGACCTGAAGAATACGTCACTAAATTTATTGTACATAATTTTGAAACACCCTGTATATCAACTGAGCCTCTCGGTCAATTGAAAAATCACATCCCTAGAAAATCGACGGCATCGAATATGTTCGATTACTGATGTTTCATCAATGATGAGCCACGATAATCGAAACATCAGAATACGACGTCTTTCTTCGTCGTCTCCAACCCTTCCGCCATTTTAAACATTCTGCAACGATTCTGTAGCAACTGCTCTTAGCTGTCGTTATTTAACAACACTAATTAACGACGTTTTCGTTTGCAACAGGTTTTGTGAACAGCAATAAACGTTGTTAGACGCCGTATCGACGAAATGTTGTCGATAAGTCGCTAACAACGCTTTTGTGAATCTGGGCCTAAGTTTGTTAAGAAACTTGAGAAGCCATTCATTTGCCGTCTGCTGCTATCTATTTCATCTGAAGTGGATTCGTGCTTATTGCTGTGAGTAATGCAAGAAAGAAGTTCCTTTAAGCGCATTAATACACATACACCGCTTTAACAATGGAGTCCTTGTGTGACTATGTGTGCTCAAATTTTTTTCGTTTTCGTGGTTTATTTTGAAGGAAACAAAAATCCGCACGCTCTTATTTTGCAAGCATCTATTGTAGCTTCAATTTGGTGGAAATCTGTGACATACATGTTCGAGGGATTCCCTTGTTAGTGTAAGTGCGACTTATAATCGGGCCAATACGGTATAATTTAATAATCAAATTTTGAATTAACGACATGATTGTATAAATAAAATCTTGAATAAAGGCTGGATATTCAAATAAATGCTAGTCTCAATTAAAGGTCGGGCGATGTTTTAAAAATAGCAATTAAACGCCAGGTCTGATTGATTATCGGGTTATCAATTATTTAAGAAGTCGATTAATCGTACAAAATTTCCTGTTTCCATTATTAAACGAATCCAAAAGCTTTTAGGTTATTAAACCACTTTTCATGTGTATGCCTTCCCATTGGCCCTTCATCTTACCCATTCTAATTTTGACCAATCCCATGTTGCCTTACCATCGCCGTTTCTGCATATAAAGAAGTTCTCGACCATAGGGTCTTGTTATAAACCTTCTCATAGGTAGGGCAGGCCCATTACAACAAATAGATGCCTGGGCCTCTGTTCAAAATTTTACAGTAAGTGAATAAAATAGCCATGTTCCACTGAGACAGGTGCAACATAAGAGGCCTGTGAGAAAAGTATCCGACCTTCGGCCGGGAAAAAAAAAATTACACACCGGGAGCATTGGAAACCTAATCACCCTCAAAGTAGTCTCCTTGGGACTCCACAGCATTCCTAGAAAGGGTCTTTCGGAATTGAGTTGAAATCGCGTTCCTTTCAATGGCCTCTCGAGTTTGGGGAACAGCCAAAAGTCGCAGGGGGCCAGGTCAGGAGAGTAAGGAACCTGCTGTACCACAGGAGTCTGGTTTTTCGCCCAAAAAGTCTGAATCAAGTTTGGTTTTTGAGGCGCCAATTGCCTGTCGACCACAACTGCGGTCTCTTGCGCTGCACTGCATTACATAGGCGATGGAGGACATCCCTGTTGTGATTGTTTGACCCTGGGGTGCGTACTCGGTGTGAAACACACCGCGAGAGTCAAAGAAAGCAGTCAGCATCGCTTTCACATTGCTGTGCACTTGGCGGGCCTTCTTTGGTCGTGGTGACGAGGAATGCTTCCACTGTGACGACTGATGGTTTCCACCTGGCTGTCGCCCAGTTTCTGGCAAAATTTGATGCAGTAATGCTGCTCCAGTCGTTCCGTCATTTTCCTTCAAATCAAAAACCGACGAGAGCACGACACACTACCTCCCTCTAGTGCTGATTGCCAGCAACTGACGCTATAGAGAGGCGGGAAAAAATTCACGCATATGCACAAAGGTTCAAGGTCGGCTCGTGCAAGCGCGCGCGATCCAAATCCATCAGGTTTTCGCAAAAAAAAAAAAAAAAAAATTAGGTCGGATACTTTTCTCACAGGCTTCGTATACCATGCACAGGAGACTCCAAGTACTCTGACTCACTGAATTTGATGAAAAAAATTGTACGAGCAGATTACTTCAAATTAAGCTCTCATGCAAAGCCATTCGATGCACTTCTCCAAATTTGTAGAGAAAAAAAAATCATTAAGTTCAAGTAGAAATACTTACATTGTTGCAGCTAAAGTTAATAGCTTAACGTGGCTAAGTGGTAACGTGTTGGCTTCTGGTGAAAACAACCAGGGTTTGATACCCGTGGCAGCTGCGACGTTGTTTTCTTTTCCCCTCAATGTATATATATATATATATGAATGAACTTTATAAAAATAGTTAACCGTGATATTACCATTTTTTCAAAGTAATAATAGCGACAATTTTTTGCAATAATTACAGCTTTTTTTATGTTGTTCAAAAGTTATTGGATGTCGTTTATTCCTTTTAGGCGATGGAATCTAATCACTATCCGAAACCGATACAGATTCTGGTGTACATTCCGAAAAATGTTCTTCTTCTTCTTCGTATGGCTCATTGCCTAATATTAATTCATCGGTCTCTACAATTTTCTTTTCTGAAATCCACTACACGCATAAATAACCCTTTGCCAATTAATCCAACAGTTGTCGAAATAATGTACGATGAAGAATTCATAGGCATATAATTTCATACCTGCCAACTTTCAGAAAATAAAAAGAGTAAAATCCTTCACGTTATAGTTAGGCCTATGCAAATTTATATAATCGCATAATTAGGCCTATGGCATGGTTCATATTTGCATTTTCCCACCATGTGATATGTTGATGTCCGCCCGGTTACTTTAGCTTACCGCCCACCTGATAAAATTTTCTGGGGAGAACACTGTATCCTATATACAACCTGTGACAATAAAGTTCGGTGAATAACGTCAAATTGCCAACGGTCGTAAGAGTGCACCATCGTTGTATCCTGCCCCAGACAGGTCGAGACAAGTTTAAACAAATTTGAGAGAATCAGCGCTGCGAGTGTGTTTATTGTGTTTAAACAGGACATTGAAGAGAAAAGGCGTAGTATGCGCGGTCGAAACCCAAAATGGATAGCGAACGAAAGAGACTCGTGAAATGATGACAACAGTTTACAAAGAAAGTGCTATTACTTTGAAGTGTGTTTATGAGTGGTTTAAACGGTTCCGAGGAGGCCGGAACACCGTAGAAGACGCCCCCCCGAAGTGGCCAGACATCCAACGTAATGTTACGACTCAACTGAAGGCTATCCCTAAAAACGACTACGCCAGGAGTTTCCAGGACTTGTACAGGCGTTCCCAGAAGTGCATTACCATCGACGGGGATTACTTTAAAGGATAGTAACTGCTGTTTCATGTAAGCGAGCAATCCACTCTCAATATGCCATCATTCACCAAACTTTATTGTCACAGGTTGTACTACATAATAGTATACTGTAATATGCCAGTATATTAAATATTATATGCTAGTTTTCGTTTGAAATTCATCAGATCGAAGATAGTTTTACCCCCACCCCCATTAGCTTTTGGCGGCATAAGAATGGACGGGAAATTGAGATAAAAAGCGAATTAATGTACCGTTTATATTGTATACTGTGCTGTAATATATCATTATAGTCAATGTTATACACTATTTTCATTTGAAGTTCGTCAGACCCTACCCCCTCTCCAGCTGTGGTAGCGCTAATTTTTCCCTCTTGTATAATGCGATCCCACAAATTTAGGTGGTTTTTCAGATCAAAATTTTTCACATTATAGTAGAATATTTACGGTAACTTTAACTGCAACAATGTATGTATGTCTACTTAATCTGAATTGGTAAAAAATTTTATGGTTTTTTTTCGCTGCAAATTTTGAGAAGTGCGCTAAATGGCTTTGCATGAGAGCTTAATTTGAGGTAATCTACTCATACAATTTTTTCCATCAAAATCGGCGATACAGACTCAGAATACTTGGAGTCTTCTTGTAAGAAAAACTGCACACCTGGGGCCCTATTCTCGAAATTCTCGAAAATCAACTACCGTGCTTTACGTTCTCCTCGTGTGAGTTGTCAATTCACGTGAGTAGAGCTTGTGAGATTGCTACGCACAAAAAAAAAAAAAAAAGATAAAACATGGCCGACGTATTTGCTACGCTGCATTTAATCGGAGCATTGGAAACAGCGGAAAGGCGTTGTTTGAGGAGGCAACGAGTTTTACGAACGCGGATTGATGCTTTCGACTGTTATGAGTAACATTTTCGTCACTTATTTCGACTATCAAAGGATTTGGCAAAAATTTTGATAGACAATCTTCGACCAATTTTAGGGGATCAAACTCGAAGATCAGCATTAAGCCTACAAAACAGAGGGATAATTTGCACTATCTGCACAAACGCGATGACTAATCACACGCCCAAGGTTAAAAGACCTTTTTATTAATTTAGCCTTTTACTTGTAACTAAATAGAAAAGGGGTTATACAGGGTGTTTCAAAATTATGTACAATAAATTTAGTGACATATTCTTCAGGTCAAAAGAAGATGAAAACGTTCTATAGTACTTTGTCTGGAAACGATTTATTTACGCGATACAGCCAACTAAACCCGTTGCTCCAAATTACAGGAATTGTTTAAAGTGCCCGCCACCAGCTCGCAAGCACGCTTCGGCTCGTTGCATGAGCGACCTTCTGATGTCATGGAAGAGTTCGTCGCCAGCATTACGAACGGTTTGGCATGCATTTTCAATTCGTTGTCGCGGATCCATAATGTTAGGAACTTCTGTGCTGTAGACGATCGTTTTCACATGACCCCACAGAAAAAAGTCCAAGGGATTAAGGTCGGGTGATCTTGCAGGCCAGGCTACCGGTCCACCTCGACCTATCCACCATGCTCCCTCAAATGTCTGTCGACAGATAAAAATGTTCGGTTATTTAGCAAACGTCTATTCGGAAAGCACTCTTGTAGAGTCTTCTTGCTTCCATAGCATTTCCGTCCGCAAGACCATACATTAGGTGCATGTCAGTGTATTCTGCACTGGAATACGTGTAAATACATGACTTTTTTTTTACGTAAATCGTAATGCGTATGTCAAAGCACGCAAACGTTCTGAAATTGATATTCCTAGTGGATGTACAGTAATGGAAACAAGCGTACACAACTAATGGAACAACCCTAAAGTAGGTTTAAATGGAACAAACCACTCAACCTAGTGTTGGGTCAAAACGCTGGAACTGCTAAAATATCGTCCCTACTCTATCATATTGGATTACTCGCAAACAAATCGTTTCCAGACAAAGTGCTATAGAACATTTTCGTCTTCTTTTGACCTGAAGAATATGTCACTAAATTTATTGTACATAATTTTGAAACACCCAGTATATTAGAGGGCTGGGGTCTTCAAAAGATCATTTCACTTATCTTGGTCGCACGATTTTGCGGATAGTGCAAATTAAGCCTTTTTTTCCATTCCCTATTTGATTTCTTTACTCTGACGCAAGAATTCAATTTCCTTCCTAAGTCATCCCATAGTTCTTCGTAAACTCGTTATCAAATTTTCCTTTATACATTCTTGTATTATTTATGAATAAAATTTCTTTTTGCTCATCTGTGAATCATTTCTTTTGCCTCCAGACTGAGCGATCGTTTGGGAATAGTTTCCGCTTATTTGATTGGTTTTTGATGAATAGCCTCGATCCCAGACGCTTAGAAATGTCGAAACTCATGTGCGTTTGACGTACGTACTCACCGGTCGTTTTCTAGTTTGAACTGCAGAATAGCAATCATGTGAGTTAAAATCTCACAAGTGAGATAGTGTATGTCAGATGGATTGCAACACGAAAATTTCGAGAATAGGGGCCCTGGAATTGGTAACTTTTGCCTTATTTAACAAATGGGACTGTTTAAGAAGTTATTAACCTTCAGTGGCTTAACTTACCTGAAACTGTTTCATTATAAACTGTGTACTTTCCAATAGTGACAGTAAAAGAGATTCCTATTTCTTCTGGAAGGTAGGTGATATTAACACAAACTGAAACGGAATTAAAAAAAACAAAACAATTATTTTAAATGAAAATAAAAAATGAAAGAAAAACTTCTGTGACTTGCATTCATACCAGACACCAAGGAGTGTCTAACTCCTCGCCTCTATCAACTGGGTCACCACGGACAAGTGTCCTAAAAGACTACCGAGCAGTCAAATATTTTATGTTTCATTGAACGATTCCTGGTATTTATTTGACTGAATGTCACTTCCCGTACATTCTAGAGTGGTATCACTAATACAGTGTCACCGCTTGAAGAAATTGTCCTCGTCGGGGATGGCAAAGACTTGGACTGAGTGGGGGGGTAGGGTCGAAAACTAGAACTAAACTAATAATATCGGATTAAAGTAGGGTAACGTTAGTAGAGGGGAGCCCACCCTAGACCCAAGGAACGAGCAATACGGCTAAAAATCCTCATCGGAAAGATTTCTTATACGTTGTTGGATTGATGTTAACAAAATTAGTTCTATCACGGGGTCCCCAAAACGAAAAATAGTAAGAAATGGATATTACTTTTCCTGTCGTCGCCTTATGGTTGGTGGGACGAACGTCTATGGCGATGCTGGCCGAACGTAATTATTGAGTCGTCGAGGTTGCAAGGCTTCTGAATTCTTGACGCTGAACCTCGTCTAAGGTCCACAGCTCTCGGTAAAAGTCTCCGTTCTGTAGTTACGTCGTTTATCGTCGTCTTTCTTTTTCTTCAGTCGCGCAAGCCCTCCGAGGTGAGCTGCTTGTCCTTCGTATTCCAAAATTTCACTCCTGCTTCTCCTCTCTCTCCTCGCTCGGCAACAACTAACTGTCAAGTTCTTTTTTCAGTCTGACATTAATAACCGCATTGTTGCGCGTGCGTCCATTGTTGAGTACGTTTCCAAGATCGGTTTGTCACATAAATAAGAGTTTTTTTATCGTTGACTAAAATTATCGGGAAATCAATACAATAATTAGAGTTGGAATAATTCTCAGCATCCCTGGAATGGATTTCTTGTCTCTCCTTATGACTTGTCAGAGATCAACGAGTCACACAAATGCACCTGAAGTAATCCATTCAATTTATTTTTTTGCTAAAGATCTCATTTGTTTTCACAGTTGATGCAGCAACATCATAGGTTATAAGAAAATTAGGATACTGTATATCACTGAATAATGACCACCCGCTTAGTAATGGGAGTAGCCACCCTTTGCCGCTATAACTGCTGCTAGATGTCGTGGCATGGACGCAAGAAGTACGCGGTATGTGTCCGATGGTATGGCAGTCCATTCCACTTGAAGCGCTGTCCACAGAGCTTCGAGAGTCATAGGTGGAGGGTCCAGCTGCCGTACATGGCGATCAAGGTGCTCCCACAGATGCTCGATTGGAATGATGTCCGGCGAATTAGCGGGACAAGGGAGCACTCGAAAGTCAGTAGAGTGTTCCTCGAACCAATCCAGAAGGAGACGTGCCTTATGGCAGGGTGCATTGTCCTGCTGGAAAACACCATCGCATTGGGGGAACATCGTGAGCATGTACGGGTGCACCTGGTCCGCTATGATTGACAGACAGCCACAGGCATTCAAATTGCCCTCTAGACGAATCAGTGGACCTAACTGCTCCCAATAGAAGATCCCTCACACAACCACACAACCTCCATTAGCCTGTTTCTGCCCCGCAATAGCCTCCTGCAGTCTCTTTTCATGGCGTTCACGACGCACTCGCCATCGCCCGTCACTCTTATGGAGCAAAAACCTTGACTCGTCGGAGAAGGTGACCTTAGCCCACTCGTCTGGTTCAGGCCCATCCATAGCAGTGTGTATTCAACGGTAATGTCGGATACATGTCTGATGGCACCACTGTTGAATCTGGTGGCCCTGTCACCTTTTACGAGTCGTCGTAGGCTAGGATCACGCTAGGTACTTTATGACCATCGAACCTGATACACCCTGTATACGAGGGTTGGGGCAAAAGTCATGGCAACTATTTTTTTCCTTGAAGATACCAGTCCGGTTGGAAAATGTGATATATACAGACGAAAGGACAAGGTGTTAACTACACGTGTGGACAATGAATAGCACTGAAATATTGTATCACACTAATTTATTACGATAGTATACAGGGCAATATGGCCCTCACGGTGCAAAAGAATGACAACACAGTACACATAAAGTTGACATGACAAACCTGGGCCTAAAGACCCTCAAAGTAGTCCCCTGCTACTGTCACCCACGCTGCCAATGATGTGGGAGGCGCTGAATACCATCAGCCTCACGACCGGTCGTTCCGAACGTTGCTCATCACTGGTTGACATATGTCCTTGCTGAAACCTTCCTACCCACCATGCTACTGTACGGTATTGTAGGGCATTATTCCCAAGGGCTTCCACTAATTCACTGTGACATTCCATCGCATTTCTCCCTCGGAGAACGGCTATTTTGATGTAAGCGCGCTGCTCAACACGGGTTACTTTCATTCTCGCATGACACTCACCAACTGATGGATAACATAGCCCTCGCTGCGCTACTACCAGCTATCACAGAGCCATCTGTTGTTCTGCATACACACTATGCCTGCAGAACTTCCACACGAAACATATATGTTCGTGATCCGTTCACAGAAAAAAAATAGTTGCCATGACTTATGCCCCAACCCTCGTATTTTTCGGATTTTTGTTTATTTATTTATTTAAAAAGGGGTGAACACTTACAATGAACCCTCTCCGGGGCCTGTACGGCCAGCGGGCCGACATGTGTGGTCTCTGGAGGGGGCGTTAAATTACTGATAGTATTATAATACAGAATATAGCATGGATTACAGAGATAAATGGGAAAAAAAAGGAAAAAAGAGAAAAAAATATTTTATAAATATTATTAAAGTTATGACCTTGACGGAATGTGATTTGCATGACTCGTCCACTATTCATGTGGATTAGCTTTGTATACAGTTGTTGCTGTTATTTGGGACATTTTGTACTGAAACATGGCTTCCAAAATCACAGCTTTTTGGGAAGGGTATAGGTTTGGCCTTTCCGGTGCTAACTTCAGTCTTTCGTGCATTGTGAAATTATGCAAACGAAATGGTATTGTGGCATCCAAAGCTACTGTGGATCGAATAATCAAAAAGAACAAATTGCGACCATCTAATGAACGTGGACGAGCAGAGAAGCAGACCAGAAACAAGCCCCAGCCAACACGTCCAGCTCGGGTGGTGCGAGAAATCCGGTCTGAAGTGCTGAAAGAAAATCCCCCCACACGGCAAAGTCTAGCCCAAAGGAAAGGCAACAGTCTCCAGAATAATTCATGACAATCTTGGGCTGGAGCAACATCATAAAGCATAAAAGTTTGGATCCACATGGACAAGGCATCAAGCCACACTTCCAAGTCATCTGTGGCTTACTACAGGAAGATGGAACAGGAGACGGGCATATGAGTTATTCCCTTCTCTCATGTGCCTGTAAAATCTCCTAACGCATCACCGATGGATTTCTGCGGTTGAACACATCTGCAACAACGTCTACAATGGGCCAAAGATCACATGACCTGGGACAAGGAGTGGGAACATGTCATATTCAGTGACGAAAAAAAAAGTCAATCTAGATGGACCTGATGGACTACAGCATATTGGCATGACCTTAACGAACCTTTACTCCCACACGCTGTCCGTATTGGTGGAGAGCATTGCATTTTTCAACAAGACAATGCTCCAATTCATGCATCAGCATCGACAAAACAATGGCTTAATCAAAAGCACATCCCTATTTTAGAATGGCCGTCATTGAGTCCTGATTTAAACCCAATCGACAATGTGTGGGGAACCTTGGTTAGGGCTGTTTAGAAGGATGGACGTCAATTTGATTCCGTTCAGGTCCTTAAGACGGCCGTTCTAAAGTCATGGGAGGAAATTCCACTTCTGAACTTGCGCAAACTCATTGAATCAATGAAACATCGTATTTTTGAAGTGATTAAAAGAAATGGCAAGTTTATTGATTATTAATTCATACGTTCTTTGTATTGTTTGACGTTTTTCAAACTATGTTCATACTTTTTAGGGACAGCAAAAATGCCTGTTTCTTTTTTTCGGATGTTTTCTTATGTGATCTGACTGTTAAACATATAGCAGCATTGAAATAATTTTCTATCTTATAGAGTAAAAATAAACTATGTTAACAATCTGTTGAATTCTTTCCATTACACAGAAAAAAACAATGTTCGTAATTTTTTGGGACGGACTGTAAATATTTATATAAATTTAATCATAAATTTCATTGTATTAATTTCGTATATTGTAATTTTTTCATAAATACAAGGGTGGGCTGAAAAGTAATGCCTCCATGGCTGTAAAGCTTAGTTTCCATACATGCGTTTTTAACTGCGTCTCTGCAAATTGGTGCGTCTTGACGCACGTATCATGGAAACAGATATCTGCGTCTCCAAATCTTGGTTGATGTGCGTCTGGAGTTTATGCGTCTGGACGCAGAAAAGTGAAGTAGACAGGCTTTCTACTTCTTGACGCACTTGTAAATGCGTCTCAAATCTTTCTAGATCACATGATTGTTTTGCGCAAGCGCACTTGCTTTGTTAACCTTCCAGCGGGGCGCGCCCTCTAAACGAACGTGAAAGGTACCGTGTATTTCCTAGATACGCTATTGCAAAATATAAATTTTCAAGAGTGTACCTTTTAAAATAATGTTGTAATCAGTTATTTTATTTAAAATGAAATGAAAACAATGTAAACATTAAAGACAATAACGATATAAAATGACCAAAGAATTACCGAAATGACGTGAAAATAAAATAAATGAAATTGCCAATATTTCCACTGTACTATTTACATTTGTGTAAAGATGAATTAAAAGTGTAAAGATATATTGGAAAAAACAAATGAATTGAAATTTAGATATAAAAATATTTTTATTAGAACCCAGTACCGATGTTTTCTTTTAATTTAGGTTTGCACGTACAGATAATGCTGTACATGCTATGGTAAGAAAGCAGAGGAATCCTTCCATCAATTCCTTTTCTTCATTTGATGGAATCTGTGCTCGGACACCAGAAATTAATAATGATATTTTAAGAAATCCGAAAAACACCAAGTGGTGGCATGATGGTTAGAGAGAAGCTTCTCCCTCTAACGAGAAAAATTGCAAAACATAAACTCGTGACGTATGCGCAGTTGAACTTTCTGCATAGACTTCATGCATGCATGGAAACTGATATTTGCGATCGAATTAAATGCGTTAAGAGCTGTTGCAATGTGCGTCCAGATGCACATTTGCTTTCTGCGTCGAGACGCAGTTATAAATGCGTCAAAAATGCATGCGTGGAAACTTAGCTTAACTTTTTTATTTTTTAACCGATTTTCAAAATTCTTTTTGTATCTGATACTCCCATTTCTCCTCTATGTAATGCACTATTCACTTTTCGACATAGTCCCCATCCCTTTCCACGCATTGTACCAACACGTGACTAATTGCCCTTCTATTGCCCCACCTTGTACAACCCTAGCGTCATGAACTTCGGACACCTACAGAATTTTAGATAAGTACAACGAAACCAATTGTAAACAAATGAAAATTACTTTATTGAGTGCACAGAGCTTTAGTACAACTGTCATATTGCATTTTAACAGAAATATTATATAAGCGACTTTTTGTAATGTTCCGTTTTCAACACGTTGCAATGAACTTCGTACACCGTACCGTTTAGTGCACATTACCACTGAGTGGCATCACCTTTCCGACGAATGACGCTCCGAAGTCGTTGAGGCATGCTGGACACTAACTTCTGCATTTTTTCTACTGGAATTTTGTCCCACTCTTCGGAAATACACGCCCACAACTGCTGCAGTGTTCGAGGCTTCCGCTGTCTGACTTTTCGCTTTAAAATGCGCCATACATTTTCAATGGGTGACAGATCTGGGCTACAGACAGGCCAGTCAAGCACCCTAAAACGCTGCTGTTGTAGCCAAGCCTCGGTGTTCCGAGCAGCATGAGGCTTGGCGTTGTCCTGCTGAAAGATGCTTGGTCTTCTATTGAACAACTTTTGGCGGGATGGATGCAGATGCTGTTGAAGAATGTTTATATAGGCAGCAGACTTAATAGTGCCCTCGCAAAAGTGAAGCGATCCTGTCCCAACTGCACTCATGCAGCCCCACACCATCAGCGATGCAGGCTTCTGAACTTTCCTCTGGTAACAGTCGGGATGATTACTTTCGTGCTTGGTCCTTAGCACCTTGCGACCGTTGTTGCCATACATCACTGCAAAGGTGGACTCGTCGGACCACAGAACACTATTCCACTGAACAAGGGTCCACTTTAGATGGGTTCTGGCCCATGCTACCTGGCGACGCTTAGCTACTGGCTACAGTGCTCATAAATGGTTTCCTCTTTGTAGCGTATAAGTAATAGTTGCATCTTCTCATGTAACGGCGGACTGTGCTTGCGGATATGGGTATATGAAAATATTCTCGAGCACAAACAGTCATTCCACTTATGGGAGCATGCCTGTTTTTCACAATGTAACGTCGAAATACTCGTAGGTCCCTAACATTCAATAATCGCTGCTTGTCTGGTGCAGTCCCTGGTTCTGTTTTCCCGATTTCTCTGAAACGCTTGATGATCCTATTAACTGTAGAGAGTGGAACTGATAATTCATGGGCAATAGCTCGTAGGGATTTGTTATTCTGGAACTGCTGTATAATTTTTTGCCGTATACACGTTTCTACTGGCTTACCACGTCCCATGGTTCAAAACAACACGAATACTGGCTCTGTCGCGTGGACGGTGCTTTTAAAGCCTGATGCAAAGCATTCTGGGCGTTTCTACAGCCTTCAGGAAAGTTCCATATGCTGGCGATCCCTTGTGCACGAAGTTCTTTGAAACCTGTTGACAACGCAAGTTTACATATACTGAGTAAATCTATTTTCATTAGCCTGCAATCCTCTGTATGCACTTTTCACTGTGTTTTTAGCCAAATTACTTGGTGTCCGAAGTTTATTGACGCTAGGTTTGTACAAATCATGAAACTGGTTCAATCATTCGTGTTCACTCTGTGTTTTATGTGATTTATTGTTGTGATGATTTTTTAAAAGTACATTTTTGTGATAACAAAATTGATTCGTTTTATATTTCATTCAAGATCAATATTAGTATGAAAATTGGTTTACAATAGCAATGTTTTAGTTTAATTTTTTTTTAAATTCCGCTTTGAAATTATTCTGTAAAATCATTGCTTCCGCGATTTATAATTCTGCGAATTTTGCAGGCCCACTCCCTCACCATTGTTCCCATGGATATTCCCACCCCCGATCCGCTCTTAACTTAACATAACGAACCTGTGTCATTCAAGTCAATTCTCTCGATGAACAAATGCGAGCAGCATCCACAATTATAGTTGACGCAGTGGCATTCCGGAGGCGCACTTCTTCGATTTCGCCACGACAAAAAACTCGAAAAATCGAGCGAATTTTCACGACGATCTAATAAAGTAAAAAAAATAATAACAACAACAACAAGAATTTCAATGAAAAGAAAAGAGAAGAGAAATAAAGAAAGGGAAAGCTCACAATGGAGAATCTTGTAAAGAAATTTATCGAAAGCATTCGTACAGTTTTTTAACGAATTCGCTGGCTGGCTAACGCTCGATACAAAAAACAAACACGAGAATGACAACAACAACAACAGCACGACCGTGACCGGAGAGTACCTCGCCATAATGAATACATGTGTCATGTGCTCGGAAGTCACGTGGTTTCAAGTCGTCCAGGCGTGAGCGCTCGCTCGACGCACACGCACTCTCGAACCCAGGCCAGCAGGGGAATCAATATTCAATCGGAACACAGTGACGACGACGATCAAATTCCGCAATTAATGAATGACACATGACACGGCAGTCATGTAACTCCCATGGGGAAATTAAAATCTTGTTACGCTAACTCTTTAATCGGCCTTAACGAGAGGGAAATAAAAAGCATTTACGTTTCGCGTGTTACTACTTTTGTTGATTTTTTTTTTTTTTTTTTTTAATATTTTGAAACTTCCCCATTTATTTAT
>JAHWFO010006919.1:0-33438 GCA_023313115.1 Rhysida immarginata | reverse complement strand
TACTATGTGCCAAATGTAATGCGGTTTACTACGGGCAATCAAGACAAAAATTGGTGAACATTTGGCATGTATCAGGAAAGGAAATTTTGCAGTATCGAGATTCGCTGACCATATCCTAGATTGCCAACATGACTATAATCCTGAAGACTTTGAAATTATCTACAGCACAAGTGACCCGAAACTGTTGAATTTCCTGGAGTCGTATGCCATCACCAGTGAAGAACCTGCTAATTTACTAAACAGTGACTTGGGTCCCATGGAAGTGACACAATTGAGAGACTTGGCAAAACTTTTACATATTCCCAAACTGACCTATGGAAAGAATAAACGTACCATGGACAACAATGACTCCTGATTGGTTGATCATCGTCTACCTGTAGTTTCAATTTATGTACTTTAAACTTGCATTTATTTCTGTAATTGGATTGTAACTAGCTCTCTTTTACTATATAAGTGACTCTGTAATTCTTGTATTTTATCAGAACAGAACTTCTCTGGTCTGATCAAGTTCTTGTATACGCTGAAGAAGGCAGCTTGGCTGCCGAAATACGCATACGTTGTAATAAACCTCTGATGTGGAATAGTGGTTTCCTGTTGTTCTTGTTAATCTGTGTCCACAGTTTCTGGCTTCATCTCCTTCTATGGTTGAAATGAGAAATCATTCCTTCAGGGGATGTCAAAATTCAGGTGACAGCCCCGAAAATCGGTTCTCTTGGACCTTAGACTTCTGGTGAGAAGTGAAGTCGCTCCCGACGGTGCCTCCTGTCACCCATCCCATGCACATCTGGTCTCAAATTCTCTGCTGACATTGCAAGAAGTCCTCGCATGTCCGGAGAGATTATTCTCTCCTGAAGAAATGCGAGACTTTCTCTCGCATCGTGGGCATAAACCACCATTGCACAGAGAGGGTCTTCGACCCACCAGCATCAATTATGCCACTACCTCAGCAGTTGTCACCTATACCTTCACAGTTGAAGATACCTCTACTTTCGACAGCAGAACAGAGAGAGATGGCCTTGTCTCCAGCTCCACCTCGAGAGCCACGTGTTGTGACATGGCTTCAATCTCGACCTCGGGCCTGGGAATGCCACGCTGTCACCTCCTCTGCCTTCAGAGCTTCTAGAGGTCATCCTTCCTCCACAGCCATCAAACGACATCAGGATGTTCTAAGATCCGAGCTCTGCAGAGGACAATGTGGATGCCTTATTGCGTTTGGAGACGGCGACTCCAGGGGAAGAATTCATCGCATCATTTATCGCAACCATCGAGGGTCATCTGTCCACCTCCTCAAACTCCAATGTCTTCATCAGCATCAGCAGCTGATAATGCGAAATCATCCCGCATCTACACAGCGGGATGGGCATACGTCGGCCAAAATCCCGCATCAACCAGGAACCTCGACATGTGTCTGCATGGCTGTACAAGAGTCTGCGATAGCTCAATTGGTAGAGGCGTCGACCATGACAGTTGAGGTTCCTTGTTCGAATCCAGGTCGCAAGATTTTTCCATCCATTTTCTAATTAATATAATTTATCTGATGTTAGCTCCAGTTTACTTTCTTTATTAGGAGCTTTAGCATAAAAGCTACTTATAAGAATGCGCCCTTGGTCCGTCCGGCAGCCGTTTGCACGATAATTTGAAAACGGTTAACTTTTTCAAATTCTGTTTTCAGAAATATGACTATCAAAGTCTTAGCTCGGCCGTATCAACTTTTCAGAATTTTTCGTGGACCCCTTCAAGTCAAATTCACGTGCTAAAACTGTGAGTGCAAAGAATATAAAGATAACCGCATGTCATATAACAATCGATTTGTCAAGAAGGAATATACTTTTACTTTCTGTTCATCTTTTAAGCATTACTGACATCGGCGCGTGCGCGTGAAATCGCTTTGTCGACGCACCATTACTCAAATGCTCATAATCTAAATTATTTAGTAGCGGAAGAATGGAGCTACTTATTGTTTTCACAATGTCCGTCTGTCTACGGCAGCTCGCAGTATATCTGCATTAATTAGTCTGATATGTAACGTTATTTGATCCTTTAAGGTTGAGAGGTCAGGAACATGTGCTTGATACACAAGGCTTTTCAAATATCCCCATAACCAAAAATCACAAGGGTTGAGATCAGGCGACCTGGGTGGCCATACCATGGGAAATGCACGACTAATTATTCTGTTGTCAGAAAAACGTTCTCGCAAGATCTGCTGCACCTGACGTCCGACGTGCGGTGGCGCACCATCCTGCATAAAAATGGTAGAATCCAGACAACCCTTTTCCTGCAATCGTGGTATCACAAAATTCTCAAGCATATCGGCATACCTGGCAGAATTGACGGAACAAGTCACCGGTCCACGGTGACGGATTTCTTCAAAAAAATACGGGCCGATGATGAAAGAAGCAGTAAAGCCGCACCATACTGTTAGTTTCAGTGAATGCATAGGTGTTGGCAGACACACTTGTGGATTTGATGCAGCCCAAATACGGCAGTTGTGGGTATTGATATCACCATTCAAATAAAAATGTGCCTCATCACTCCATAAAATTTGCCATGGCCATGCATCATCCACTTCCATACGTGCTAAAAATCTCAACGAAAAGTCAGTTCGGGTACGTTCATCTCCAGGAAGCAATAGGTTAATTTAAGTATAGATGGCTATGAATCTGAGGCTATGACGCTATGGTCGAAATGAGGAGAAAATCTCGGCAATGTTAAGAATACTGTATAATAACATGCATGTAAATTGTTCAGTTCCACAATGTTCGAACAACAATGTTAAAAACAAAAATCTCAAGTTTCATGGATTTCCTACAGATCGAAAAATTCAGTGAGTTTAAATGAGATGTCGTAGCCTAGCCCAGTATTTAGCCCACTTTCGTAAATCGTAATTCATTATAAAATTTGCTCACTGTTAGTCAATACTTGTTTATTTTCGTCAGTTTTCGCTCCTATTAACTGAAGCTTTTCTTTCAAGTCTTTAACTTTCATCTTCACTAAACTTTTGTAAATAAACTAGAACAAAATTCATAAACCGTAGCGGATGCCATCTGGCGGATAGATTTGGCATTTATATCAACCTATTGTTGAACAGGTGTGAGTTTATAGGGATAAGATGTCAATATCTTATGCAATATTTTCCTCACCGTCGAATATGGGATATCTGTTTGGCGTGCTATTGCGTGTGCGTCCCCGGCCTGGTTGCACTCCTAGAGTTCCGGTAGATTCAAATCGTTCAATCATTTTCCGTAATTTAGTTATGCTCATCGGTCCTTTTCGTAACGTTTTCAATCGACGGAATTCACGAAGGGCAGCACTTGCATTGTCGCTCTTCTGATAAAACAACTTGACTAATAACGCCCGGTCAGACAGAGTAAGCGTCATCGTAAGGCCATTCGTTCGTGAATGATGGGAAATCCTCAGCCTTGCCTTTTAATGTCATGATTGCTCAACACGGAACGCGCTTATGCAAGTGTATTCATTGTTTTCATGAAATAAGCGCCCCCTATGGCGACTTTTGGTACTATTTTTTTTTTTTTTGCAGAAATCGAAACTGCATGTTGCACTAAGTATATACACCAAAATCTACTGCATTTGGCCTAATAGAATTCCCGCTAGCGAGCTCTGAACGCCTCACGTTATTTCTTGCCCACCCGGTAGAATAAGAATGGAGCTACTTATTGGTTTTATAATGTCAGTCCGTCCCCTTCATAATTTCTACATATTTTTGAGGTAGAAGGTTGAAATTCGGAATGTAGCTTGCTATGGACGTGTCCATCTGCTCTATTTAGTTTGGTTTTGATTGGTATACGGGGGTCGGAAATACGGGGGTGGGATTCAGAGAGGGCAACATATCTAGGTGCTATTTAGGTAAATAAAGGCGTAAAATCCAGTATCCCGATTCCTCTAGGCAAGATCTACATTACTATGAAGTTTAGGCCCAATTGTTCCAGTGGGATCGGATTTGCGTGGGTGGCAGACACTTGGTCCTTAGAACTATGGCAACATCTAGAATGTGATATATCATACGTTCGGAAATGATGAGAAAGGAAAGAAGATACGAGTTTTTTTACATTTTTTACATATTACGTTCGATAAAATCAATTTATTTATTAAAAAAAATTGGGGAGAGGTAAAAGTGCAGATGAAGGGGTAAAAATAGATGACTTGCCTTATCCTACTCGGGAGGCGGGGGGGGGGGGGGTTAATTTCTTTTTAATAAACGTATAAATGTATTTCTGCTTCACTGCTAAAGCTCCTCCTTGGAATATTTACAAGATTTTATTTCTTATTTCATTCATCAAACTTTCTGATGGTTTGGATAGGAGAAATTCACGATTTGTGAACCAGGTGCCTGCCTCCCATTGGGCTTTCCATCTTTACAACTTGGTTGTCTTTAAGCATGGCTGAACCAGGTATCGACAATTGGTAGAGGCGTCGACCATGACAGTCGAGGTTCCTGGTTCGAATCCAGGTCGCAGTATTTTTCCATCCATTTTCTAATTAATATCATTTGTGTCTACTGTTCAAAATAAAGATCAAATGTTACTCAGGAAGATTAGAATGGATGCTGCCAGATGCCTCCATCATCATCTTCTCATGCTACAAGAAATCCCCAAAGAGGAGCAAATGCTGACATCAGACAGGTGAAGAGCAAGATCAATGGTCTAATGATTTGCAAAGCAGCTGGTGCAGCGCTCAGAGCAAAACTTACCTGGGCAGCTGACATCAGGCATATGTCTTTGGCAGCATTTGCAGAGGAGAGATGCGAGAAAAGATTACCGTTTTCACCACCTGGTGGTGGAAAATAACGAATTTGATTTCGATTCCGACATCTTATCAGCCTTCCACTCCTACTTTTCATCATTCTTTAGCTACCCAAACTTCCCATCAGATGCCACGAAAAGTTGGCTAGAGGCATTTCGACCTTTTTCTGAGGATTTAGACGCCTTTATCACCCATCCTTTCACTGAAGATAATGTCAAGAAATTTTTATCAGTGGATGGCTTTCCGTACTCATTTTACACAATGACAAGGAAACTTCTTGGGTCTTTCCAAGTGCATGTGTTCAACTCCATCACAGCAGATCCTTCCTCCATCACGCCAGATTTCACAGCCGGGAAGATAATCTTTCTCCCCAATATTCCGAATCTGGAGCATGTGACCCAATAGAGACCGATAACCCTGCTCAACACAATTATAAGATCTTTACTGGAGTATTACAGGAAATATTAAAACGTTTTGCTGATGAGTTTTTTTCGATTCCAGACAGTCTTGCTCGTTTCCACCTTGCAGGATGTCCAACAACCTAATAATATTCCCTTGTGTTATTAGGTTCGAAAGGTTGTGTTCGAAAACAGATTCTTACTGTTTTGAGCCTTGAACAGGAAAAGGCCTTTGAGTGAGGAGTCCTTAGTGCTGTTTCTATCAATAAAATTGGTAGAGACCTTACAACACAATAATGGGATAACAGAGTTTCCGACTAGTTTCGCCATTTATTCCGGCTTTATCAAGGATACACACAATAGGACACATGCCCTTATATACAGAGATATGGTACAAAGTAAGCAAATGATTGGATACAGATATAACGAATAGTATACAAAGTTTGAGATTGACACCGTTCAGAATTTATTACCTAGATATTCTTATACACTATCAGTATTATTCATTATTGGTACCTTCTCTAGCCAATCCCGTTATTTCTGAATAGGCATTTAGAGGCATTTCTGAATTTTCCGCGTGAGTAGGGAAATTGTGACTTTTATATGGGGGTCTCGCATTCAGTGTCAACTGCTTTCTGCCAAAATTCCTTTTACCCAGGGCTTTCGAGAGAGGAGGGTTGTCAAATATCTGGCGCTATCTTATCTCAGCTAGATTAGCCACAATTATTCGTGTTTTTCTTCTCCCTCTCCCGATTGGGCAAACTTTGTGTTTACTTACCTGCGCTTCTTTTTTAAGGTGAATAGGCTATCGTTACCGTCTTCATTGCAAGTGATCATAACTTCTAAACTACCAGAAATTTATTAGACATTTTAACTGAATTTAGTGACTTGTTTACCTGTGTTGCAACAAATTGATCCACAAGACTGGGGCCATCTTAGTCTATCGTTGGATTTTTCAGCAATCAGATCAGGGTGGTGAAAAATGACATCTTTCGTCTTCACCCAGATTATCCGTGGGCAGCAATTTTGAAGGTGGTTAAATTGATCGTCTTCGAACAAACCATCTTTAATTATCAATGGGGTTTGCTGCACCATGGATTCCAGTATCTTCATCAATGGAAAGTGGTCGGATCTGCTGGATATCTGCATTGTGATATAATTGAGATCATTAGTCATGCTTCTTGTGAGTGTTCGTTCACCCAATCTGGAATTAGTTTAAACAACATTTCGGATTGACAAGTTTTTATTAACAGTCCATACGATTCCATTCCTGATGGATGTTTCTACCGGTGATTCTATAAAGTTGAATGTAGCCATTCCCATCACCTTTCTCAAGAAGGAACTGTGGCTAGCCTGGATCGTGACATGCAATAATCTTATCTGATTCTATAAATGCGGCAATAATGGGAAAGTAAATTCGAGCTATCCATGCCTGGTGCGAGTCTGAAAAGGAAGGTATTGACTTTATCGCATTTAATAATGCGCTCAGTTTTGGCCTTTAAAATAGACTGTGTAGCACTTCCAAAAATGATTTTCTTAATAAATAAAATTCCTTTTATTTCGTTCATGCGAATCAAAACTTAATAAGTTTTTAATACGAGATGCGATCAAAAAATTCCAGGACTAGTTCATTTAAAGAGAAAAATTTTTTTTATTACATTTACACAGTGTCCCTTCAAAATAGCACCCTTCCAAAGATATACAATGAGTCCAGCATTCCTGCCATTTCAGGAATGTGTCCTGGAAGTCTTTTTGTTGATTCGAATCAAGCACCTTCTGCAATTCGCACTGGATTTGCTCAATCGTATCAAAACGGCGACCTTTCAACTGTATCTCCATTTTTGCAAGGAGGGCAAAGTCTGCAGGAGCCAAATCTGGCGAGGAGGATGGCTGTGGAAGCGAAATCAAATCATGTTGTTTTTCTCAAGAAACTCACGTGTGACGAGAGATCGGTGAGAGAGCATTGTCATGTTTTCCAAAACAATAATAATCATAATAATTAGATATATTATAATACGAAAATGCTTGAGATGCCCGAGAAGAGCATAGCAAAGCGATATGGAACGCTTGAATTCATTTTTATTCGCTTATGATGCCCCTTTGACAAGGCTTTTTTAATGATGTATCTGATATGTTTAAAAAATAAATACGAAAACTTTCTTGCAATTTTCACTGATGCGATCTCAGCGAATTCCATCGATCAATGAAGCAATTGCGGGCTTCTGCGTGACATCACAATTTGCATAGCGAACCGCACTCGACGCGCTTTTTCTATAAGACTGCGCAAGTAGATAAATGGTGGTTGGCGTCAGCATGCAAGTGCTTTTCCATTATTTCTGGCTGTCAGACAAATTTCAGACGCATTATTCTGCCAAGCAAGGCTCGAAAAACATTTATTTAGACATCCGTGAGTCCATCAACAAATAAAATGAATGTTCCAGAAAAACCGATAGAAAATGCAGACGAGAGAAAAGAAAAAAAAAACCTTTTGAAAGAGGATGGTTCGGTGCATTCAAAGAGGCGATATATCGATTTACAGATCCTTCTCCCATGAATTGGAGTGAGGAATTGTCAGAAAGGAAAAGAAAGCGATTGACAGTGTGCAAAAATGACAGATGGTCGTAGTCGATGGATCGAAACGGGGGAAAAACGGTTTCGGGGCACTCAACATAAGCTATTCTTCAAAATTATTTATTATAATTAAGGAGAATGCATAGCTTTGAATTACTGAATATACAGAATGTTTATAAAAGAATGGCCTGGTTACAAACTAACTCCGGAAAAAATGAAATTAAATCAGTATTGTTTGCAATAATAAGTAGACAAACTTTGGAGAGTTTATTATTAAAGACATTTTCACATTTCAACTAACTTCTTACTTTATAAAAAAATGTCGTCTGTATTATAAAAGACTCAGTAGATTGTGTGGCTTTCTAAAACAAAATCAACGAAGTTCAGCCAAGATGGCGATTGAAGACTGAATTTCGAAAGCCACCGCCGACAGTCAAGATGATAAAAACGTGGGTGAAAACTTTTCCGTGCACAAGTAAAAAAATTTACCGTTATTCTTCCACGTCAATGGTGATTATGTACAACACCGAAGAAACATTTGTCCCAAATCCATCAAGGTTCTGGGGAAGAGCTTCGTGCGAAATGGTTTGCACTGTTTTGACTTCCACAAGTTTCTACATAAGCAGCTAAAAAATATTTCCATACAAATTGCAAATTTTTCATATCGTACACAAATATGATTATCTCCGCCAGAATACATTTGCTTGCAACGTACGAGTATTAGAATCAATTGATGTCGGTAATCTGCACCTCAGATTTGCTTTATCGAGTATTGGAGGTTAGTTTCTTGTAGAACGTGAAATCCGAGATTTGTCTGTTAGCTTTATTAATGTAGCAGAGATGTTCATGACAACAATAGCTCCCACTTTATCTGCGGGCTTAATTGTTATGTCTGGTTTATTGCTAAGGCGTTCGATGCAAAGAAATTCGTTATTGGTGAGGATAGGAGGAGGTTTTTTAATATTTTTAGTGATGGAGAGGATGGCTTTTCAAAGGCCACTGTTTTCGTAGCTCTTAAAATGGCTGCCCACGGAAAATCTGAACGTAGACGAAAGATTACAGTGGTTACACTCAGACTGGTGTGCTGGAAGAAGCATGAAAGACGCAGGTAACTTTAGAAAACAACACCAAGAAACTGTGGACACTGGAATAAAGAAACTATAGAAAACACAAAGCACAATCCACAAAACATATTTAATATAGACTCAGATGTACATTTCGTGAATCAAGTGAGTCACTGATGAAGTGAACTTGGTTCACGAAATACATCTGAGTCTATATTAAATATGTTTTGTGAATTTGTGGTTTATATTGTCTTTAATTTATTTATTGACGAAGGTAACCCCAATCTTGAAGATCTATCTGAAGTAGACATCAATGAAAGTCATTAATTCGAACATTAAAGTCTGATTTATGAAAGGTCATGATCACCGGCAACGAAGGAGGTAACGGTAGCCTGTTCACCTTAAAAAAAAAGCACAGGTGCAAAAACACAAAGTTCGCCCAGATGGGAGGAGGGAGAATAAAAACACGAATCATCGTAGCTAGCCTGGCTGCAATGAGATAATACCGCAGGTCAGGCAGACAAAGCCCTCTTCTCGCAAATGAGGTAAAACGATACGCCGAACGGAGTGGATGACGCTTAATGTTACTCCCCTACACATAATTCACAATTGTACTGCGGACTCTTTGAAGATCTTGTTGAGATGGTAGGCACTTAGCAGTCAGGAGTGGTAGAACATGAGTTTTAATAAACTTTACCTTGACAAGCATCGAGGAAAAGCGGGTGACGAATTTTTCAATCGCTTGTTGCCAGTGACGAGAGTCCATATTCGGGAGAAATGAAAAGACATAACCCAATGCTGTTTTTGGCCACACATGTTATTGGGAAAGTTCTAAGATAGTCAGTAGTCCATTTCCCAATGGCAATACCTTTAGACTTGACAAGGTTGATGAAACTCCCTGTCGAAACACTAAGAGGTCAAAAGTTTCTTTATAGATGCTCAAGGAATATGAATCCGACGCAAAAAAAAACACCACGTCGTCTTCATATGCAAGCGTCCTTATGTTTATGGACGCAGCTGGCAGATCATATCCCCAAACATCCGGGTGGCGATTCAGATATTGCAGTAATGGTCCCGGTAAAAAAGTACAGAAGGGGAATAGAGGGTACCCCTGCCTGATACCTTTTGAAAGTTCGAAGGTGGAAGATATGGAACCATTAATCGCCACACATGATGTGGCCGAAGTATTCAATGTGGAAATGATTGTAGCAAAAAACCGAAGACGAAGATGACGAAACACTTCGAAAAGAAATTCGTGGTTCACTTTGTCAGAGGCCTTTTCCTGGTCAAGGCTTAGCACAGCAAGAGTCTGTTGACACACACGAAGTTGCTCCATAATACACCGAATAGTTATTAGGTTGTCAGACATCCTACGAGATAGAATGGAGGAGGTCTGACCAGGATCGAAGAATCGTCAGTGAACAGTTAAGCCTTTGTTGAAACACCCAGTGAAGACGTTATAATCCGTGTTAAGAAAGGTTATCGGTCTCCACTGGGTCACATGTTCTGGGTTGGGAACTTTGGAGATAAAGATGATCTTCCCCACGGTCAAGTCTAATGGAGGAAGGATCGCGATAATAGAATTCAACACTTGCAGCAGGAAAGGCCCAAGAAGTCTCCATGATGTGGTTTAGAATGAATACGGAAAGCCATCCAACCCCGGACTGGACTGTAGACGACCATCTGCCGATAGAAACTTCTTGACTTCATCTTCGGTGAAAGGACGCGAAATGAAGGCTTTCAGAATCCTCAGAAAAAGATCCAGCACTGTTGAGTTGGAGCTAATTTGACCTCTTGTAGCAAGAGAATGTCCGGCCTGTATAGAGTAATGAACGTTAACAACAACGATTGCTTAAAAGAGGAGCCAAAGGATTGAACATTCAGTGAGATGACTTTCATTTCTGAGGAATTAAGATAGTTGGTTGGTTGGTTTATTGGAATTTTTTGGCGTCGACTACTAAGGTCATTTTGTGCCTTTAACACAAGTTATATCTGTACGCAGCCTGGGACAAACACAAACACCCATGCCCACGGCGGGATTCAAAACTACGACCAGGTGGGCTCGAGAACTAGAAAGCCTACGCCCTAGCCCTCTCGGCCACCTGGCCGGCGAATTAAGATGATGGAGCTGACCTGAGTCTGATGGAGAGTGGAACTTCGAGCATGTAGAACGAGGCTCAAAAGTCTTCCGAACTGGTGAGCGGATCTGACGAGAAGAGGAAGAAGAGCAGTGCCAAAGACTTATGCTGCTATCCCGCTCGGGGGGAAGATGATATTGTCCCTTCCTTTCTGTAACGATGCCGTCTGGGTCTTTTCTTGTGAAGGCATTTGGCCGACGTGGATTCTAAGATGGTCAGATGGTGGACGGTGTTGTTGCCCACCTTAACGTACTCTGACGTTGTTTCCCTTTTAAAAAGGATTCTAAGTGAGGGAGCGGTTCACTTCCCACTCTGACGTTGTTTACCTTTTAAAAAGGGATTGAGCCGATGCTCCTGTGTTTTCCTCTTACCAGTAGAAATCAAACCGATTGGTCGACTTGTGGTAGGAGACAGGTGTCCCTGTCTTTGGCTAAGTTTTTTCTTACGCTTCCTGTTTAGTTCTTTGGAGGTTACCGTGTTCCCCCTCCTAATGCGTAATTAAAGGGTACACAAGACGCGTTCTGGTCGCGTTGTTTTTGATATGGTTTTTTTCCATGTGGGTGTATATTTTGGTTGACCTTCCCTCGCGTATCGGTCCTTTTAATTTGAGGAAATAGATAATTACGTTCCTCCATATTAGGCCTGGCCAGGTTATTATTTGACTAATTTAAGATTTTGGGATTTTATTCCTTTATGAAACCAATTTTAGCGGCTAAAGGGGTCAATTGTTATCTCACTCATATCTTATGAACTAAAACATAGGTAGTGTCTAATTTAGCTACGGCTTGGACGTTTTTCGCCTGTCTTGAAGTTTTTTTGAAAAAACGATCGGTAGATAGAATTTTAAATTTTCGCCTTTTGCTAAGTGTTGATTCTTTTATTTGAATCAGAATAGTAAATACCTAGAAATTGTCTTTTCGTTCATATCGTAATTATAACTCTTAGAGATTTTAAGATTTTAATGAGGGGAAAGCATGAATCGTCAGATTCAATATTTTTTTTGTAATAATAATTATAAATCTTTTTGAAATACTCTAAAACTATTTTTATCTTTATTGTTTTATTTTTTCTTTGAGAACATGTATTTAAACGGATTGTTTAAATTTCGCTCTACGAATTCTTTTTCCTCTCCACTTTTGCGTGCGATTGTTGGTATTTAAATCTACACTACTGTTTATAAAAATCGCAACACCCTGATGGAATAGCCCAATCTGCATTAAATTTGGAGCATTTGCATATCATGGGTGAGAAAAGAAACCATTAGATTTTCAGGTCAATACAATGCGTTTTATTGTCACATTAGTATCGGGTGAAACCACCGTGGGATGCAATTACAGCCTCTAAACGTCGTGGCATTGAGTCAAACAAGCTCTGAATAAGGGCCTGGGGAATGTCCTGCCATGCTCTGTCTACACGGGTATACAGTTCATCCACAGTTGCTGCTGCAGGAGTCTGACGAGCCAATCGATGAGCAACCCTGTCCCACACATGTTCGATTGGGTACATGTCTGGTGAACGAGCAGGCCAGGGGAACAAGGGCGTCTGATGTGCTTGGAAAAAGGCGAGGACATTTCTGGCCACATGCGGTCGGGCATTGTCCTGTTGGAATACAGCGCCTGGAAGGTTCTGCAGGAAGGGGATGACCTCGGGTTGCACAACTTCCCTGATGTACCGGTCACTGTTTAGATTGCCATGGATTCTGATCAGACGGGAACGGCCATGGTAACTGATTGCACCCCACACCATCACCCCTGGCGTTTGTCCTGAATGACGCTGCAGGATGCATTCTGGAAGGTCGCGCTCGCCACGATGTCTTCTGACTCGTATCCTGCCGTCATGGTGCTGCAAGTTAAACCTTGACTCATCCGAAAACACAACTTGTTGCCATTCAGCTTGCCACTGTTGGTGTTGATGGGCCCATTGCAACCTGAGGCGCCGGTGGTTTTGAGTCAAAGGAATCCGCAACAATGGTACTCGTGCCATCAATCCTCTGGAAATCAAACGGCGTCGTACAGTGCTAGCAGACATTGTCCTGCCTACTGTAGCACCCCACTGTTGTGCTAACACTGTGGAAGTGGCTGTACGATCTGCTACACCATGCGATAGAGGTGTCTGTCATCTCGCGGTGTCGTCGTGCTGGGTCTTCCTGAGCCTGATCTTCGGTGTGCCCTGTTCTCTTCGCTCCACTGCCTCCATGCACGCATAATTGTCGTTGCATTACGTCCTACACAAGCAGCAATGTCACGATACGACCATCCCGCTTCACGCAGACTAATTATGCGTCTTCTTTCAAAGTCTGTCAGCTGTTGATATGGTACCCTTCGTCGTCGTCGAGGCATGGTGTTCTTTCAAACAATTACTCTGAAAATCTAATCATTTATACTCTGACCTATTGTATGCAAATATTGTAAATTGCATATGGATTAGACCATTCCATCAGGGTGTTGCGATTTTTATAAACAGTAGTGTACCTTTGTTATCAGGGGTTGATCTTTTAGAGCGTCGCGTTATTTTTTTTTCTCGGAGCACGAGTCTACGTGTCTCGTGTCCTGGTAATATTTAAATTATTTTTTTTCCCCTGGAAAGAAAATTTTTTTTTTTCTCAATTTGTTTTAGTCGAGTGAGTGCTCTCTTCTTGGCCTCATCGTTGGCTTGCGGAAAAGTCATCTGCGCTCCGCATGGTCCTACAGATTATGCCCTCGAAGTTAATGGTCGGGACTTAGTGGATTTGTTCTATTGCAGTTGTAGCACATAGCCATAATTATTCGTTGTCTTCTCCACTTATACTCATGGTTTCCTGAATTCCACCACGGTCAACGTGTGTGTTCACGATACCGTCTTCCATTCTTCCGACAAACCTAATGTGAGTTGTTCTATGTTAGTTCATAACAGTATCAGTTATGCATTCTTTCCTAACCGTAGGATGAACATATCGCCATGGGATTTCTCTACAAAGACATCGGCATAGACTTATAATCACCTCGCAGTGATGTTCATGATCGGCATTTGCCTTTTGAGCCGGGTTTTCTCCTCATCGCAAGTGCTGACCGGGAGCGTTTAGCTTATTGCCGTCTGCCAGTCATCATCTTAGACAACTCATCATATTCTTTGCCGCCGCAACACGCTTTTGTCCACGGATCTTCTCGTGGGCGCATTTAGTTAGCGCTTGCCTCAAACCTATCGACTCTCACCGGACTACGTAGGAATTCCGAAATTTCGTGCCATGTGTTTTCCACACAAGTTTCCAACGCAGGTTCCGACTACTTATTGAATACAATGCCAATTTTAATGTTTTGGACTCTAGTTTAAAATTTCTCTTGTGTTCTTGCAAATTTTTTTAATGTTTTTTTTAATTTAATCAGCTAGCTCTATTTGATCTTTAATTTCTTTCATTTTTAATTTTTTTTTTATTTTATTTTATGCTTTCGTTTCTTCCAGGACCTCGTTCTTGTTTGGGTCTTTGTTCTTCCCACCAGTGACGTCCGCAAACCTTTGTTCGTTTATTTTTGTCCGTCACCCTCGTCCTAATAATCTCCTTTGCCTCTTTCACGCTTCTTATGTAATTTATTATTAGTCCGTGTTCCTTTTTCACCTTTTAGGTAACGTTTGTCGGAGGTGCCTGTTTTTATTTTCGTTTTTTTTTGCTTTTAGAATTCTTCTTGAATATCCTTATGTAATCTTGTTTGTTTCTTTGATTTTTTTTGTTTTATCTTGTCAATCATAAATTTTTTATTTCCAAATATTTCCAAATATTTCCAAATGCTTTGCTCTGAGTCCCGTTTGTCTAGCTCACCTTGTTCATCCGATCACCTGCTAGCTCCTCGGGTTGGTTCGTGGATACAAGTTCTACCCCTTGCCTGTGTAGTTGTCGCCAGCTCTCATCTTCATTGGTTGTCAGTCACCCTGCCGCCGATGCGTCGTGCGGTTTGCCCCGTCGTGACTGTCTCTGTGGTGGACAAGCTCTTCTGGCCTTCACCGAACTCCCTGATCCTCTGGACCGATTAATTTTTTTTTTCAGTATCATCATTCGGGACCATTTGTCGTTGTAGAGCATTGCTTTCTTTATTTAAAAAAAAATGTAATAAAGAAAAATATTTGTTTGGAATTTTGTTCGTTTCTTTTACGTCCATTTTCCGACTAGGTTTAAAGGGTAACTCGGTTAGGAGTTTAATTAACTAAAGGGGTTTATTTTTTTTTTTACTTAAGGGATCGTACCACGGTGCTTAAAGTTTGGTTTCTCCTATTTGCGATTTTAACTTTTTTGTCAAAGTTTTTCTTATCACCGCGTTGTTCCTATTTAATTGTGTACTCGGAAGGAGTTTCTTTCCTTAATTTTAAAGTGGTTTTTCTTTTAAAGGGTTGGGTATTATTACTGGCTTAACAATGGATCGGGGGCTTTTATGCTGAGGGAGAAGTTCCTCCTTTAGCTTGGCTGAACGTGTGGGAAATTGCAATTACCAATTTCTAGCACGTTACATTTTATATACACTTGTTGTATTATTTCTTCTATTTACGTCAGGAGCGTATTGACCAATGGACTCGACAGTTACAGCCGTAATGTCTTTAAGAAGCGCATCGTTTGTGTTCTGTCAACATCTTCCACTTGCGTATATATCGCATCTTCTGTGTTGAATCTACAACTAATGATTTGTCAAGTTATATTTTAGTTAAGCTATCATAATTGAGCAGTTGTGTAACTTTATCAATTATCAAGCATCTCAAATTGTTATTTTGCATTAAGCTGACGAGGTTGTTCAGTGATGTAACTTTATTAAATATCGAAAGTATTATAATTAGATAATTTATATTTTCTTTAAGCACCGTAATCATTTCTTTTTAAACATGACAAATACACAGCCTTGCAATTATCAACGTTAAGGTTCATCTTCCAGCAATTACTTCAAGGCTTTCCGCAGTCAATTGATAACGTGAGATGGCTGGTGCGCCCATGTCATCCTGGCAGTATCATCGCCAAAGAAATATAAACACTTTTCGGGATTTGATGTCGACGTTGAGAAAGAAGAAATCCTTCATTAGCGCGATGTCCAACACGTCACTAGTTGGGGAATGATCACAGTAGTAAGCGCTCTCTACTGGTCCACCTATAGAGAATCATGCCGTTGTTGTTCTGCCTTCTGGAGTTCCAACTTGGGCGTTTGAACTCCATACCCTATAGTCCAGATCTGTCCTCATGTGACTTCCACATCTTCGTTGAGCTGAAAAAAGGACTGCGTGGACAACGGTCTCAAACGGACGATGAAGTCAAGGAATGCGTGCGAAATTGATTCAAACAGCAGCCAAAGGATTTTTACGAGCATGGCATACTGCGACAAGTGTCTCAATGGGATAAATATCTAAACAATTGCGGACAGTACTTTTGAGTTTCGTTAAATAATTACTGTGAAATATCCTTTGCCTCGTAATTACAAATTTTTTAAACTGTTAATTTATTTTATTATTTTACACCAATGCAATATCTTTATAGAACAAAAAAACATTTGCTTGAAAAAAAAGTACCTTCAGAGATCTTACTTTGGAAATATAAGAGTTTTCAAATACACGGAGTTTACCGTACAACATAAGTCATTAAATTTTACTAACAACATCTTCCACAACATAAATCTGAACCAGGCCGAAGGTACAGTAGATACGCTGTGTGTTCTCGTTATGCTGTTTAATGGAAAAGAAGCAAGTTTCTCACTTGATTTATGAAATAGTCTCGACTGTTTTATCTGCATCTGTTTCTCCTCAAAACGGGATCAATGAATGTCAGGGAAAAGGGGATGGAGAAAAAAGACCAAATTAGAGCATGTAAAGCCCAGAAAATAAATGAGTTCAAGAAGAAAGTGGGAGAAAATTTTCCGCTCCATGAAACTTATGAGAATTAGGACTTACGTGTTTTCTTTCTTATTTATTTTCAGCTCGCGATCTCCGTAGAAGTCCCCAAGAGACAACAAGGGCTTCGAAAAGGCGAGGACGAGTTAAATAATACAGACGACTTTAATTTTTGAAGTTATTAAATTTCTCATGTTGACATTTCTTTTCTTGGGAATGCTTTCTCACCTGCTCTCTTTTATTTGCTGTTACTATGACAACGAGAGACTCAGCAAGAGCGGCAGCTGAAGCAATGACGGCTGGGCTCCATTACTCTTTCATGTTCCTGATTTTCTTTAAAGAGAAGGTTCTCTTTTGTTTTGTTTTTTATTTTTTTTTATTTTCCCCACTTTTTGATCAATCGTGGACACCACCGACGCGAAGTGAAAAGAAACGGAAATGACATCAGCATGAAGGCGGACGGAAATTGGTAGGTACGATAAGGGGGGAAAGCCAATGGGTCGTCTTTTTTATCGTCCACGCAATCTGCAAGTCCGCCAAAGCTAAGATTGTAGACCATGATTTCTGTTTGGATAGATGGCTGTTTTTGTTTCCTCCTGTCGTATCGCACTTACATTCTTATCTTACGCAGAGATAAAAATATTGACAGTTGTTTCAGCTTTTATTGGTGCTCATTTATTTTTGCGAAAGAGATCTCAGTAATCGATTGGGACGATGGTTGCAAAAGAGAATGAGTGCGATGAACAAAAATAATGATTATAAAATAAGGACTTCTGAAATTAGCAAAGGGTAGAATATTTAATTGCCTACGCGTTTCGTAATAATTACATCTTCAGGGAAACAATACAACTACAATTGAGGCTGATCGCGTTCACAAATTTATGGACATACCCCACCAATTGAAATGCAAATTTCAACCGTGGGGCTTAACAAGGAATGTTATTCGTCCGAATTACATAGTTCATGACTCATACTGCCATGTGTAGATTAAGTGTCCACACTACTGTGTGTAAAAATAATGAGATTAATTGCCCACTACTGTGTGTAAAAATAATGAGATTAATTGCCCACTACTGTGTGTAAGCTCAAATGCTGTCTTTAAACGGGCATAATTTTCCTCTTCTTCTACAATGCCCTCATATTAACATGTATTTATCATAGATTTAGAACTTTTATTGCATAATTGTTGAAACCTTTATGAAGCTTTCCTCTCCATTTACCCTGTAGCATGCTCTCTATTTAGCCATTAACTCTATACAGTTTGGTCCTATTCTATGCATAGTCTTGACGTGCATAGACCTCTCTTGTCCTCAAATCTCTTTATTATAAAATAATGTTAACCACCCAATGAACACATAAGTTGAGCATAAGTTGGCAAGACATTGGGCCTACAATTGGAGCTAACGTTGGCTGCACCACTGGGCCAACATTTTGCCATTATCTGTATTGCAGTTATGCAACACTTTTTCTACATATTGGCTAACATTTTGCCAACATTTTTTCTACATGCTTGCCAATATTGTGCCAATACTTTAAATAATATTGATAAAAGTTAAAAACTTTAATACTTGAAGAAGATAATGTAAAAATAAATCATAAAAATGCTCGTTCTATAAATAACAAAATTGACGACATAATGATGTGGATATCATTGCATAAACCAGACATATGTATAATTACAGAAACTTGGCTTACTAGCTCCCACTCACATACTTGTTGCAACTTTTCAGGTATAACTTTATTCGTCAATACAGGGATACTAGGGGTGGAGGGGTCGCCCTGCTAATTGCAGATGAGTGGACTTATCAAATTAGAGAAAAAGAATATTTTGATGGTTTAAAATTCATATGTGTACAGTGTTTGTCTAAGAAGATAGAAATTAATCTTCTGAACTCTTAACGCTATTTCAACAAACAGTTGATCGTTACAATGTGAATATGATTATTGGAGATTTAAATATTGACTTTAGTCACTACTCTTTTAATTATAAATTAGTAACCGATTTTGCACAAAGTTATAATCTCCGTCCGGTTGTAAATTTTCCCACTCGTATCACTTGTTCAACAATGACTATTTTGGACCAGATCTTTGTATCTGCTGATTGGACTAAAGTTAGTATAAAATCTACAACGTTTCCAAAATGTGACCATCTGGCCCTTACATGCCAATTTGATAATGTAAAAATAGTTAATACAAGCAAATTTAGGAAGTCATGGCTTGTTCATGATTTCGGTAATGTGGATTGGTCCAAGTTTAAGAAGCTTTTACCGATACTTAACTGGACGGAATATTTCGAATCCCAATGTGTGAACACCTCATTTACTTTGATGCAATTTAACATTCACCAAGCCCTGGTTCAAGCTGGTCTTGTGACGAAAGTGGTAGAGACTAATAGACGTCGGTGTGTATGGTGGACCCTAAAACGCTTAAGTTGTGGACTGATAAAAAACTAAGTTATGCTAGGTTCAAGGCGGATCCGTCGTCTCTACATAAGAATCAATTAAAGGAGGTCAATCGCAAATTCAAACAGAAAATTCGCCAGACAAAACGTGCTAGAATAGTAAATAGCAAGTCTAATATATTTGATTTATGGAACTACATGCGGTCTTATAGACGAAGTAAACAATCTTTTCCGTTTGAGAATAGTGAACTATACTTAAAATAGGTTGATAATCCCAACGCGCAGAATGCAACACAATGGTTTTACGCCTATGAAAGTGGTGGATACACGACACACTACTTTACCACAGCTGGCTTTAAGCCAAATTAATTTAGTCATTCAACAATGGAATAATAAAAGTTCAAATAGAGATGGACCATTAACTATAGTGGTTATGAAGAACTGGGGTCAATTTGGGAATGTGCTTCTTCAAGAGTTGCTTCAGAAGATCTATGACTCGCAGCAGTTTCCAGTGGACTTTAAGAAAACCCTAATTGTACCTATTTATAAAAAGGCTCTACACAAGATATAGTCAACTATAGGCCAATTTGTATTTTATCATCCTTGGCGAAGATATGTGAAAAAATAATTTTTGCCCAACTAACTCAGAGGTTATTATATCGTTAAGGCCCAATATTATTTACCATCTATGCCATTTTCAATTATATCGTTAAGGCCCTTGATAAAGGTCTTGTTTGCTTCCTAGTGAACACGGATATTTCTAAAGCATTTAATACCACTGATAGGCAGTTGTTTATTAAGCAACTTCATAGCTTTGGGGTAGATCCGGTTACTTTAAATCTGGTCCAGGATTATTTCGAACACAGGGTTAACTATATTGAGCAAGCTGATTGTGTTATTGAACATCCTTCTTTAAGAGGCCTGTTGCAAGGCTCTCCAGCCGCGACTGATTTTTATGCTGCTGCAACAGCCGAAATACATAATCTACCTCTAAATTGTTATCTTAAGTCATACGTAGATGACAATTTTTTATACAAGGCCTGTTCAAGAGCAGAACAAGCTCAAACTTTACAACAGATACAAGATGATTTGAATGTTTTGAACACGTGATATACTACTCATGGTCTGATGTTCAACGAGACTAAAACAAAAATATTGCTCATTGATAAAAAGAAACAGACTCCCTTATAAAAATGTAAAATCTTAGGCGTCACTTTAGATAATTACCTGTCGTTTAAAGAAGCAATTGAATTACTCATTGTTGATTTAAACCGTTTAAAATACCTGGTTAAAAGCCTTAAGAAACTGTTGAACCGAAGTGAAATGATTAAAATTATCAAGTCGTCCGTGGTTCCTAAGGTTGAGTACGGCGTTATAATCTGGTCGACCGCTACTAAAGTGCTTATAACTAGAGTACAAACAGCTTATAACAATGTAATTCGGACAGCGTTTACCCTTTCCAAATACACGTCGATTTCTGAAACTTGTATGGCTTATGATATCCCAACTCTCCGTATGATCATCGACTATGCTAACTTAAAGGAATTATACCTAGCCCTCACTAATGATCAACATCCGTCTCACTTTGTTAGAACTTGGCTGTTGGACTCGGATCGAGATCGACAAACACAAAGATATAAGCTCTCGCCGACTGTTATTATATCTAGGTTCCTTGAGCAGTTCTTTCCTTATAATGCCTTCTCCCTATGGAATGAGCTGTCGTTTAATATAAAGAATCAGATAATTAATTGTACGCTGAAGTCTTGCACGAATCATAAGAACCATGTTTATACATGGGAATTAGATTTTATCTTTAATCCATTACATGTCCCGTTGTGGGGTGCAAATTTTATATTAATAATAATAAAATTTATTGATGAAAATAGGAAGGAAAGTCTACATACCGGACTCGAACCAAGAACCTTCAGCTAATCGGGCTGGCTCAACACCTTCAAGATAAAGAAAGCCTGCGCACTGAAACGTCATTTATTGTTACGGCCATTAAACATCCCACTAAAAAGGCCATTGTTAATCGTATTTCTACCTACAGTGTCCCAAATTGATGTATACACTCTATGAAACGTTATAATTCAGCAACGAAATGAGACAAAAATATAAGGTTTGTTGTAATTTATTCCTTAAACTCCCTTAAGCCTGTACATGTTCAAAATGTCCACCTTCTGTCAAAGTACACTCCCAACACCAACGTCGAACAGAGCGACATACCGGCTGGATTGTAGCTAATGTAATATCATTGATGGAATGTTTAATGTGGTCTCTTAATTCCGTCAGTGTTTGTGGCATATACTGTGTTCTTTCAAGTTCACCAAAATTTGTGGCGCGCACCGTGTACTTTGTGGGATACACGCTGTTCTTTCTTCCGCACTGATCTTTCAACATATCTTTCTCCGTTCCTTCGGCTTCAAACTTGTCTCGGAGTTTTGTTATTGTTACCTTTGTTAGCGGTAGTGTAACACATTCAACCCTCCAGCGTCGTTGAAGCTCAACATTCTTCACTTTCCAATAAAACGTCAGTATCCACTTAGGTTCATCGAATGAAAGTCTCACCGTCATTTTGTTATATAAACCGTGTTGCTATGCTTTTCCAGCGCGGTCTGCATTATACACAACAAACTTTATACATTATTTCTATCTCATTTCGTTGCTGAACTATAACGTTTCAAAGAGTGTATACATCAATTTGGGACACTCTATATAATAAACCCTAAATTTGGCCGTTTGATGAAGATGTAACAATGTATGACGTTTCAGTGCGTAATAAGGCACTAACTATATACATAGTCTTTTAATCCCCTGGTCTGTGCACAGGCATTGAATTCCATTGTTTTAGTCCAACAATTTATTTATTTATTATGCTGTATTTACTGAAAAGCACGGTCTATAGATATTCATGGTCATCGAGCTCCATTGTTAAAATGAAGCTAAAGTTTCTAGCTCCCGGTAGGGCGGGAACTCTATTGAAAAGTGGCGCTGCGGTACAATCGGCCCAACTGCGCCTGCAGCGCCTCCCTATTGATATATAGAAACTTTACTTTCATTTTCAGTTTCAATGAAAATCTCTACCGCAGGTTGCAGTCAGCCTTAGTGCGTTCTAAGCGGCACCTGGCGCGATCTGTTTTCCTTAGCTTCTCGAAACAATGGAAAATGGCCGAAGCTCGATGACCATGAATATCTATAGACCGTGATAGAAAGACTGGCGGCTAGCGACACGGCAGAACATGACGTCACGGCGAAAAATGGAAGGGAGAGCGCAGTTTTTCAGAAGTTTTTCTATCAGTTTTTCTGCAGAAAAGACTTTCGCACAGGCCTTTTACTATCTGGCAGGCCGTGTTTAAATTTAACAAACTTTTACCACTCTCGGCGCTTCGCGCCTCACGTCAGCCCTGCGGGCCTCATTCAATGAGGCTCATTGGTCACTATTTTCCGTTACTCGAACGCCTTCGGCGTTCTGTCTACGACGTCCCCCTCCGGGGGTAAATAATTGATATATACCCCAACCTATTTGGTTACAGGGGGCAGTTGGTTTCCCCTCGGCCGGTTACAGGAACTTGCCATGAAGTCATGTTCCACCGTGTCGCTAGCCGCTTCTATAGAAAGTATACGCATTCCGCCATCTTTGGTCAAACGTGCAGTGCATTATGATCGTCGGGTCATCTGAAATTTCGCTTTCATATTTTTAATATTTTAATATGAGTGGTTGTCATCCTACTATGCGAAGAATCCGTAACGTATATTGTTAAGAGTTTTCATCGCACCAACAATATGCGCGGACCAACAATATATAGCTCATGTCCAGCAATGCAAGGCAAAATTTGTTCAACCGTGGTCTACGTGATAGATAAAGGCCTGCTCATTCGTCTTCTCTACAATGGTAGCAAATGAAATAAGTAAGGTTGGGCTTTCCTGCATTAATATGTGCTTCCTACTGGCAACACCTAGAGGGAATTTAGAGTATTAACATTTCACATATTACGTCAGGCTTTAGCACATACGACATTTATGGGAGTTGGGATCTATTCTCTTAGATTTACTCAACTTTAATAATAATAATAATAATTAAAATTTATTATAATATTTGATGAAATATACAAAGAAAATCTGGCATTTACAGAAGCCATTATATTGGAAAGTCTGGCTTATATTGGAAAGTCGAGTTTACAAATAAAATACTTAAAAAATAAATATACAAAATTTGAAAATTCGTAAAAAGAAGTTTTTTACAAGATAAAATTAGAAGGTGTTCCGATTATTATGTACATTAAATTGTATTTACTTGTATTTTTATCCTATAATAAAAGGTTTTTTAATAATAATTATTTATATTGTATTTTTTTTAAAGCGCTTATCCTTTTTTTTTTATTGTTTTCTGCATTGTTAAATTTTTATTAATAATGTCTAACAAAGGACAAGCGCATGAAAAAAATGCCAGATTGGCAACGTTGCTTGAGGACTTGCGCCACGGCCACCTAAAACTACCGTGCTTGTGCTTCCTATTGGAGACCTCTACTGACAGAAAGACATAACAGTTCGCTTTTTGCCGGTAGAGGTCGCCAGTAGAAAGCACTTTCAGCAGCTGCCGCTGATTACACGATTTCTTAGCGAATGAGCAGGCCTTTATCTGTCACGTAGGCCACGGTTCAACAATACGCCAGTCGTGTTTGTGTCAAAAACTATACAATGGAAGGTACGATTTTTATTATAAAGGGTGTCCCAAAATGAACTGGCATTTTGATTTTGCCGCCGTTTTTTTCGTGATACAATCCGAGTAGAGATTTTTTATATGCTCTCATTAATAAACATTGAGGTTAAATTATACAATCGAATAACGCGCAGAAATTGTAAAAATTCACTTCAAAAATTTAAAGGTCGTCTTATCTCTCAACAAGGCGATGTGAATTTGCCGCCAAGATCATGCGCCATGACATCGTTATACTTCTTTCTCTGGGGTTATCTTAAGGATAAAGTGTACATCAATAAACCACAAACTATTGAGAACCTCAAAGATGAAATTCGACACAATATTGCTGAAATTTCCTAGCAATTATATCAACATGTTATTGAAAATTTCCTCAAAACAGTGATTTTGTGATATCAAGGTCGGGGCGATCATTTTTCAGATGTTTTGTATCATTCATAATCTCCACGTTTTTACTTTTTTATAAAGCAAAAATATTATACATTTTCCAATGAAAAATGTGTTTTATTAAAAAATTAAAATGTCAGCTCATCTTGGGAGATAAACGAGCTGACATTTTAAACGTGTACGTGACGAATTTGAAGATGGTAAGCATAAAACGAGCGTATCGTAACACGTTTGGTATCAGCATTGTTCTTCGACTACGCGGTAATATGCCACTCTTGCGTTCCGTATGGAAACATAAGCACATAATGCAGAGGATCATAAAATGGGTGATTTTCTAAAATCCGACGAATCCTACCATCTGTGCACTGGCGCAAAATAATATCCCGATGTGCACTGACTCCACTGCCAGGTGAAACCACAGCAACGTCCGAAGTTGTCGGTAAATTGTGGAGTCGACGGTCATTAGGTTGAACTTTTGGGGTATTAAGCAATACAACAGCCGATTCCTAATAATCATTTTCTTTATAAGCTACAATATTCAGCGTGGATAACGCAGGATAATTCGTTTTAATACCAAGAATACCGTTATAGGCGACTGATCAGTTTGTGGAGTTCGAACGTCGACAATTTCCTGTTCGCCCAGCTTATGAAATGATAATTAACAACTCCTTAAACAACATTGGTATATACCTAGAGTAGATAGATACTGATACCCCGCCTTCGTTTTGCCTTGAAAAGCTCGGCGAAGATGGGTATCTCAGCTAGTTGTCTACTATCTAAAGACAATGGTGGTTGTGGAACACCAAACTGTTCAAATGGTTCAACTGTTTAGATTTTTTATTTTTCCAAAAACTGAAGAAAGAAGAAGGATTTGCTTACAAAATTGTCGTCGTAACAAATGGAAGGCCACAGCTAATTCTAAACGTTGTGAGAAAAACTTTACTTCGTTCATTTACAAAGGAAACGCCTAAAACGCTTTACCTAGAGCCCTTTTTACAAAAATTTACAAAAACAAACCAAACAAAATTTCATATTAAAAGCTATTTATGAATAAAATTAAAAAATAATCGTATATTTCATCACTTTTAAAGCCGTAAATTTTATTTATTTTATATATTTTTAGCACTAAACTCAAATATTTAGAAATTTCCAATACATCGGTATAGAAATAATGACCGACAATGGCGGATTGCGTATACCTTCTATAGTGCTTTAGTGCGCAGGCTTTCTTCATCTAGGTGGTGCTGGATGACTCCCTAACCAATTGAGCCACTGTGGACATGGAAGCACATGGAAGCATTATGCTATCTACATGTCTTTTGCGCTGATTATAGCCAACACCTCCTAGAAAGAAGGTGTTGTTAGAGCAGTTATCTAGTTCGCAGGTTGGGACTATCTTTCCTGATGGCGTAATAGTCATTAAGGAACAACTCACGAATGGTCTATGAGGGTTTAACCTCGGCTATATCTCATATATATAAATTATTGATGAAAATAGGACGAGCTTGGACTCGAACCAAGGAACCTCAGCTACTCCCGCTACTCGAACCAAGAGTTCGCCATCTTGTCCTACGTGCATCACAGACACGCACCGGCCAGGATATTCGCGTACCTAAAGTATTTTTTATATAATTGAAATGTTGGAAAGAATCTAACACTTGTTTTTTAAATTTTTAAAGTGAACCTTTAGTCAAAAATTTTTTTTTGATATTTTAGACATTTAAGTCTAAAAACACTAGTCCGCGTGGAAAAAATTCAATATCTACGTTTGTTTATTAATAAACAACATTTTTAGATGAAAAATTATAGCTCATGGAGGACGCCATCTTTCCCCGAATGCACAAAGAAACACGGGAATTATGTGACGTCAGGTATGGCCTGCATAAAACAAGGCCAACTATATATGAGAACGCGCAGTTGCAACAGGCGATCCAGCTTTAAGAAATAACGTGGTTTACTGCATTGCTTGCGACTGTAATAATAGGTCTACGACAAACAAAACTTGCAGCTGGCATAAGTTGCAGCTAAAAAATCAACAACTGTTGAAGCACTGGTTGCATAATATTTACAGGAAAAATTGTCCAATAAATGAAATAGTCAGGATGTGTTCGGATCATTTTACTGAATCCTGTTATATGAGAGATTTCAAGGGAGAATTGTTAAGGGCCTCAAGAAGCGAAGTAGGCCGCCGTCCTCGTCTCCTGAAGCCGGACGCGATACCGACGGTTTTCGTTCATCGGCAACCTGAACAAGCACCAAGGAGCATACTATCCAAACAGCTCCAGAAATACAAAGACCGATTTGAAGTAAGTTTAAAATTCAAAATGAAATGTCAGTATTTCTTATATACATTATGGTAAAAGGAACGAGGTTAAAATACATCGCCGAACTTGATCGCATTAGGCGTAACACGCGAATGATAAAATGGATTACTGCTAACCTTTACCCAGTTGGCGATATTAATTAATTTTTACAAAAACAGAAAAAAAAACTGTAAGTAATTCTTAATATTTATAATCCAATTGAATATGGTTACTGTAAAACTGCAGGTGACGAAAAATTATAGCCACCTAGAATGTAAACGGTTTCACTGGTTTGGCTTCCATTTCTACCTTCCGCTGCCTCTGCTCAACCTCGTTAAAGCTGGATCTCCTGCTACAGCTGCGCGTTCTCATCTATATTGGCCTTGTTTTGCGCAGGCCACGAGGCTAACGAGAAAGACAGGCTCCGGCACTGAAAAGTCACCTGACCAAGATAGGTCTATTAACAATGTATCTTTCATTGTTTCCATCTTGTATTTTAACAATCAGTGTTTTTTTCTTTGTTTGAAACAATGAAGGTTGGATCTTGGTCAGGTGACTTTTCAGTGCCGGAGCCTGTATTTCTCGTTAGCCCCGCGCAGGCCATACCTGACGTCACATAATTTCCGTGTTCCTTTGCGAATTCGGGGAAAGATGGCAGCCTCCATGGGCTATAATTTTTTGTCTAAAATGCTGTTTATTAATAAATAAAGGTAGATATTAAATTTTTTCCACGCGGACTAGTGTTTTTAGACTTAGATGTATAAAATATCAAAAAAAAATTTTGACTAAAGGTTCACTTTAATTAAATATTTTAAATAAACCTATTGCAATAAGTAACAATAATTGATAATCTTTTCTGATACATGCGATTGCTTTGATTAGCATTGCGCAGTGTTACCAACTTAGCGGATATACTAAAAAATTATGGCCTATTGGGGACTGCTGAGTGGCACCGAGTTACGTTTGTCCTTTTCTTTGGTAGCAATAAATAAATCAATCAATCAATCAAACCAATTTCACTTCATTAGTACAATTGAATTCAACTGATTTTTGCGGATTTTTAGCTGTTTTAGCGGTAAAATTTTTTTGAGTTGGCAACACTGGATGCTAGAGACACGTTAGCCCAAGCCAGGGCCACCGCTTGCGCGCCAACTGGCAACAATGATAGTGAGAGATATGTTCGCCCAAAGTAGGGCCGCCACTAGCGCATCAACTGCCAACAATCTCTCAGCGTGGTCAATAGTCCCAACAAATATCCAACGCTTTGAGCTCACTGGGCCGTTCTTTTATGCAACATTGAAATTTCTTCCAAACGCGTTTCGGTCCTTAGACTATCGTCAATGGACTAATCTTTGGGTTACAATTGAAAGCATGGAAATGCCTGGGGGCTCCTCTCCTCCTTATATTATTTTGACCCATCACATGACAGTTTCCCCACTTTTCAGGCGCAAGGGATAAAGAAATGAAAGTACCATATTATTTATAACTGGAAAATGATTCTAGGTCCTAACGTGGATATTAATTAAATATACAAAATACTAAAGAAAATTCCACGACCTGGACTCGAACCAAGGATTGGATATTCTAACCACTAAGCCACCGTACGTATGAAAGCATTTCATTATCAGATATGCCATATGAGCATAGGTAGCAACTCCTTGTTCGAAAGCCCGCACTATCTTACTGTTAAATTGTGAATAATTTTTTTTTAAATTACAAAAGGTGTTCAAACTGTTGACGCTTCACACTGTCTTGTCATTGAATTCTGGCACAGCTGTGTCTCTTACGTGGTCACTTGCAGCCACAATTCGTGCTACCAGCTCCTCTTCCGACTCCACATGAGTATCATACACCACTTTTTTCAGATGACCCCAGAAGAAAAAATCTAAAAGGTCATGGTCAATAGTTTGAACACCTTTTTGTAATTTTACAAACCAAATCAAACATGTAGTATTTGATTATTAATAACGTTGTGACCATCGGTATCAAGTTTTCTAATTTCTCCGTTCGCTGGTAATACATTAACGAGAGAGATAGTATTATGGGGAAGTCTCAGGCAGCCATTGTATGTAGAATGTTTGACAGTTTTTTTATGTATCAAGAATTCACTTGCGATCTCTTGTTTACGGCAAAAATCTATTCAAAATAAGGTCCTCTACCATCCCAAAAAGTTTGTGCACAGAGTTCGTAAACACCCTGTCTAAGCAGTTTCTTGGTTACCAAACATCTATTGAATACATGAACACATCATCGTTTGGGGAGAAAAATACTAATGCTTGTATATACGAAGGGAGGTCAGTAAATAAGTTAAAAATGGATATTGTTAGCATAATTCAAGATTTATTTTGTTTTACGTTGATAGACCCAGACCTTAAACAGATTGTCCCTGGTTGTAAGATCTATATTTTTGCCTATGAAAAATAAATGAGTGCACGCGGTGCCCACGAAGATTCTTGCGATGGACAGCGGCCCCTTCGTTAGTCACAGATGATTTAAGCAAATTCGGAGATTTTCAAAGGGTTTGTTTAATTGTCGACATCTCTAAGATGAAACGAGATACACTGAAGAGCCTAAACATTATGACCACCTACTCTATAACGCGTTGCGCCACCTTTGGCCTGCAAAACAGTTGCAACTCGCCTTGGCATGGATGCCACAAGTTCTTAGGTTGTATCAAATGTCTCGGTTACGCAAAGTCGAGATATTCCGACATGGTGATGTTTGAGCTCTGAGCTGCCGCTCCATGTCATCCCAAATGTGCTCTATCGCATTAAGATCCGGCGAATTTAGTGACCGGGACATTAATTGGAATTCATCCTTATGCTCCTCGAACCACTCCAACACAATTCGAGCCTTGTGACATGGGGCGTTGTCCTTCTGGAAGATTCCATTTCCAGTTGGGAAGACAGACACCATGTAAGGGTGAAACTGGTCCGCAATGATATTCAAATAGTCCGCAGCTTTCATGGTCCGTTCTACTACAACTACGGGTCCCAGAGCCGCCCATGAGAACGTCCCCCAAAGCATAATACCGCCACCACCAGCCTGTACGGAAAACGGGAGCAACTGTTCGCCAGGCAACTCTTTTCCACTTATCCATGGTCCATTCTTGATGTTCCCGGGCCCACTATAGGCGTAGTTGACAATGGCGCTTGGTCAACAGAGGCACAAGAGTGGGACGTCTGCTGCGCAGTCCCATATCCAACAGTGTCCGCTGAACTGTGTGTTCCGAAACACTTGTATTTGAACCTGCGTTGTATTTGTCAGCTGAGCCACTGTCTGGCGCCGATTTGCTTTACCAAGCGGGACACTCTCCGACGTCCTTTGTCTTTGTGACGCGTAGGCGTCCAACACTTTGGTATCTACTGCTGGTTTCACCGTCATTTATCCACTTTGCATAAATACTAACAACGGCAGATCGTGAACAATCTACCAGTCGTACAGTTTCGGAGATACTCCTTCCGAGTCTTCGGGCCATTACAATCTGCCCTCTATCAAATTCGCTTAGATCAGCAGCCTTTTCCATCACTCGCAAAATTAAGTGAAAGACTGATTTCTTGCCTTCTTCTTCAGCAGTTAAATACCATTCCTACTTTATTATGTGCCCTCCACGTGATCCAGACGAGTTCATTTACCAATGTGGTGATGATCATAATGTTTTGGCTCTTCAGTGTAGAATGCTGTTTTTATGACGTACCAGTGTTTGCGTAAAATTAGAATACATGTATTGGTAACTTAAATTAGTTTTTGAACTTTGCTCTGGTACTATTATATTTCTTTCTTTTTTTTCTCCCTTTCTTGTGACTCAGCTATGCTTTTTTTTGTTTTCTTTTCATTTTTTATTTTATTTATATGTATTTTTCATTAATCCCGTTTTTGGGATTTATCCCCCGGTATATTTGGTGCATTATTCCCCACTATTGTTTCAATTATTATTATTATTATTATTATTATTATTATTATTATTATTATTATTATATTGTATCCTTTGGGGACTACCTTCTTTAAGCTTTTAGCTTTCTTAATATTTGTAATGATTATTAAAATAAATAAATAATAATAATAATAATAATTTGATAATAATAATTGTAGCAACAACGGGGGAAATAACCCATCGGATAAACCGGAGGGTAAAACCCCTAGTTGCCCCCCAACAAGCAGAAGCCCAAAACGGGGTTAATGAAAAATACACATAAAATAAAGTAAAGTAATAAGCGAGATGAAAAAGATGCAAAAAGCAACCGAGTCTTATAAAAAGAAAAACAAAAAAAAAACAAAAAGAAAACAACCGAATAAAAAACAAAAACAAACAAAGAAAAAAATAAAAAAAAAGAAAAAGAAAAAAAAGACAAGACAACTACCAACAAAAAAGAATAGAAAACTAAGAAAATAAATGCATATGCAGACTATCAGCAGAGGATAAATCTATGTCGTTAAAATGACGTTCTCAATCAAAAGAGAGACATTGACCTTATGAAAGGCTTTCGAAAAGACGAGAAACAGTGCATCTACCTATGTTCTACTATCCAAATTACGAGTTACATAGTGGGTAAATGAGGCGAGGTTCGACTGAGTGCTTCTCATAGCCCGAAAACGTGCTGTTCATCTGGCAAATAAGGCTCGATATAAAGTGTTAACTGGTCTGCAACCAGCGACTCCAGAAGTTTTGCTGGAAAAGGGATGATAGTGATAGGTCTATAGGCCTTTACACCAGACGACTCAGACTTTTTAGGGATAGGATTAATAATTACCCTTTTCCAGGCATTGGCCAGCAGTCAACGATGTATTGAACAGATACAAAAAAGGAATAATCATACACTCTATGCATCCTTTAAAGATGTAGTCCGGTATATTTAAAGACGTATAGGCTTTAGAGGCTGACAATTTTCTAGCACGATCCATCACTTGTTGTTCCGAGACAGCTTGCAGTCTAAAAGTGGAATTAACTCGCTGCCAACAAGCAGTATGATTACCTGCATCTGCGACAAGAGTGCCATCATTGTCCATCTAAGCAACGAATGAGGCAGCTAAGTTGGAAAGTTCATCATCATCTAAGTATGTAGACTTATGATTAACTTGAGAATAAAATAAAACTCTTTTTCCACAACGAAACAGGAAATGAACAAAAAGAAAAAGACCGAAAATAAAATGAAAAAATACAACCTGAGTCTGTAAGCGCTTTTCGAAAGCTTTGCTTTCATCATTCAGCAGCCAAGGAGCACCTCGAGAGAACTTGAGAGAACTGACTTGGAATAGAGGTGCTTCAGACTCAGGTTGTATTTCGAAAAGCGCTTACAGACTCAGGTTGTATTTTTTCATTTTATTTTCGGTCTTTTTCTTTTTGTTCATTTCCTGTTTCGTTGTGGAAAAAGAGTTTTATTTTATTCTCAAGTTAATCATCTGCATTATCCACATAAGATTTCTAGACAATTTAGTTATGTAGACTTATGCTTACTCAAATTTAGGAGCTTTCTGGAGGTGTCCAAAAACATTCGTGGGTTTAAACGGACAAGTGATTCCAACGATCTAAAATAGGCCTGCTTGTCCTCGCTCCATTGCTTTTTAAACGATTTTCCGGCTTCAGCAATATTAATATGTATACAGTGCAATCATGGCTTCACGACTGCCTGTATTGTTCTTTATTGTTATCGTTGTTAATTGATGTATGTAATTGGTGGAGAAGATTGATTATGATTAACCAGCGTAATGTATTGTAAACGTTTTCCCGAGATACAGACGTAGCCGACTGGTCCGACTTCCACGTTTTTTTTATTTTATTAAGTAGCGGAAGAATGGAGCTACTTATTGTTTTCACGATGTCCGTTTGTCTGTCCGTCCGTCCCCTTCATAATTTCCGCATTTTTTGAGGTAGAAGGTTGAAATTTGGAATGTGGCTTACTATGGGCATGTGCACTATTTAGTTTAGTTTTGATTGGCCCACTGGGGTCGGAGTTTCGATGGCGGAAATTAGAGGGGACCAAAAGGTCTAATTACGAGTATTTATGCATGTAAAGGAGTGAAATTCGATATGCAGGTTCCTCTAAGCAAGATCAACATTACTGTAAAGTTTGTGCCAAATTGTCCCAATAGGATCGGAGTTATGGGGGTGGCAATCACTTGGTCTTTAGAACTATGGCAGCATATGGAGTGTCATATATCATTCGATCGAAAATTATGAGAAAGGAAAGAAAATAGGGTTCTTTATTTTCTAAATACAAGGTTCGAGAAAATCAATTTTTGATTTAAAAAATGGGGGGTTAAAAAGTGCAGATGAAGGAATAAAAAAATAGATGAACTCAGGGCTATACCTTCCTCGGGAGGATTAATTTCTTGTTGTTATCATATCCATACTTATTTTTTAAATGAAGACTAAAAATAATAAAATAAAAAATATAAAATAAAAATTTTTAAAGCACACACTTTCACCTTTAAAAATGCAGTAAAAAGTTTTTTTTAAAAATCTGATTTTAATATATAACGTTTTCTTTTTAAGTACATTACAATATCTCATCCCAGTTTGGGGTGGAACTTATGTGACTCATTTAAAACCAATTATAAATCTTTTTAATATGCTGACTCGTTGTATCTTTAACAATAATGATTTTCGTAAAAATCAAATAATGAATTTTCATCAATTTTATCTTTTTAATTTGGCAAAATATACATGTAATTATGTAAAAATGAAACAGCCAATTTTCAGACATTTTAATTATAATTTAAGAAATTCTAAAAATCTGACTATTCCAATTGAAATTCCAAAGCATTCTTTCGTTTTCCATCAAATAGATTATAATTATAAAAAATTGTTTAATGATCTACCAAATGAAATAAAATTATGTACTGATGGACGAAAATCTAGATAT
>JAHWFO010006914.1:0-12032 GCA_023313115.1 Rhysida immarginata | reverse complement strand
GTTGATAAATGATTTATTAATCTTTGGTATTCATGCGACGGTAATAATACGTATTTGTGCATATTTAATGTATTAATTTATTTAATATCGGACCTGCAACGCTACCTAATAATAAAGGCAATAAGAATCCAGCACTGTGTTGAATCAGATAAGCTTTTTTAGAACGTAATGAAATTTTTTTATGTGTTAGGCCTTCTATCTTCCTCAAATGCTTTTTTTACTTGCGGTGTCCACGTTATTTTATGATGTAAGATGTTATGGCAAATTTCACAAAGAGATTTTACTTGATTTAACGATGCATGTTGTAGTAATTTTTTCCGTTGTTTAGGACTAGCATTTTTTAATGCCCCGAGGAAATGACGATGCTTTTGAATTAACGGAATCCTGGCTGTTTACTCCCGGTGAATGCTTGATGAAAAATGATCGCCAATGTAATTTAAACATGCGTTTAATTTGCATATATGGTAATAGGTTTTTCATGCAGGAAAATTTTACTCCATAGTGTAATTATGTCAGCTTTGTGTTAAATCTAACAATAAATAACTAAAAGGTTCTTGCGTTGCATTTTTAAATGCTTCATTAAGTAAGGAACCATACCCTGTTTGTGAAGCAAGAGTACGTATCTGACCGACATCTCGAGGCAATTTTAACCCTTTTGCTGCATAAAGCAGATATATCCACACTAAATATCATTATGTTTACCTGCGGAAATCGTATTTATTCCACAGGGTTTTAAAAACTTCTCGTTACGCTGCGAAAAGTGTACAATTTCATTTTTTCAGGAATGAAAATAAAATTTAAATACGCAGTGAAAGGGTTAACAGAAAAATGTACTGGGTATTTAAACTTATAGTACGTATGATTTTTGATTGTGCGAATAGATTTTGAGTTAATAATATAACGGAGAATTTGAGATGGTGACTGTATCTTGTATAAATCTTTTCGATAATTTCAGCATTTTTTATTTCATTTATTAAATCATCCAAAATTAACAATCCATATACGGGTATTCGTTCGTGAATCATTTTCTCATCATGAATACCTGCATGAAATGTATTGTTGGATAGATTTAAATTTTTCACAACGGGTGGAATTAATGCTCAGTAACAGTATATTATTTCTGTGGGAGGTGGGTCCATCATTTCATCTCTATACTTTAACAAATTTGACACAATGTTTGTCTTTCAACTTCCGGAACTATCGCCTATTAAAGCCGAAAAGTATTGTGTGAACTTTACCGAGGTATTTATCTCCATGATGTAAATAACGCACACGGAACAAAGTCCCATGTATTGCTCACAATTCTTCAGACTTTTAATTAATGACCTGAATGTAACTTTTGAATTGAATTTATCTTTAAAATTTTTAATTAGTTTAATACTGTTTATTAATATATAAGTAATAAAAATTATTAATTTTTTTTTGAATTTTAACATTTAAAATTTTATAAACAAAAATTAGAAAGAATGCAAATGACAAGTGAATAAATATATATATAAAATTTATTTGAATTTTGAAATTAAATACAAGAAATATAATATAATATTATGAAAGTTAAATAATTTGATAAATTACAAATATTTTAATGTTAAAAATTAAATACCGATGCTAAGTGAATAAAAATGGATAATAGAATAAATACATACATTAAGTGATGGAATAAATTAATATAATATTATGAAAGTTAAATAATTTGATAAACACAAATATTTGAATGCTAAAATTTAAATAGAATAGGACATTGAGAACTAGAAAGTGAAATAATATGATAAAATACAAATTTTTGAATGGTAAAATTAAATAGAATAGAGCATTGGGGACTAGAATAGTTGTAAATATTTACAAATGAATAGTATATGTAATATATATAATAAATATGTATATACAATAATAAATAAAAAATATTTACAACTATTTTTTACAGTAAGCTATGGGCGATAAAAAATTAATATAACCATAAGGGTAACTAATACTAAGGTCTCCGTCTCTTACAAACCTTTACTCATTGGTGCACCGGTAAGTTTTTAAAAATGGTTTATTAAAAATTGTGGCTTTATTCTTATTACGCACCAGATTAAATGAAACGGGGACTTGGAGGGAGGAGGTCTTACTCAAACCCATGCCTCGAACGAGCTCTTCGATTGCAGCTGGTGTTAGAATCTCATTTGCACTACGTATGAGCGTCACACCCTTAACTTTAAGTTTGGTTGTGCCGTTCGAGTAATGCAAACAATAATTCTTAGCCCCAGCTAAATCAATTTTTTAATATATATATTTGGTCCAAATCTTGAAATAATTTTGTCCGAAAGTTCGCCCAAATTACTCTCACAGCCGATTTCCTTGAGAAAAATGACAATATCTGTATCCGAATATTTTAAATTTTTACCAATTATATTCATGACGCGATACAACTCTATCCTGCCATAGCACGTCACGAACGATGCTATAACTACGTTCCCTTTCATGTGCACGGTAGGATGGGTTGACTTGTATGTCATGAGTAAAATTTCTTCAGAGACAATGTCCAAGTCCGTGACTTTGATAGATGGTGTGTTGAATAGCCTGTAAAACTCTGCGTAGCTATCGACAAACACTGTGGGGTTTTTTTTAGTTTCATCAAAGCCCAGATAACCCCAGCAGTTATTTAACGCTAGTTTACATATGCTACGCAGACCTGGATTTTTTTGAAATTTTCCAGGATCCAACACGATCCCCTCTCGCTCACAGACATGGCTGATGAATGCCTGGCGCTCGCTAGGCATATTAGCGGGTGGAGGCCAATCAGAGGCTACGATTTTTCCCCTTATAAATGCATTTACATACTCACTAAAGAAGTGCTTTTCCCCAGTAAGCTTGTCATAGACAAAGCATTGTTTATAATGCCATACTTCGAAAATTTCAACAACTGTATAGCCTTCCTCGAGCGCCCTGTAATATTCAGGCGTGCACCAGATACCTGTTAATGCCCTCTCTTCCTCATTGTGTTGACAAAATTCAGCTGATTGAGTATCAGCACAAGTCCCGCATAGAGGGAAGAAAAGACGCCCTGCACACCTGTAGGGTAGAACTGGAATAAAAAGATCTCGAAGAGGCAACACGGTTGCTTTAATCAGACCGAAATAGGCATTAGGGGCCTGGTTAAAATCAGCCATGAGACTTCCGGATGTTTTTTTGGATAGGTTGCATTGTTATTCACAAAGGGATATAAAGATGTGAAATCAAAATAGGAGAGACTCATTTTCTCTGTGGATTCTGTAATTCCGCCCGAAAAATTCTGGGTGCGTCCTCCGTAGAAGGCATCACGGGGTATGATAAATGGTCTCTGTTCTACTTTAAAATGTTTGCAGAATACAGCTATTTCTTAATTATGTTTCATCTCATTCTCATTCTAAAAGTGTAGTCGGGAAGCTCGTGGTTTAGAAAGGCAAGTCTTTCTAGTGTATGCTGGAAATTTTCTGCGTTAGGTTGGGATTAATGCCATGTGCACTTGATACCGTGCACTTAGGACATGGGTGATAATAACAGCCTAAAAATTCGAATACGATTTTTCGACTGTCATCAACATCTAAATAGTAAGGTTTAACGTGTCTTTCCCATCCGTTTTAACGCAGAACGTATGCACATACTTGGAACTTTTGATTGTTCCCAAGCTAACCATTTCAGAGCTTTTTTAGAACTCTGACGCGATCTATTCGCGTAACCATAGCATGGAATAATTCCCATAGAGTGTTTATCCAGATAACGTTCTCTCAGTACCCGATTGCAGAATCCAGCTATAGTGATGTCATTCTGGAATGGGTTAAGACGTGTAAACTCCTTCATGATTTCTTCAAATTTCAGACACCCATCTCTTAGAAGAACGACATCACTGAGACAATAATCTCTAAGCTCATCCATAAGATGCCAATCGGTATCAACATGCTTTTTTTCTTCAGAATACCAGAGAACAAATTCTTCATGTAATGATTCTTTCATCTCTGTGAGATTAAAATATTTCTTATCAGGAAGTGGACCCTCATAGGAACATGTCTTATTGAGAAGCTTATATGGGAAAAAACCTTTCTTTTGCTCTGTCAATCCAAAGGCTCGTGGAAATTCTCTTAAGGGAAGGGTGATGAACGATAACGAATCGATAAAACATATCTTCATCTCTTTCATCTCAATGAAGAGAATTTTCAAGCCTTTGAAGATGACGTGGGGTTTAATACTTTGTTCATACAGGTATCGTAAGACGTCTAAACCATCAAATACTGGTGAATGTTTTTTATTGCGCCTTGATGGATTGCAAAATAAAAACTCGAGGAAATCGGCCATGGCATTTACCCGTTTAAAAACACGCTGGACTAAGTAGCCAGACTCGTCCTGGTAGCTCTTGGCAACGAGGATTGGTGTTAATTCCCCTGAAACCAAGTCTGTTTTAGTTTAAACATCGAAAAATATTAGTCTTAGCGAATCATTTTCAGAAGTAGAGGTAGAAGAAGAAGTAGCAGAAGTAGAAGAAGTAGATGCAGTAGTAGTAGAGCGCAGTGTGTTTTGATTTGCAGATCTTTTTTTTCCTGTTAAAACATAACAGAAGCCTGGTTCATGCTTACCGTTACACCGAATGCATGGGTTTGCATCACAATTATGTCCCTTTTGGGATTCATATATTTTTTTAGAAGCAAGACAACGTTTATGCGTAAAGCGTGACTTAACGCTGTCTTTGGGGTTGAGATGAGACCTGTAGCATTGTTCACTCTTAAAATAACGCTCGCACAGCGGAGAGTGAACATACTCGTCCTTTAACAAACGTGAATGTTGTGATCCGCAGTATGAGCATCGTCCCCCGCGGATATGGTGTTTTTTATCTCTCGAACCGTGGAAAACTACCCTGCAGCGCTGGCACATCCCGCGCTTTCTATTGAACCAAAACAGACTTGTGATGACATCGTAATGATTATTTGTTAATAATAAATGCAGTGTGTGTTTAGGTTTAGGTTGTACAAAATGCTGGGGGTAAAATATCTCATTTATCGATGAACCTGTATGTATAATGATTTCAAATTTCTTGACATACATATCACCTAGAAGTAATCCCTGGAATTTATCTAGGCATTCAACACCTCCAGGGTTCGAGGGGTTTACACCTGCTGCTTCGCATAACTTAAGGGCAGCTTTTTTCTGAAACGAATTACGTCCATTGCAAAATGCTTTATACCCTTTAACGCAAGCCTCAACAAGAACGGGGTTATTTTTGTGTTCCTCAATGACTGCATCCTTCTCTGCACAGGCCATTGCAACCGCTAACGCATGAGGTTAACAGAGCTCATCAGTGTTTTGAATACGGACGACTGAGCCTGACCGAGCCAGGTGGTCAGCAAGTAATACTGACTTGCGAGCAATGCTACTACCCCCAGAAGCAGGAATAGGCCATTGAAGTAAAAGCACATGGATCTCTAATTGAACATCTATCAACAGACCACTGCTCGACAGCTTGCAAAGTATCAAGCACCATCTGACCTGAAAATGAACGTAAAAAGACCTACGTTCCTGTAAAATGAGCTGGAATAAACAGTCAAAAATAGACCGTAGCGTATCACGAACGCTTGCAAGAGGCACGGAACTTAAGCTACGAGAAAATGTCATCTCATATGTGGTTGATTCCACTTTATATTGTGAGAATGACATGTGCCTAATTCTCGTAAAGTAAAATGTGAATCGAAGTCTGTTAACGGTTGATCATTTAGAGAACCACGAGTTGAAGTTGATGATGTTGAAGCAATAGGAGCAGCTACATGTGTAACTGAATGGGTAGCAGAAGACAGGGTAGGACTAGTAAGTGGATTCTGAGTAGGGTTGAAAGAGGGTGATGATGATGATGATGGTGGCGGAGGGAAAGTTGTGAGCGAGGATTTACTTAGTCTACGTTGAAACGAAAGGGAGAGCATTCTCCTATCCACATGCCGCATTTTGCGGGGTGGTTGAGGAGAATTAGGGTTTGTAGATATAGAAGGAATAGGAGAAGAAGGTAGAGTAGGGGTAGAATACGTCGTTGCAAGTGTTTTATCATCATTTGAGCTCGCCAAGCTCTGCAAATGGTTGCGAACTGTTGAGAGGTTGCCTTGACATACACAAATTTAAAGGTTCTGTCTGCGTCAAAGGGTATAAAGCATTTTGCGATGAACGTAGTTCATGATACACACAGAGATTAAGAGGTTGGGTTGAAGTAGACGAAGACAAAGAAGAAGAAGACTCAGAAAGAATCTGTTCATAAATACAGAGATTGAGAGGGCTGGATTGCTGACAGTTAGAATAGGTAGAAGAAAATGAAGACATTTTAAAAGGCGGAATAGGAAAGCTAAAAATTATACAGATGATGAAAGAAAAAGTAAAAAAAACTGACTAAACCAAAGAAAGGAAAGAAAAAAAAGTAAAGTTTAGACAAAATGATATAACGGTGGAAAGAAATAAAGAATTAAATAGACCTCTGCACGCATTAATGAAAGTGCCCTCTCATTATGCGACGTCCGATTTTTGTATATAAAAAAAACGAATCGCCCCTTTATTGTAAATGCAGTAACTGTAATAACTGCGTTATCGTTAACTTGAAAGCCTATCGATCTAATCGGACAGATTGATGTACTAGGGATTAAGGGTGCCTCGTTTATTGCAATTTTATAAATTTCCTCCAATCTGTCTATGATTTCCTTGAACTGTTTGGACTTGAAACAAAACGTTGTGTTCGTTTTCTTTTTTCTCGATAAAGAAATGAAATATTCCCCCCTTGGAATTTTTTTTAATAAAACCAGGTTGAATTTTGTAACTTGCCAATTCACTGAACTAGAATGTAAGAGATGAAAAGAATAGTGTACAGGAAATTAAACATTACAAACGGAATTATGTTTATGACGAAAGAACTGCAGGAAATGAATACGCATTAAAGCAAAAAATTTAATAGTATTATCATCAATTTCTTCTTCTAACACGAGTTGCTTATTGGTGTAATAATCACGTTCGTAAACATGAAAAGAACCTAGGATCACTTGAACGTTCTTTGCAGCTTTATATAAGTGATAGGATTGACAGGAAACGAAATGACTATCTGCTATATCACAATTTGTCAAAACCTTTTCAACTGCAAGTGCATAGCCTTTCAAATCTTCGGGTTCAAAAAGTTCTGACAACGTTTGGTACCGAAAACCAGTACGTTTGAGTTTAGAAACTGTCTTTTCAAATTGAAAACAGGAGGAAGAAAAAAGCCGATTGCAAAACCCTGAAGGACCAACATATGTGCGAAGACAAAAGTTAAGACATTTCCTGTACACAATCTCTTTTTCAAAAACTTTAACTTCAACATAGGAATGAATTTTTTCAAAACGTGTTAATTCAGTTAAAATAGAATCCAGTTTCATTTGTGCATCAGCATAGCATTCATCAAGAACTTTAAAAGTATGACTGCGTTTTTTAATAACGTCATCTGTCAGATCCTTTATACCACGAGTGAAAGGCCGGAATTTATTAACATTACTATTGAATTAGTTAATGCGGATCGTATACACAAAACGCATACACTTCCCACTTTGGAGCTAAGTAGAGAAAAGGAAGAAAAAGAGAGAGAAAGAGAAAATACCTATCAGAGCTTGAAATTAAAAAAGGAAGTCTAGAGAATTTAGGTAAAAAGTGTAAATAAATAATTACTTACGGGTTTAACACGCTCTCGCAGCAGGGGCCATTTGTGTTTTACACGATACTCAGGGTCCTCGAACTCTTCGTCACCGCTACCCCCCTCTCCTCCTGGTGGTGTTTGAACCGCTGTGAATAGATCCTCTAATGCTGGCGTTTCAAAACGATTGTGTTTGAAAACCCCCGACAACTGCTCGGAATCTGAAGGTGACGAAGGAGGGGGCGATGGCAAATACCATCTTTTTGGTGGTGAGGGTGATCTCGGTATCTCGGACCCGTCGTCTGCAATATAATGCAGGGGTTTGCGGCGCTAAAAATATAAATAAAGTTAAAATTAATAAAAAAAAACACCAACCATTAAACAAAAATATGCGCAAGAAAACTGCTAACTGGCTGAACCCTAATGAATTCCCCTGCCTCAACTTTCGTACTGGTGCATTGAGTCACTGGTGACTCTAATACGGCCTAAATAGAAAAAAATGGAATTATAGAAAGAAAAATAAAGACAGGAAAAAAAAAGAAAAAAGAAAATGCGTACTGGTGTTGAAGGTTGATGCGGTCTCTCTCTGTAGTAACCCGGGTTGGAAAATTACATCGTTAGACGTAGCAGAGGATGATGAAAATGGAACTGAGTTGAAGGATACCACTAAAGAAAACAACCCAAAAGAGTAAGAGAGAGAGAGAGAAAAATAAATATAAAAAGTAAACTTTGGAAGGTAGAATGATAGTAAAAATTTAGAAAAATTTAAAATATACTTACTGATCAAAACGTTGATGGTGATGCTGGTGCAAAAAGCTTGGAGAAAAACTCGGAGAAAACTCAGAGAAAAACTCGGAAGAATGGATTGATTACCGAAAGGTGAATTAGTGAATAAGTGAGTCGAAAACCCAGTATTTAAACAATTTTTAACATACATTAACATGTTAATTAACATAACATTATAACGTTTTTACCAGTAACGTGCCAACATAAAAATGTCAATCTCTAAGCGAGCCAATAATAAGAGCAAGAAAGACATCATTAATGATAAAACCCACCCACATGAAATTATAAAAAAATGGAAAGATCCACCCCCCAGTTGAGTTTATAAAATGTAGGTCATGATGTAACAAGAAAGGGGGTAAACGTGATAAACATGTGTGAATGAGTCAACCATTATTTTTTTTTAATATAAGAACTTTTATACTAAGAACATTTAGAAAAACGGATAGAAATTATTCTAAAACTTTAAACAAACGTCTGAAATCTATGGAATGACATTAGCAGTCCAAATCAGATTGACCCAGATGCGCTGAAACACTTGAAGTGATAACATGTATTATTAACTATGTCAATGACCAACAAAATTTTAGAAAAGAATTATAACCAGCTGAAATTAAGAATTATTGCCATCTGAAATTAAGAAACAAAACAGTTTTGTAAACTATTCAACAGCACGATGGATGATAAATCATTTGAAGGGTCAAAGACGAACTTAATGCAAAATATGTGTATATGGTTAATAATAATAATAATAATAATAATAATAATAATAATAATAATAATAATATCATCATTGCACTTTATGAATAGACATGAAGAAGTTGTGAAAATAATGTTAACCTTAATGGATAACAAAACAACATTAAATTAAAACAATGAAAAGATGTGAAAGTACAAAAGTTAAAAAAAGCATAATGGAAAAATTTTCTTAAAATATAAAACAAGGAAGCAAGTAACCTAAGTGGTAAAAAAGTGGGGGTGGGGTAGACATGACCTCAGCTAAGGGACATCAGCGAGCAAAAGTTCATTGTTTTTTAACATAAAGAGGGGTGTGGATGTGGGTTAATGGAATGCGAGAGCGTGGACACCAGTTAGTCAGCTGTTAGTCTTTAGTGTGTAGATGAGTGCAAGACAGCCAACAGCAACAAGCAAACAGCCGTCACCGAAGATGCCTTCAACATGTAACAAGAAAAGTATGTATATGAAGGATTTTTGGAAATTTATAGAGAATTAGTTAAACCCCGCAGAGTAGGCCACTAATCAGAATTTATTATATATTTTTTAAGTATTAGGAATCGCTGTGGATCTATAAGCCATTTATCTAACCAGTGGAGAAATACTTGTAAAGGAAATTACATTTGTAGGCATTTATAATCAGAAGCTATTAAATAATAATGCTAGAGATTATGTTGAACACATAGGTGGACGGGTGAGAGCAGACTACAATTTCCAATTACCAACAAATGAACTTAACATAACTGCTGATGATTGAAACAGAATAAAAAGAAAAAAGATGAACTAAGATGAAGAAATCGTGTATATTATAATGCAGTGCCTTATTCACAACTAGCACCACAACTTAACCATTGGAAAAACGCTTTTAATAAATTCTACTGTTATGGCACTGAACAATGCCGAATGTTGAGTAAGCTGCTACAAGTGCGTGTACATGGTGCTGAGAAGCTGGTAATACCGATGGCTGAGGACGACTCTCATAATCCGATTTTTAGAAATAACCAAGATTACGGCTGTTGTACGTCTGCACGAGCAATTATTATTTTTGTAATAATAATAATAATTAAACATTAAAAATATGTGTTAAAAAATAAGTCTTTAAAGCGAATAATAATAATGTCATGTGGCCGGCAACAGAGAACTCGTCAGCCGAGGGCTATTGTAGCAGACGACGCAAGTAGAACGCGTCATTTGACAAGAGCCACTGCGAAAGCTGCCCACGAGAACAACGTGGTAAAGGACGAGAGGAGCACGAGAGGACGTCGAGAGAGGAGGAGAACGAAGGAAAAGCGAGAGATTGCTGAGGTTAGAAGGAGGACACCGAAACAGCCGTTTGGAGAGACATTCAAGTGCGGCCAGCGAGGCTATGAGCTACGGCAGGAGTTCGGAAAACGCAGCTTAGCAGAGGTTAAAGCAGCGGAGGACGACGAACCCGTATACGTGGGAGGAGATACCATGACGGCGGACGGTGAGCGACAGCTTAGCAGCGGAGGCCACAACCGATGGGAAAGCCTTCTTCAAGCCCGTGAACATTTGGACGACGAGGATTGGCAGCAGTGTTTGGTGGCGGCAATTTTGCAGGCCCTAGTAGAGAGTGGCTACGAGCTTCCGATGGCGTATACAGAGGCGAGCGAAGGAGACCCACCCGACGCCCCGTCGCGAGCACTTTGACAGGTGCCGGAATCCCGTGCGGAGTAGCGGAAGAGGATTACACAGTGGCTACGGATCAATTACGGTAGGACTCTAATATTCCATTCTGTTGGTACTTGGGCTCCGCGAAATCCCGTCCTTGGCATTACAGTTTTATTTCTGCATACGAAGTTGCAGAGATAAATTACTTAGTAGAAAAAGTCTCTGGAAAAGCATGGATTCACGGATAATTTCGCCATAGTGGGGGTTTCCCAGCACACTCGGCACGTTCTTCCTGAACGGTTTAGGAGGGTTCATCGATAGCCATTTGGTGCCCTTATCTATTTGTTAAAATTGTGAAGGACGTACGTTTAAAAAAAAAAATATAAACAAATAAATTAAAGGATATGCCATAATATTTTTTTTTGTGTGCGACGAGCTGAAGCATTTCCACGTGCTTGGTGAAGGAATCCATCCCTAATCTCAAGAGAGGGATGAGCTTAATGTGTTTTGTGCTTCGTCAGTTTTCTTACTGATTTGGCGGTCCATCTTTCTTTGTGCGACAGAGCCTGGTGTCTTTAGTTATTATGCTCAATGTGTGGCTGTTTTAATAATGGCGTATGTTTACCTTAACCGGTGAGAACGCCCATTGTGATTGTATCTCCGGTTTTGTTTTGTTTCCAAAGGCTTTTCGTCTTTTGTAAAGGTGCAGATTCCTTGAGTGAGCAAGGTTGTGACCTCAAGTGCAGGGTCATTCAACGGAGTGTTTTGCTGTGCTTACTGTCACGTTATGTTGGTGCTTCTTATGTGCTACATTGTGTTTACCTTGTTGCAGCTCCACACCTTGTGAATTTGTGTGTGCATTTCCGTCGCACCTACTTGTGTTTCCTGACCTTTTGAATTTCCTCGACACGAAGCTCTTTTCTACGTCAACTTGTGAGTTTGTGTTAGTGTGTTGGCAAAGAGCAATGACTTATTCTTATTTGATTACGTGTGCCGTAAATCGCACGTTTATTCGTGTGGGCGACAGTGCTTCCTTAGAGTGTTTTCGACGTGCGTTCGTTGTGTGCTTCTGGCAGTGCCCTCATTCGTCAAGGGCAGATACCCGTTGTTATCCTCTTGAGTTGGTGTGTTCCCGAGTGTCGACCGTGAGGCAGCAGATGTACCTCCCAACTTTCTCATCATAGAAAGAATCAACTAGCGTTTTGGAATCCGAGCTACGCCAGCCATCGCCAGACGTTCT
>JAHWFO010006913.1:0-11890 GCA_023313115.1 Rhysida immarginata | reverse complement strand
AAGGGTGGCATGAGGCCGGTTTATATACCACCGCCTGAGGCGAGGGCGTGGTAGGCGTGGCTGCCGCCATCTTGGGTCAAAGGTCAACCTGGTATATAATGGGCTGCCCCTACTACTATTGTATTTAAATAAATATTTAGTATTTTGAGTCTAATATCAATGATCTTACCCAGCTGGACAACCACAGTATGTATCAGTAATCCTATCTTTTCCAAAATTTATGCAGACTGAAGCTTTCAGAACCTATCTTCACATCCAGGCCTCTGTGAAGCTTTCAAAACTATGCCAAAACTTCCTGCTTGTTTACTTGGTAAATTTTCAGCTATCAAAATTGCTTTAACATATTCAGCCAAAGCATATTTTAATTTTTTGCAGAAACGTGTTTGGTAAAATGTCTTATTACTTCATCAGTGATTACTGGAAAAGTTGATAGAGATTTGCCCCATCGTTTGTGATGCTGTTTCAATGCACTTGCATGTTGATACTGAGATCACGCACTGTAGATTGAAATTCCCGCCCACTTTTATACTTTATTTAACGCCTACAGTTTGCACCACTGGTATCGCGCATGCACAGAAAATTAAAGGAAAACCCATGAATACCCTACTGTGGATGATGCAACACCTCCTAAACAGAAGGCCTGCGGACATAAGGTGTATACAATGTTACATCATCATCAAGCAGCTATTGTTAATCATGTTTCTACCAATTATAAGCTCTAAATTTGGTCGCTTGATGATGATGTAACAATGTATACACCTTTTGTCTGCAGTCCTTCTCTCTAGGAGGTCTTGAGGTGATGTAACAATGTACGACGTTTTTGCGCTCAGGCTTTGAGTAGAGGTGGTGTTGGCATAACCATCACCTTCTAAACATAGAGATAGATATATACCAGAGGAGGAAATTCAATGCTAATTCAAGGAACTTGGGATCAACTTCTCGCCAGCGATAACACAGGCACATGTCTAAAGAATTGCCTGGAAAAGTGCACATTTATCATCATGCACCTATGTCTGGTAGCCATTCAGTAAAGTATAAGAAAATAATTTTGAACATTAAAAAAAGCTGAAAATAATTTTTTAGCTCACTATGGAATTAGCTTTTTTGGCAGAAGAATTTCAACAGAAAGTTATTAAAATTAATATCTTAACTGTATATTTAATGCAAGGATATTAACAGACTTCATTATTCTTTATTGTCGTTGACATCATTGAGCCTACAATGGGTGTGCTCGCGAAACGACCACTTTTCCCACTATTACCACTTGTCGTTCGAGAAACCACCACCCAGAGAATTCATGGCGCTCGAAAATTCAAAATCAATTCACTTTTTCCTCCAACTTCCTGTCACTTTTCTCACCCATTAAAAGCCAGTGGAAAAAGAGAAAAACAACATACAATGAGAAAAACTAAAACCATATCGATATTTTAGTAAATTGATTAATCAAATATTGAGTAAGCTAAAACCAGATCAAGTAATTTTGTATTAAATTTGGGTTTGTTATTTTTTAAATTGCATTCTTAACCAGTTGTAAAGTTGATTTTTTAAATTACTATTTTAACAAAAATATTTTTATTTATAAAAAATTACAAAATAATTTAAAAACCATAAAATTGCATAATTATTCACAAAAACACGTGATTTAAATTAAGTTATAGAGATCAGTGTATAAATATATTCCGTATGTAATAACCATTTTAATGTTAATGTATTTGCATTAAATTTGTGTATCTATTTATTTTAATTTATTTTTAATGGTTCACTGCTAATAGCATAGCAAAACTAAAACCAGATCGAATTATAATATATGCAAATGAGAACAGTTTACTACGAATTGTTTAAAAACGATTAAAAAAATAAGTCTTACAAAGTAAATTATTAAAATTCAAGAAAATTATAAAATAGGGTTCCATATGAAGTTTAAGGTTCGTAATTTATCTTGATTTTACCAAATTATTTTTTTTTTTCAGTTTACTTTTGCACGTTTTAAAATATTTCCTTCGCTTTGTTCACTCTTTTCTCATGTTTTATCAGTTTTCTACTTATGTCTTCACAAAGCAGGAGTAAATGACTCTTGTACTTTTTCACAAAGCCTTCGTGGATTAAGTCCCCCCCCCCCACCAGGGTTTAGGCATTGGTCTTCATGGCAATAGCCATGGACTTCGTACGAAGAAACGTCACTTCCTTACTGATTCGCTATCTTGGTTCCACACAGCCGTTGCTAGAAAAATTTACATCATATTTTCCTTTCGAAATTAATTTTGGGTCGTCATAATAGATGTAGCAATAAAATATAGTTTTATTGAAGATAGTCTGATCACTTGTGTAGCCAAAGTAGTGTCAGAATCAACATATGTAATGCTTAGCAAGGACATGTGTGGAACCAAGATGGCGCGTTGCCAAGGGGTGGAGCTAACTATTACGTCACTCTTGCGAAGTCCATTACTTCATCATTCACTGAGGCGTTCACGATTCTCTCACTTTTCGTGAATTCACGCCAATTCCACTCGATTCACGGGAAATTCACCAGTGGAAAAAGTTATTGTTTCGCGAACGCACGCACTGATAGGAAAAAGCCCTCTACCGTGGAAAAACAACCTAAGTTTTCTAGTCAGTGTTGATGTTGCAATGTGGCACGGCAGAAAAAACAAACGCGAAAAACAAATTCAGCTGGAGGACTCAGACCTCAGAGATGCAAAACTTCCGTTTCGTTTCTCCTTTTGAGGGTTATGTTGTCGATCATTGAAAATGAAATACAGACAGGTAATCTAGATCTAATCTGCTGTTCACTTGCACCCTAAGACTTATTCATACCGTCGTAGTTTAAAATGGTAATTATATAACATGAAATACTATGGTTTTGAAGGCATTTTCAAATCGAAACGGACCGGAAGTACCGCCATTAACGATCGTAAATTTGAGCAAAACGATTCACTATACCCAAGGATAATAAAATAACAAGGATTGCTTATGCGATGCTACCATCTAGCGAGGAAATTTGCTAACAAACTAACTGTGATGTCACTCCTAGATCCGATGAGCGAGCAGCGCAGGAGAAATGCTTGGAATACGCTGTTCTGCTGCCGCATATAATGTAATTTAATAACTACTTAGAAACACCAAAATAGCAACGTATAAAATATTTGACATTTCCAAAAGATAAATGTTGAAAATTTTGGGTGAACAAATTTAAACGCATTAAACGCATTAAAATTAAACGCATTAAAAAATTCAATCTGAAATCATGCCATGATTACACGGAACACAGTGGAGCAGACGTACGTCCAGCGAGATCTTCAATACGACTTGTTAGGTCTACAAGCGGGAGACTACCACCCTAGAAAAATTTTAAAAAAGAGTGCTTTAAAATTAAATAATAGTGGTACTTAAATTTTTAATATCAGACACCAGCATCAACATAGCCAAAGGCGCAAAGTAAACGTATATTAGAGTGAGTACCCAACCCCTCTCGATGTTTAGGAAAAAGAGAACATTCGTCTGTATTAAGTAATTGAATTTAATGTGAAAACTTAAAAGATCTGTGCACTTTATTTTTATAAGTAGGCTTCGGATTTGCATATAATGCATATTTTTTTCCCGAACAAGTAATTCGCTAAAATGATGTTTTTAAGACTTCTGGGCCTTCTAGCTTAAGTTATATTGTACATAAAAATGCATATTTCTGACTTTAGCGCATATGTTTGAAGGGATGTTGCTTACAACTACAGTTCATTCTTATCCAAATACTTGCTGCTGAACAGGTAAGTTCTTACTGCAGTTTTTACTGAACATTTTGGCGGATTTATTTTTTTAGCGCATATACCATATTTGCACATATACCATATTTGCGCATACTTTTGCACTTTTTTGTGCATTTAAATCCGAACCATAATTACAAATAAAATGCAAATGAACCTGCTACTAGCTTACCAGTGGTTCAGTTGATTTTTCCGAATAGATTGGCCATTTATTTTCCAGTAATATGTTAAATTTAAAAGAATCACTGGAGAAAATGTATCATGATAACATTATATTTCAAAATTTTACATTTTTGGATCAACACTTTATTAAGAATCGTGTCAGTATTTTTTCATTTTTTAAGCATATTTATGTAGGCCCCGCTCCTTTTTTCTTTCCAGTATTGACATTTTCAAGTATTCAACTAAAACCATCACTTGAGTGAATTACTAGTTTGGGAAAAAACATGCAAATCCGAAGCCTACTTATAAAAATAAAGAGCACAGGTCCTTTAAGTTTTTGCATTAAAATAAAAACGACATTTTCAGTTTTTTGAATTAAGCTAATTTTGAATTAATAAAAAGGGTATAAAAATATAAATAACTTATTAATATATCAGATCAAACATATAGATAATTATTTGTAATATTTTGCAATAATATATAATAAATTTTATCAAAAATTTTAAATAAATAAAAAGAATTTGTTAATTGTGGCTGTGTTCATATGCTTTTCCTTTGAAGCAAGGTCTAGGAGTGACGTCATCTGTACCAGCCAATCACGTCAATATACCCGCATAAGCAATCCTTGTTGTTTTAGTTTCCTTGCACTATTCCGAAATACTCTTCCTGGAATAAGTGGTTATCTGACCTCTATCAGGATATCTTATCAGGTTTATTCTGGTGTTTATCAGAGGATTCATCCTATCTGAGGATGGTATAACACAGTTTTGACTTATCTCAGCTTTATTCCAGTACTTATTCTTGGTTGGTAGAACAGGCCCTAAACGAAATAAGAATCATGGTCGAAGAAGAATCGAAGTGCGATGCTGGCGCCATTTGATGGCAAAAACTGTCAGTGGGCAAACAAACAAACAAAAAACAGAAAATGAATTTTATATACAGGGTGCCCCATGTAACCTGTACAAGCGAATGTCTGTGGTCTGGGGCCACCATTACCTATCGATTGGACCACATGTATGTTCCGCGATTTTTTATAGTTTTCGAGATATGAATTTTTTTGTTTTATTTTGAGATTTTTTAAAATATCGGACGGTTTTAGCTATAACTTTTTCTGTAAAGTGATTTTTTGAAATTATCTTTGTTAGTATTATGGCTAGCATGTGTGTTCCTCTGTAACAAACCTAACACCAAAATTCTAACTACTACTAGCTCAGATTTTGATTCACAAAATTAAAATTTCTGTTTGAAAGAAATTGTTACTTAATTTCAATTTGAAAATAAAAATTACTTAACCCTAACTGTTTAACTACCTGATAATTTTAAAAACTTTATGGGTTCCTTATCTCTCAAAATGACACAAAAAAGTTGGTACTTTATATGGCATTTTTACGCACAACGGAGTTTAAAGTTGATACAGTCGAAAATAGTGAATTAGGAATGTTAGATAAAAAGATGTAAAATAACGTATTTAAATTCAAATCATAGATATTTTTTCACATTGTGCTAAATAAAACAACAGAAGTAATCTTAAGAAATCATAGATTTATTACTGTTGTCACAATAAATGTTCAAAGTGCCTCCGACCTGCCACAATGCGCAGACGGCACCGACGCAAAAAATTCCCGCGCAATTCTCGGAAGACTTTTGTTTTTTTCGTATTATTTCTTGAGCTTCATTTAATTTAGTTTTTAACTCCTCCAAATTCGAGAATTCGTGATGGTTCACCAATTCCTTATAGCATCCCCAGATAAAAAATCTATGGGGTTCAAATCAGGGGAACTTGGAGGCCAGGCAATTTTACACTACGGCCAATCCACCTCTCTGGGAAATGCTCGTTCAAATGGCCGCTAACCTCTCTTGCGAAGTGGCAAGGGGCACCGTCGCACAGAAATATCATGTTCTGGCATGTTGATAAAGTGACATTCGAATCTGCCATGGCCTCCACAAAATGGTATTGTAAAAAATTTAAATAAGTTTCACCATTTAATCTCGGGAGTTCTTTTGGGCCAATCAGTTCTCTGCCAACAACGCCCGTCCAAAAATTCACACTAAATTCGTGTTGAAAATTGTGACGCCGAACCAGTTTTGGATTTTCGGTCGCCCAGGAATAGTAGTTTTGCATATTAAATATTCCGTTGCGGGTGAATGTTGATTCGTCTGTTCATACAATTCGGTCGAAAAACTCGGGGTCTTCATTGTTTCTTCTTAACATCTCTTGACAAGATTCAATTCGGCGTTGGTAGTCCGGTGCAATTAAATCTTGCACTTTCCGTATGTGATACGGGTGATATCCCTCATTGCGCAGTATTCTGTGCATTGTAGTGCGAGGGATTCCTGTGAAAGAAGGACAAAAAGGTTAACACACACAAGTATTTTTATTATTACTGTTATCTACCTTTCGAAACCTCGGGCAATTACGTTCCGGACCTTTGGCAGGCGTGCGTGGGGCCGAAGCCAACACGTAAAGACCCTTTAAACAATTATTATTATTATTATTATTATTATTATTATTATTATTATTATTATTCACCTGTGCGGCGTTGAATTACGAATTACTGTCGTACTCGTAGAGGGATCTCTTGCAACTTCTTCCAAAACAATGTCAAAGAAATCGATCAGATCATCAGATCATCGACCGCTCAATCCGGGTAAGCGGCCTTCCATGTAGGAATTGTGCACTCGAACAATTTGATGCATCATGAATTAACTTTGATCTTACTACACTATCAAATTGTCACCATTACAATTCACTATTAATATGTAGTTTTTTTATGTAGCGTCAACTAAATATTGATGCAGCACCAATGCAGCGCCAATCATGCAGTCATATCGGAAGATGACTATTTCATATATTGTTCTGTCATCATTATACGGATGCCCATGCAGCAATATCGGAAGTTGCTGATCATAATATACTTGTTGATTGGTCGAAAAATTACGTCACTCGCTCTGTGGACGAAGTCAACGAGATAACAAGGTCTGGAAGCAGAAAAGTCACCTAACCATTTCATCTTGGATGTTAATAATCAGTGTTTTTCGTTTGTTGGAAATAATGAAGGTCGGATTGTTAAAGGTGTACGAAAATTATTATGATTTTTTCCATAAATCTGATTTCACATTAACTAGCAGACCACAGTTATAAATTTCACTCACTAGATGTCGCGAAAAGCGCTCGAGAATTTCCGTTTCATAACCAGTGAGAATTTCCGTGTTTATCCTCTTTAGTTAATTTTGGCTATATGATTCATGGTTTATTCGGATAGTCTCATAAATAGTTAATGAAATTCATAAGAAAATTTTCCACTAATCGACTCCAATGAATAATAGTTTGTATTCTTTACTGGTTATTTTTAATGTCAATAAATTTCAGAGGGGTGCAAGTAGAATGCTGTGCCTTCCCGAAAGAAGGTTTGCTGAAGGTATTTACTTAAAATAATTTTTCTTAAAAGAAAAAGTGGTCATTAAATTTCCTTTTTTTAGGCATAATGCAACCTGTTAAGAGCTGCTTGTTTCTCAAGGCATGGGTTCCTCTGCATCCTGATTACTGACCATCTGAAGGGTGTATGCTGGAGAATTATCACCAGCTCTGGCTCCAACAGCCTTTTTTAGAAACCAATGGTATACACAAAAAGATAAAGAGAATTATTCATTTATGTTACAACTATTAATTCATGAAATAAACTTGATACTACTAACATACCCTGTTAATATTTGTTAACAAAAAACAGAACATATAGACTAATTTTAATAGGGTATCATGAAAATATAAACTGTAAAAGAGCCCATAGCTCTATTGCTATAGGAGCAGAAAACTATTGATGCGTTATCAATATCCAGTATTATCATGAAAATAAAAATTGTAAAAGAGCCCATAGTTCTATTGCTGTAGGAGCAGAAAACTATTGATGTGTCATCAATATCCATTATCCATACAAAGAAAAAAAAAAGCAGTAGTGTATTAGTGTGGTAACAAAAGACTATTGTTCTGACGACAATATTTATTGAATGAGATTAATAAAAAGAATTGTTCTCTGATCAAATCACACTATCAAAACATGTTTTGTCCACAGAACAATAAATATTGATGGGACAGGATTAACCATAAAATATTGTTACAGTGACCATAGATAAGGTTATCACAACAAAAAATTTCTCTCGTGTAGTAGTTAGAATTTTGGTGTTTAGTGTTGTTACAGACGAACACACATGCGAGCCATAATTCTTACAAAGAAAATCTCAAAGAATCACTTCAATTCATATCTCGAAAACTACAAAAAATCGCGGAACATACATGGGGTCCAATCGATAAGTTTTGGAGTCCACAGACCACAGACCTTCGCTGGTTCAGGTTACATAAGATAAGATAAGATTGATCCTTGCATAGCGTTGGTGCATTGCGTGTTGACACCCTTGTTGAAAAATATTTTTGCACAAACTTTTCATTGCATTTTTTTCATGAGATATTTCTCATTAATATGCCTTGCCATAACCATGAATATCGATTTTTTATCAATAAATTTTATTTTTTCGAAATCTGAGCTAGACAGTGACCTTTCTCATGCTTTGAAGGTGATATATGCAAAATTTCATCAAGATCGGAATAAAACTGTAGATTTGAATTAGAAACAAACAAACAAACCCACCCACAAACAAACAAACACTCTTCTTTATATATACAGAATGTATCAGGTTCGATGGTCATAAAGTAACTAGTGTGATCCTTTGCATGATTACAAACTTAAAGTTCCTTATGCAAAATGTACAAAACTCAAATGTTAAGAGTCTAAACATCAGGCGTAATTTGCTGAAAATCTGTCGAAAACGTCATTTAATCTCAACAATTGCCGCCGATTTAATTGTAATCACCCCTTTTAATTTAATGAACTGCTAGCTCGGAAAGTTCATAAATAACGTAATGACGTAATTTAAATTTTGAGTTTTCGACATTTTCAATAAGGAACTTTAAGTTCGTAATCATGCAAAGAACCACGCTAGGTAATTTATGACCATCGAACCTGATACAGGCTGTATAGACTAGCAGAGATACGTGGCGTTACCTGGGATAATTACACTTGTAGGTAAACAGAACAATCTCAAAAAATTAAATTATAACTCCCAGTTGGTCAAATAATAAATCAATCAATACATCACAGAGCAAAGAGACTATCCATTCTACGAAAAATACGAAAACAGGAATTCTAGGTGATATACCGGAACTTTATCTATATGCTTCTTGACTTGCCTCACCATGGCGGAGCATCACCAGATATATTAGATTCAAGTTTTTCTTGCCCTTGACGTAGAAGCTCTTATACCCTCTTGCTCTGTTCAAAACTACCGTTGTTCAGATGTTTCAAATGCCCGCATAGCTTTTTCTGATTTAGTTGCAGAGTTTCTCTGACCAATACTCGTTCTTTCTATTTCTTTTCCAGATACATAATTTTTGCCAGTCGTCTGGACGTTTGATAGGGAGCTCAAGGGAGACACTCGTGACTCCTTTGCCTCATCAATAGACGCTGTGTTATTAATGTTTTGTTACTGCATCATCATTTTATGCTCATTATTAATAACTCTTGCAAACGAACGTTCAATCATCGCATTATCAGCATCTCAGTTACACATTCCCACAGAATATAATCAAAATGTATTTTTATCAAATAAGCTAGGTGATAACCCCGGCGTGGCTTGTACTTTTTCTTTTTTTTCTTGATTAAATTTTTCCATATCTTAAAAATAAACACACGAAAACGCTTAGAATTAATACATGTAAAAATTCTCACTCACGTAATCTTACTTCAGATATACACTTGATGTTGTTATAATTCCACTCTTTGCTCGATGTCTTGAAGCAAAACTTGGCCATTCTTCACTTTGTGTAGTCTAGCAGTCGCTGATTCTTCTATATACTTGCTTACCATTTGCTCAATACAGCACGGAGCGAAAGGAGTGCTTCCTCTGTCATCTTTCCAGTCGTTCTCAATAGTCTGCTAACTCTCCATGATCTCCAGTTACTGATCATTTTTAAAGATTTTCAAGAAATTGTTAAGTACTAAGAAGTCTATTTTCTAAGAAAAGCCTGAATAACAGAATTCTATGCGTAATTACAAATTGAAACTTAACTATATTGCACAACCTTCCTTGCATTGTTAGTCTTTAGATATATATTGTTAAACCCTGAATGTTGTTGGTGAATTGCGTGTTGATACCATTGTCGATACATATTGTTGCACAAACTTTTACTTGCATTGCTGGAAATGAGATATATATTGTTCGTTCGTGCAGTGTTTGTTAATTGCGTGTTGCTACCATTGTTGATACCTATTGTTGCACAAACTTACCTTGCATTGTTGTTCATGAGATATTTCTCAATAATATGCCTCGTTTTAACCATGAATTACGATTTTTTATCAATAATTTTTATTTTTTCGAAATATGAGGTAGACAGTGACCTTCCTCATGGTTTGAAGTTCAAGTATGCAAAATTTCATTAAGATCGGAATAAAATTGTAAATCTGGATAAGAAAAATACAAACCCACAAACAAACCCACAAACATCCTTCTTTATATATATAGAAAGACTAGCAGAATTACGCGGCGTTGCCAGAGATAATTACACTTGGCATTTGATAGGGAGCTCAACGGAGAAATGCGTGAAACTTATGCATAGACGCTGCCTTATGCATACAGTTCTGTCACTGCACCTTCACTTTATGCTCATTATCAATAATTCTTGGAGACGAACGTTCAGCCGTCGCATTATCAGCATCTCAGTTTCCAAAATATACACTTTCCCACAGAATATAGTCAAAATGTATTGTTAGGAAACGTTTGCATCTGCTTTGCTACCAAATAAGCTGGATGATAACCCCGGTGCGGCTCGGACACTTTGTTTTTTTGATTAAATTTTTCAACGTCGTAAAATTAAACACATTCAAATGCTTAGAATCAATACAGTAAAAATTCTTAATGAAGATCCGAAAAAAAAGTTTTTAATAGCTCACAATGGATGGACCTCTCCAAGGATGCCATTGCTATTCTAAATAATTTCTTACTCACGTAATCTTACATTAGATGTACACTTGATGTTGTTGCAATTCTCTTTCTTCTCTCAATGTCTTGAATCAAAACTTGGCCGTTCATCTCTGGGTATAGGCAAAGAATTTCTTTTGCCTCCATTTTTTAATGTATGCGTCGAAGCTGGTCCATTTGGTATGAATTCTCTGGTGGTACCCGATATTCCTCATGTTATTAATGCACTGATTTGGAATTTTTGAATCAAAGTCCCTCACTACTGGATTTAATTAAAAATGAAGAGTCTAGATCAAATATTCTTAATGATGGTGTTTCATTACAGTTGATAAAGCAAAAAACCCAGGAACTAAAGGATTCCATAGATACGGACATAGTTCAACATGATCATTTTTCTATATGGAACATTGTCGGCATGGTGACATCAGCCATGTTTTTTTTTGGGTTTGTGCTTATTTTTCTGAAATGCTGTTTTAAAGAGAAATTTAGTCGTTTTTATATACAACTAAAAAATCAATATCGTAGAACTGATTCCAATCCTCGAGATACGTTCCAACTGGAATCACCTGGAGGACTTCTTACTCCTACCACAAAGGAAACTGCTAGCTCTGAAGTTGAGCCAACTCCAATATACTTCCATCCTGAAGGATAACAAAATATACACTGACCTTACACTTTTAAATCACAACTGAAATATAGCTTCTTTCTTGGGATTCTATTCATATATCTTTTAACTAGAACTTTTACACCTATCTTTACTCTTTATCTTTTCTTAAAATATTGGCTGGCCGAGATTGGGGAAATGATATTTTTGTAGACTGCGTCATCGAGGACCAGAGCCCTTGCTGACGAGGAATCATCCAGAACCATGGTCACCTCAGATGACGTCAAAGTGCTTCTTTTGCCACACATCTCTTGAAGATTGTTGTCATCAAATCCTG
>JAHWFO010006906.1:0-14253 GCA_023313115.1 Rhysida immarginata | reverse complement strand
GACTGCTGGAAGAACACTTACTTCCCGGATGCTTGGAAGCAATCAGTTGTCTTAAGCATTCCTAAGCCAGGACAAAATCCTGCAAATCCTGTTAGCTACAGGCCCATCAGCTTGTTACCATCAATTTCCAAAATCCTGGAAAAAACAATTCTCAAGAGATTCATTGAGCACTGTGATGCCAACGATCTCATCCGTGATGAACAATTTGGCTTTCGCTCAAACCATTCCTGCCAACTCCAAACATGGAGGCTCGCAGCGGATATCACTGAGCCCCTTAATCTCTCTATGTACTGTGGGGTCGTTTTCCTCGATGTACACAAAGCCTTCGACCAAGTCTGGCACGATGGTCTTATTTTTAAAATGATTATGGATGGATTTCCTCAAGACATAATTACTCTGATACACTCGTTTCTCTCCAACCGGTTCTTTCACTTCATCTATCTCCTATGTATGAAGTAAAAGCTGGTGTCCCACAGGGTTCAGTCCTGGGGCCAGTATTATTCAATTATTTTATGCGAGACTTTCCAAGTCCTTCTAAATGTAAGCTCTTTTTTTACGCGGATGACGCTGCTATACTGACCTGTGCTCGTCAACCAGCCGTAGTAGTCTCGCGGCTGCAGAAGGCTCTAAAGGAGTGTGAAAGCTGGTTTAGCAAGTGGTGGCTAAAATTGAATGTTGACAAATGCAAGGCGATGTTTGTTTCCAAGAAGAGAAAGAGATCATTAGATTCTCTAACACTATATGGCAAAAAACTGGACTGGGTTGAAACTTATAAATGTCTTGGTGTTGTTATTGACTCTAAACTTACCTGGAGTCCCCACGCAACTTATGCGTTGAATAAGGCTAGGAGAGCCAAGTTTAGCTTGATTGCTCTGCTGGGCCGAAATAGTGCTCTAAACATTGATAATAAACTCCTACTCTATAAGGTCATTGTTCGGACTATTTTGACGTATGGTATGCCCGTCTGGGCCACAATATGTAAGACTAGATGGAAAGAACTGCAAACGTTCCAAAACGTTACCCTTAGGACTATTGCGCAAAAAGATCGGAGAATTGTTCGCATTTCCTCCATTTATAATGACTTCAACATGACTCATATTGGCAAATACGTTCAAGGGCTCATGGAATCCATGCTGCCCAATATAGAAAATCATAGCAACGAGCTAGTCTCGGGCATTTTAAAGCATCCTATGCATAGAAAGAGATATCGTGATCCAAGGCATATACTTGATATTAATTTTGAAGACATTGATAATGTCTTATTTTCAGATTACTGGACTTCATAGGTCGTGTTTTATCTAATACTAGTGGTCTGCTTCTAGTCTAGACAATCGTCAATCAAATTTTCCTCCACCAAGAGGAGGCAATTTTCTTTTATACTTTGGATGACCTTTGTGGGTACATCAGGCTTCTTTTCTAATTCAGTGTATTTCCCTTGGAATATGATTATGAAGGGTGAGATTATGGAAGCTATGCTTCAAGTTCCACACGAATACCAATACACTACACTGTTCGATTGTCGATTGTCGATTGTTGTTCTTTACTCACTGATGATGGAAACTTCGTTTCCGAAATGTACATCTGAGTCATTAAAATTTATTATTTGGAATAGTGTTTTCGGAGTTATTTTTCTTTCTATAGTTGTGTCCACAGTTTTTGGCTTGATTCCATTGTATCTAAGAACCATGTCACAAGGTTGCTAGCTCTACGACAGAAGTCCTAAAGTTTTAGGTAATATGTTATTTAAAATTAATTTGTTGATTAAGACCACTAAGGCTAATTTGTGGTTTCTTTTGCAATGTATAAAAACATAGGTTAATGCCAAATTTTGTTAATAATGTAAAATTACCGCGGTGTCTACCTAAAAAAGTGAGAGGATCTACTAAATTTAAGTATTTAATTTATACAATAAACACTTTATTTGGTAAACTCAATGATTAAGTGGTCCGGGGTTACCACCTGCATCTAGCGTTAAGTTCTGTCTTAAAGCCCAAGGCGTTTGAAAATCTCTTGAGGAAAATTCACGTCGTTAATTACCATAAAATTGGTTTAAAATATAAAACACTAAAGTGTAAATTAGATAAGTTACGTCCTAGGAAAAGGGTTAGACAGCCCCAGAATATTACGTATAATGTTGTCTGTAATAAAACCAGTTGTGCTTTCACCGAAAGTGAAAACGATTTATTGAAAAAAGGTCTATAATTTGCACATAAGGAATTTAATGATGATTTACTCTCGTCCATTTCGGAGGTCTTAAAATTTAATATAAGAAATTGTCCAGAAAGAAAATTGTTCAAACAACAGTTGTTAAAGAACGCAAAGTGATATAAAAACACAAAATTGGATCATAAAACTCGACAGACGATTGAAAATCTTAAAAAGAAGCCGGTTGTATACCTTAAAGATGATAAATTTAATCGCTTAGTGATTTTCGACAAAAATGATTATTATGAGTCCGTCCAAAAAATGTTGAATGAAGGCCCTTTTGAAAAATTGTCAAAAAACCCTTTACTTAATCTGCATACCAAAACAAAAGAGTGTATCAAGAACTGTAATTTTATTTTCAAAAATGTACACCAGCGTCGGATATTGCCTGTTTACCCTGTAATCCCATGACTTTATTGTTTACCAAAAACTCATAAAGTAGGAAACAAATGGAGACCCATAGTGGATTGTATAAATTCCCCTACATATAGTATAGGGAAATTTATTCTTGAGACATTTTTTTCAAAGTTATGCCTTCCAGGAATAGATTACAGTGTCAAAAATAGTATCGAATTATGTAACACCCTTGAGAACACATATATCTCTAAGGATGATAGACTAGTTTCCTTCGACATTGAAAATTTGTTTCTTAGCATACCTTTGAAAGAAACCTTAGCATTTTTAGAAGATGTATTATACGAAAACGATGTGCCATTAGGTTTCGTAAGAGATATTATGTTAGTAATGAATTGCATTGTGTTTAATAATGTATTTAGTTTTAATAGACAATTCTACAAAATGTTAAATGGCACGCCGATGGGTAGTAGCGTTAGCCCCTTCTTGGCTAATCTTTATATTAGAAAATTAGAAAATTTGGCTGTCACCTCGTTTAACTACTTCCCATCGGTGTGGCATAGATATGTCGACGATATTTTTTGTATATTTAACACAACCAAGATGGGCATTATGGAGTTTTTAGCTGCCTTAAATACGCTTTGCCCGCATATCAAGTTCACGCTAGAAGAAGAAGAAGTTAGTAAGCTGCCTTTTTTAGACCTCAATCATTAGGTCTGGAAACAAGTTGAATTTTGAAGTATATAGAAAACAAAACTTCACACCTGCATACATGAGAGCAGATTCCAATCATTATGTTTCGCACAAACTTGCAGCGTTTCATCATCAGATCAGAAGGGCGTCATTGTTACCCCTGAATGATGCCGCAAGGAATAAAGAATTTGACCTAATCAAATCATACGCAGAATTTAATGGATATAATACAAATATAGTGGAGAGAATAGCAGATAAGATCGCCGGACATATAAAGATTGATGAAATCACAACGTTGACAGGAAAAAGAAAAGAAGAATATAAAAATGTGTTAGTCCTTCCCTACAACAACGCACTAAACAAAGGGATCAAGAATATTTGTAGTAAGTTTGGAAGTAAAGTAGTTTATAGGAGCAATAATACTTTAAAAAGAAAACTAAGTATAATAAAAGATAAGATCCCAGCGAAGATTGCCCTGCGGTATATAAGTTTAAGTGTGAAACGTGTGACATGTTTTATTTGGGAAGCTCGCAAAGAGGAGTGGGAATACAGATGAAGGAACATATTTCTTATGTAAAGAATGCTAGGTTAGGGGTATCATCTTTTGCGGACCATATCATTAATGAAAAACATAATTATTCTACAGATTTGTTTGAAGTTATTCATAGATGTAGAGATGTTAAAATGTAATACTTCCTTGAATCGATTGAAATTGTAAGAAACAAAGCAATCAATAAAAACCTGAATAGTGATGATGGCCCCATGCCAGTGGCAGAATGGCTCCCTTTAGCAAAATTTTTTACAAAATAATTTACTTTCCTTGTGTTGTTTCTTGTAAGGGTTTCCTACTTTGCTCTTATAACCGGACTGGGCTTTTATCCGGTGTTGGGGGGAGAGATAGGGGGGGAGGGGAGGGGTTTTGTTTGGCTTTTATAGGGCTAAGCTAAGAAGGTAGTTTGTATTGGTTGTTTTCTTTTGATTTTCGCGTTTTGTTTTTGTAATATTTTTTGTATAATTTTTTGATTGGTTCTTATATACTATAAATACTCGGGTTCTCTTGTTGTTCTTTTCCCTGCTTTGGGATACTCAACACAATAGATTTCTTCCAAGCCACAGGGAAGTAAGAAAATTTCCAGCAGTTGCTAATGAAATTGGTGAGAAATTCAATAAAGTTCTTTGGGAAATTCATAAGGGCGTTATTTCTCACCTTGTCTTTTCCTGGAGCCTTCTTCTTTTTCAGTTTATTTATGATGTTGGCGATCTCACCAGCCTCGATGTTGTACTTCGTAAAATGCTTCGGGACTTCATCAAAGTTGTAAATACCTTCTTCCACACGCCGAGACATGATTTGGCTCTCGGCCTTATCGTTGGTAGGAGTAACAAACTGCAGTTCCAGTGAATCTGCTATGACTAGGGCCTTGTCCTGATCGGTTTGCACATTGTTACCTTGTGGTGTACGGAGTGGAGGAAGCATAACATTCTCTTTTTTCTGTAAAGCTCTAACCATACTCCAAATGGAATTGTCGCGAGCCGACAAGCTTTTGAGTTTTTCATACCATCTAGCGTCGCGAAGCTCTTTTATCTCCTCTTGAACTCTTCGCACTAACCTGTTGTACTTGGTTTTGAGCCAAGGTTCACGATATCGTTGCCAAAGTCTACGGGTCCTGTTTCTTTCAGCAATTAGGCGTTGGATTCCAGGAGAGAGTTGAATTCGATGAGAAGGTTTTTTCTCTGATGGATACTTACTGACTTCTATGGCACTGTTAATACATCTGGTGATGTCATCAACAAGTTGATCGATGTCCTCTGTACAGTAAGCAACGTCGGGATGGTAGCCATAGTCCTTAAGAATATCTTTGTAGAGCCTCCAGTCTTGATGATGTACGAGTTCCTCTCGGAAATTTATGTCAACATTGTCAAAGTACAACGCCACAGGCTTGTGGTCAGAAGAAAGGTCATCAATCGTGAAGATATTGTACGGTTTGAAGAAACCCTTCAAGAGCGAGATGTCCAAAACGTCACTACTAGGGGAGTGGTCGCAGTAGTAGGTGTCCTCCACAGGTCCAGCAGCGATGTACCTATAGAGAATCATGCCGTTGTAATTCTGCATTCTGGAGTTCCAGCTTGAATGCTTGGCATTTAGGTCACCAGCCAGGACGACTGGAGTGTCACCACTGAAGAGTTCATCAAGCTCGCAAATGTCAAGATAATGTTTAGGTGAATTGTAGAGCGCTACGAACTTCACTTCACCACAGGAGACGTCATTGATAATGATGGAGGCTGATTCCATACCTGCATAAGACTTGGATACTAATTCTTGGTGTTGAATTCCCCTCTTAATGATGATCGCAGCGCCCCCAGACGCATATCCTGCAATTCCCGCGAGCTACCGACCTATTAGCTTGCTACACTCGATGTCCAAGGTGTTGGAGAGAACGATCCTTGTCAGATTCCAAGATCACTGTCTAGCAAATGACCTTTTACGGGACGAGCAGTTTGGCTTTCCTGCTGCCCACTCTTGTCCGATGCAGATATGGAGGCTCGTTGAAGACCTGAGCACCCCCCTGAACCTATCCAGGTACTGTGGGGTGGTATTTCTCGATGTCAGTAAAGCTTTTGACCAAGTGTGGCATGAGGGCCTTGTCTACAAAATGATCAGAGACGGGTTCCCTGCCGATTTGATCTTGATGGTGAAATCCTTTCTTGACGGCAGATCCTATCAAGCCAAGGTTGGAGAAAATCTTTCCACACCCCGTGTTGTAAAGGCCGGTGTCCCTCAGGGTTCTGTCCTTGGGCCTATGCTATTTAATTACTTTGTACATTAAAACAACGATAAATTTTATGTGGATAGTTATAATGATAAACTTAATGGTGAATAAAATCTCTTTAACCACAACTAGAAGTAAGTTGAAAAAATACAACCTGTTACAACTGGAAGCGCTTTTCGAATGCCCTGCATTCATCATTCAGCAGCCTAAAGCAGATACTCGAAACCGGCCTGAAGCGAAGTCGAGGAGGTCTAGAAGATCTGAACATGTACTCTTTGGTGGTATAGATTGGAGACGGAACGTTAATTGAAGGCACATTCTCTTAAGGTCAGCGGTTTTTTTATATCCTATGCTTTAAGGCTGTTTTCTACAGATCTTATTCTGGAAAAGCCCTTTTCAGGGCTAGCAGTCTGACTATTCTTTACTTATTATTTTAAATTTTATCATAATGCCAGATTCAGGCAAAGCGTTAAGTGGCATTGCAAGCCAAAAAACAAGTGATGGTAAATATACGTATGGCGAGATATATAAAGATGCCTGTAAAGATTACAGATTTGAAGCTTTTGATGCTATAATTAAGGATAAGCTAGAGGTTTTGCGCCAAGAAATGTGCACTAAGTATGATAACTTACAAGGAAAAGTTGAGTCACTAAAAGGGAACATAACTGAAATCCACGATAAAATTGCTAATATGAATGCTGAAATATCTGCAGCACGTAATGAAGCCAACGAGAACTTTAATAAGTTGGAGCAGTTCCTCAAAGATCAATTCACTGCTCTGTCAATGAAAGGTAATCAGCCTACAGGTGAAACTTCTGACTATCTAAGTGTGAATCCTCAGCCTATGGAAATTATCCCCTCCGGCTTAGGGAGTAATGATAACGATGGCAAAGACCTCATTAGTACAACTCGCAAATGGCTATACAATGATACGGATAAATGGATACCTGCAAAATCTAAAAAGGCTAAAAAAGGGTTGAAAATTGACAACATTAAGGATGTTGTTGATATAAATGATACAATCGCTGTTGCTTTTCGAGAAAGCAAGTCCGAACAGCGAAAAAATGTTGAAAAGCCAAATACCAAGAGCAGCTCCTATATTCCGCCAATCATAATACGTACTCACGGTCAGCCAATCAAGCAAATCCTGGGCGAGATTCAAAAGCATGTGGCGATTAACCAAATTACTGTACACACAGGCAGAGCAGAGACGATCAAAATAAGGTGTCATGATGAGGAAACGCATAGTAAATTGGTGTCTGGCATTAAGGCTGATAACGTGCTAAAGATTCAGCATCATCAACTTAAATCGGAAAAAGTCCTCAAATAGGTTATACGAAATGTAGACGTGACCTATGACTTTAACGATTTTAATGAAGACCTGAAAAAGGCTAACTACTTTCCTGAGAAAGTGATTAGGCTTAAAAAAGCCAAAGGATCAATAGATATGCCCATGATTCTGGTTCTGTTATCAAACACTGAACACAATAAGACACTTAAAAGTGTGACCCGCATAGGGCCCTTAGCTGTCAGTGTTGAAATGTTTCGAGGTAATAAGAAACCTTTACAATGTTATAATTGTTTGCGATTTGGCCATGTATCTCTGGGTTGCACGGAATCCCCCCGTTGTAACAAATGCGCTAAAGATCATCAGTCAAAAGACTGCCCAAATGTAAAAGGACAAGATCCCCCAAAATGTATTCGATGTAATGGACAACACACCTCCAGTTACACAAAATGTCCTAAATATCCGCAAGTCAGGAGAGTGCAAAGTGCTAAAGTGTCCCCGGAGATTTCCTATGCCTCAATGGTCTCCAAACAAGATAAGAGCATTAACGTGAACGATTTTCAAGAAATGTATAAACAAATTGGCAGTGTATGCAATTTGTTAAACGAACTAGGCAAGAAAATGCCACTGATGAGTGGAATACTTACGAATAAACACTGACAGTATGGCTGATCGATGCTATTCTATTACAAATCGAGGTAAACTTCGTTGCGTAATATGGAACGCCAGGGGGGTCCCCCGGAGGCGTATTGAGTTTTACAACTTCCTAACCCAATGGGATATAGACATACCATTTCTATGTGAGACACACTTAAGGCCAGACCGCGACTTCAGGCTACCTGGTTACTGTGTCTATCGTAAAGACAGAATTCTTCCCACTACAGTAAAGTCCCCGTCAGGTGGGTCAGCAATTATTATTAAGAAAGGCATTCATCATCGGGAGGAACCAACCCGAGACTATATGGGAATGGAAGCTGCCTCTGCTATCATTACTAATGCCACACTGGGAGAGGTGAAACTAGTGGCTCTATATAATGCGCCCAAGCATAAATTCGATACCAATGAGCTTGACGAGCTGTTTTCCGGGAATATTCCCGTTATTATGGCGGGAGACCTGAACGCTAAGCACTCGCACTGGAATTCCAGATGCCATAACCAAAACGGTGTCCTTTTGTATGGCTACGTGCAAAGGCAATCTGATATTATTGCAGTAGGGCCTGTGGATGATACATATTATTGTGATCATTCTCCTCCAAGCGATGTACTTGATATTGTGTTGTTGAAGGGCTTCTACAAATCATTCAGTATCTATACTGTCAATGATCTATCCTCAGACCATAAACCAGTTGCACTAAATTTTGATAACGTAAACATTAACCTCAAAGAAAAACTGAGGCTCAAACAAGACTGGAAATTTTTTAGAGAAATTCTCAAAAATGATGACGACCCACTAAATAACGTACATAGTACGAGCGACATAGATACCAATGTGAAAAAGCTTACTAAACGTATAAATGCAGCTATTGACTCTAGTGCTTCACCCTTAGAGTCGAAGCGAGCTGATCACCTTGATCTCACCCCAGATATCAAACTATTAATTGAACAAAGGAATAAGGTCAGAAGGCAGTGGTACCGAACTCGTGATTCATGGCTTAAGACCAAATATAATAGGCTCACTAGAAGAGTTCACGAGGAGGCAAAAGCACTTCGTAATGACAGATGGAATGATAAAGTTAAGAGTCTGTCGACCCACGATAACTCTATGTGGTGCATGGTTCGAGCCTTGCAAAACAAGAAAGCCATTAATATCCCACCTCTGTTAGCCCAAATGGCAAATTCATCACGAATGATGATGATAAAGCGCAGCTTATTGCAAGTTCACTTTCAGAACAGTTTGTCACGCCTACTGATGGTCGGCAAATAGGACTTGATATGTCTGAGAAAGTAAAATCCTGCATAACTGGCTTCTATAATATTCACGGCAATGAATTCCCAAAACATAGCATTGATGTAAATGAAGTCCAAAGCATCATTAAAAATTTAAAAACGAGAAAAGCTCCAGGTAAAGACTCTATTAAGAATAGTGCTTTGAAAAATTTACCTCCAAATACAATTCAAGATATTGCAAAAGTGATTAATGACTGCTGGAAGAACACTTACTTCCCGGATGCTTGGAAGCAATCAGTTGTCTTAAGCATTCCTAAGCCAGGACAAAATCCTGCAAATCCTGTTAGCTACAGGCCCATCAGCTTGTTACCATCAATTTCCAAAATCCTGGAAAAAACAATTCTCAAGAGATTCATTGAGCACTGTGATGCCAACGATCTCATCCGTGATGAACAATTTGGCTTTCGCTCAAACCATTCCTGCCAACTCCAAACATGGAGGCTCGCAGCGGATATCACTGAGCCCCTTAATCTCTCTATGTACTGTGGGGTCGTTTTCCTCGATGTACACAAAGCCTTCGACCAAGTCTGGCACGATGGTCTTATTTTTAAAATGATTATGGATGGATTTCCTCAAGACATAATTACTCTGATACACTCGTTTCTCTCCAACCGGTTCTTTCACTTCATCTATCTCCTATGTATGAAGTAAAAGCTGGTGTCCCACAGGGTTCAGTCCTGGGGCCAGTATTATTCAATTATTTTATGCGAGACTTTCCAAGTCCTTCTAAATGTAAGCTCTTTTTTTACGCGGATGACGCTGCTATACTGACCTGTGCTCGTCAACCAGCCGTAGTAGTCTCGCGGCTGCAGAAGGCTCTAAAGGAGTGTGAAAGCTGGTTTAGCAAGTGGTGGCTAAAATTGAATGTTGACAAATGCAAGGCGATGTTTGTTTCCAAGAAGAGAAAGAGATCATTAGATTCTCTAACACTATATGGCAAAAAACTGGACTGGGTTGAAACTTATAAATGTCTTGGTGTTGTTATTGACTCTAAACTTACCTGGAGTCCCCACGCAACTTATGCGTTGAATAAGGCTAGGAGAGCCAAGTTTAGCTTGATTGCTCTGCTGGGCCGAAATAGTGCTCTAAACATTGATAATAAACTCCTACTCTATAAGGTCATTGTTCGGACTATTTTGACGTATGGTATGCCCGTCTGGGCCACAATATGTAAGACTAGATGGAAAGAACTGCAAACGTTCCAAAACGTTACCCTTAGGACTATTGCGCAAAAAGATCGGAGAATTGTTCGCATTTCCTCCATTTATAATGACTTCAACATGACTCATATTGGCAAATACGTTCAAGGGCTCATGGAATCCATGCTGCCCAATATAGAAAATCATAGCAACGAGCTAGTCTCGGGCATTTTAAAGCATCCTATGCATAGAAAGAGATATCGTGATCCAAGGCATATACTTGATATTAATTTTGAAGACATTGATAATGTCTTATTTTCAGATTACTGGACTTCATAGGTCGTGTTTTATCTAATACTAGTGGTCTGCTTCTAGTCTAGACAATCGTCAATCAAATTTTCCTCCACCAAGAGGAGGCAATTTTCTTTTATACTTTGGATGACCTTTGTGGGTACATCAGGCTTCTTTTCTAATTCAGTGTATTTCCCTTGGAATATGATTATGAAGGGTGAGATTATGGAAGCTATGCTTCAAGTTCCACACGAATACCAATACACTACACTGTTCGATTGTCGATTGTCGATTGTTGTTCTTTACTCACTGATGATGGAAACTTCGTTTCCGAAATGTACATCTGAGTCATTAAAATTTATTATTTGGAATAGTGTTTTCGGAGTTATTTTTCTTTCTATAGTTGTGTCCACAGTTTTTGGCTTGATTCCATTGTATCTAAGAACCATGTCACAAGGTTGCTAGCTCTACGACAGAAGTCCTAAAGTTTTAGGTAATATGTTATTTAAAATTAATTTGTTGATTAAGACCACTAAGGCTAATTTGTGGTTTCTTTTGCAATGTATAAAAACATAGGTTAATGCCAAATTTTGTTAATAATGTAAAATTACCGCGGTGTCTACCTAAAAAAGTGAGAGGATCTACTAAATTTAAGTATTTAATTTATACAATAAACACTTTATTTGGTAAACTCAATGATTAAGTGGTCCGGGGTTACCACCTGCATCTAGCGTTAAGTTCTGTCTTAAAGCCCAAGGCGTTTGAAAATCTCTTGAGGAAAATTCACGTCGTTAATTACCATAAAATTGGTTTAAAATATAAAACACTAAAGTGTAAATTAGATAAGTTACGTCCTAGGAAAAGGGTTAGACAGCCCCAGAATATTACGTATAATGTTGTCTGTAATAAAACCAGTTGTGCTTTCACCGAAAGTGAAAACGATTTATTGAAAAAAGGTCTATAATTTGCACATAAGGAATTTAATGATGATTTACTCTCGTCCATTTCGGAGGTCTTAAAATTTAATATAAGAAATTGTCCAGAAAGAAAATTGTTCAAACAACAGTTGTTAAAGAACGCAAAGTGATATAAAAACACAAAATTGGATCATAAAACTCGACAGACGATTGAAAATCTTAAAAAGAAGCCGGTTGTATACCTTAAAGATGATAAATTTAATCGCTTAGTGATTTTCGACAAAAATGATTATTATGAGTCCGTCCAAAAAATGTTGAATGAAGGCCCTTTTGAAAAATTGTCAAAAAACCCTTTACTTAATCTGCATACCAAAACAAAAGAGTGTATCAAGAACTGTAATTTTATTTTCAAAAATGTACACCAGCGTCGGATATTGCCTGTTTACCCTGTAATCCCATGACTTTATTGTTTACCAAAAACTCATAAAGTAGGAAACAAATGGAGACCCATAGTGGATTGTATAAATTCCCCTACATATAGTATAGGGAAATTTATTCTTGAGACATTTTTTTCAAAGTTATGCCTTCCAGGAATAGATTACAGTGTCAAAAATAGTATCGAATTATGTAACACCCTTGAGAACACATATATCTCTAAGGATGATAGACTAGTTTCCTTCGACATTGAAAATTTGTTTCTTAGCATACCTTTGAAAGAAACCTTAGCATTTTTAGAAGATGTATTATACGAAAACGATGTGCCATTAGGTTTCGTAAGAGATATTATGTTAGTAATGAATTGCATTGTGTTTAATAATGTATTTAGTTTTAATAGACAATTCTACAAAATGTTAAATGGCACGCCGATGGGTAGTAGCGTTAGCCCCTTCTTGGCTAATCTTTATATTAGAAAATTAGAAAATTTGGCTGTCACCTCGTTTAACTACTTCCCATCGGTGTGGCATAGATATGTCGACGATATTTTTTGTATATTTAACACAACCAAGATGGGCATTATGGAGTTTTTAGCTGCCTTAAATACGCTTTGCCCGCATATCAAGTTCACGCTAGAAGAAGAAGAAGTTAGTAAGCTGCCTTTTTTAGACCTCAATCATTAGGTCTGGAAACAAGTTGAATTTTGAAGTATATAGAAAACAAAACTTCACACCTGCATACATGAGAGCAGATTCCAATCATTATGTTTCGCACAAACTTGCAGCGTTTCATCATCAGATCAGAAGGGCGTCATTGTTACCCCTGAATGATGCCGCAAGGAATAAAGAATTTGACCTAATCAAATCATACGCAGAATTTAATGGATATAATACAAATATAGTGGAGAGAATAGCAGATAAGATCGCCGGACATATAAAGATTGATGAAATCACAACGTTGACAGGAAAAAGAAAAGAAGAATATAAAAATGTGTTAGTCCTTCCCTACAACAACGCACTAAACAAAGGGATCAAGAATATTTGTAGTAAGTTTGGAAGTAAAGTAGTTTATAGGAGCAATAATACTTTAAAAAGAAAACTAAGTATAATAAAAGATAAGATCCCAGCGAAGATTGCCCTGCGGTATATAAGTTTAAGTGTGAAACGTGTGACATGTTTTATTTGGGAAGCTCGCAAAGAGGAGTGGGAATACAGATGAAGGAACATATTTCTTATGTAAAGAATGCTAGGTTAGGGGTATCATCTTTTGCGGACCATATCATTAATGAAAAACATAATTATTCTACAGATTTGTTTGAAGTTATTCATAGATGTAGAGATGTTAAAATGTAATACTTCCTTGAATCGATTGAAATTGTAAGAAACAAAGCAATCAATAAAAACCTGAATAGTGATGATGGCCCCATGCCAGTGGCAGAATGGCTCCCTTTAGCAAAATTTTTTACAAAATAATTTACTTTCCTTGTGTTGTTTCTTGTAAGGGTTTCCTACTTTGCTCTTATAACCGGACTGGGCTTTTATCCGGTGTTGGGGGGAGAGATAGGGGGGGAGGGGAGGGGTTTTGTTTGGCTTTTATAGGGCTAAGCTAAGAAGGTAGTTTGTATTGGTTGTTTTCTTTTGATTTTCGCGTTTTGTTTTTGTAATATTTTTTGTATAATTTTTTGATTGGTTCTTATATACTATAAATACTCGGGTTCTCTTGTTGTTCTTTTCCCTGCTTTGGGATACTCAACACAATAGATTTCTTCCAAGCCACAGGGAAGTAAGAAAATTTCCAGCAGTTGCTAATGAAATTGGTGAGAAATTCAATAAAGTTCTTTGGGAAATTCATAAGGGCGTTATTTCTCACCTTGTCTTTTCCTGGAGCCTTCTTCTTTTTCAGTTTATTTATGATGTTGGCGATCTCACCAGCCTCGATGTTGTACTTCGTAAAATGCTTCGGGACTTCATCAAAGTTGTAAATACCTTCTTCCACACGCCGAGACATGATTTGGCTCTCGGCCTTATCGTTGGTAGGAGTAACAAACTGCAGTTCCAGTGAATCTGCTATGACTAGGGCCTTGTCCTGATCGGTTTGCACATTGTTACCTTGTGGTGTACGGAGTGGAGGAAGCATAACATTCTCTTTTTTCTGTAAAGCTCTAACCATACTCCAAATGGAATTGTCGCGAGCCGACAAGCTTTTGAGTTTTTCAT
>JAHWFO010006898.1:0-16116 GCA_023313115.1 Rhysida immarginata | reverse complement strand
GAGGTTCTTTTACTTATTAGTATGAGAATAGCACGTATATTCATGGACATATCAACGTCCCCCACAACCCCCCAGCGGGGGGGGGAGGTTTGTATGTTTTTTGTTTATAACATGCAGAGCTTTTCAAACCAATGCAGTGTCATTTTCAGGAAACTTTGCAAACTATAGTAGAGACAACACCCTGCAATCGGAATATAAAAATATTAAACATTTGATGAAATATGAGCATTTTTAATAAATAACGTTTAACTGCGGATGGGCAAGCGTTACCAAAATGTCTTTTGCATCTTTTATTAGGCAAATGTATAGAGCTATTCTTACAGGCCCAAGCCAATATCGTGAAAATTCAGAAAGATATAGTCTAGAATGAGTTGAATTTCAGTTACTTTCAAAAATAAGCAAAACGATAAGGGGTTTTCAACAATTGCTTATTTTTGGAACGGAAAACAGTTTCAACTTCTCCTTACGCAGACATGTAGTCAATATACCTTCATTGAAAATAATTGTAATCTCCGCTTCTACGTTTTAAACAGTTAAGAAAACAACATAATTTTACAGTGTCGATATAAAAAAAAAAATTTATTTACAGCGGCGTACAATACCGGATTGTAAACAAATTGAATGAATTAAAAAAAAATTAAATCGACTTAACAATGAAATTAATATGGGACCATCTTGGTGCTAAACCGAATCCAATGAAAAAATAATTTTTAAAATCGGTTTATAAATGATGGAAATATCGATGAACATACCTAAAATTAAAAGACATACAGACGAACATAGAACCTCCTCCTTTTTGAAGTCGGTTAAAAAATAACCTGCAGTGAAGCCTCACGTGTTTTGTGCCTTCAAATTCATTATAAAACTATAAACGCATTCGGAACATACTTGGAGGTGGGATACGCTTTCACTGTCGGGCATTATTGCAAAGCGAAAGTGGCGAAAGTGAACAGGCGCGCTTGAACGGGATCAGATTTGAAAGTTGATAATGTTGGTTGTGTAGAAAACGATAAGGGCGGGAAGTTTTTAGATGCAGTGCTCACGTTGATCGATGAACATGGGCGGACTGGCAGTCTAAATCGTACCGGGAAAAACCGGCGAAAGCGGCCCTCAATCATGAAAAAATAAAGGCATCCGTCCGGCCCATCGGGATTTTTCCCGGTGACCCGGTGATTCAATCCGCCGCTGTCGATGAACGCTCACGCTCGATCGCTATCGGAGTGAATTTTTAATTAATAGGATATGAATTCATCGACAAATTCATCAATAAATATGAATCAAGGAATACATTGTCACTACTCATTTTATATCGTTGAGAGAACGATATGAAGTAGGCCTAAAATCGTGGGTAGATTTTTTTTTTTTTTTATTTAAATTTTTGTAAAACCTCCGACAGTAACGCCGCTGCACACGCCAGAATTTTTACTTTTATTTACGTTATGGGACATATCCGTGTGTGTAAAAAAAAAAGAAAAACCAAAAAAAAAACTTTCTTGTGGGCACCACGGGCCTCCCTTGTACGAACTTTATTGAAGACTTTTTTGAGACACAAAATTTCCGTCTCTCTAACTTTGATCTTTGTTAGCTAAAAACTCCAAATGTTGAAACAAAGTTCGGCAGCCGTATTTAAAATTCAAAAGAAGTACTTCAAATATAGTTCTTCAAACTCTGACCTCAAAAACTGCTCCGCGCAATCAAAACTCCATAGACATGAAAGGAAATCTATTTGACCCAGCCGATTGCAATCAAAATGGGAGGTGCACAACTACAAAATTTCAACATAATACGCCTTATAGTTTTTGAGAAATGCGAGGTACGTACACACACACAGGTAAGACGTCAAATGGATTCAGGGATGGTCAAAATGCATATTTCCGTTGAAATCTGAAAACCGAAATTTTTCGCAAATACAATACTTCTTTTACTTTGTACAAGGAAGTAACAAGGATAATTTTTAACACGGTAATTTTTATATGAAAATCTGGACGTTAATCTACTTTTCAACCTAATTTCTACCTAAATTAAGGCACTTACCTTATTATTATAAAAGTAGTTTATCCATCGAGTTCAGTAAACAATTATGTATGCACTTGCCTGATTTAGGTTGCACCACATATTACGCCGTCATTTGGCCGAACAATGAGCCCGATCGTAGATCAAGTTTTGGTTACTCTGTGGGTGGCTGCCAACCAAGAAACATACAGGTACGTATCAAGTCATTATTCATGAAAATACTCGACTTAGATTTTTTCAATAGACAATCAGCTTATAATGCGTTACCGTGTCTTTACAGGTCAGTGGCAGATCGCTTTGGAGTGTCAAAGCAGACAGTTTGGAATTACACCAATAGGGTCATGCTGGCCCTATTGGAAGTACTCCTGAAATCATATCATGGCCGGACTCGCAATAGCAATTGAAAATTGACCAGGGATTTGAATCGATGGGAGGAATCTCTTGTATGGTGGGGGCAATTGATGGCACCCATCCCGATCAAAGCTCCAGTGAAAGACGCAATGTCCTATGTAACCAGAAAAGGTGTCCATGCTACAACCTTGCAAGCTGTGTGCGACCATCGGTAGGTTTTAAACTTTTAATTCAATATCAAATTAATATGAAATGGTTAAATAGAAGAATTAATTTTTTTTCTTTTTCTACTTTTGTAGGCTGCTTTTCACAGACTGCTACGCAGGGGAAGTGGGGTCTGTTCATGATGCCCGAGTGTATATGCGGTCGGACTTATATGAACGAATAGCAGCCCAGCCACAGCAGATGTTTCCTGGCGGTGGGCACCTCCTTGGAGACTCCGCATATCCAATATCGGCCCATTTTCTGAAAACCTACAGAGACGATGGTCGATTAACCAGAGTGCAAGAAAAATTTAATTATGTTCACGCAAAGACACGGAACACAAGCGAACGTGCCTTTGCACTCCTGAAGGGCAGATAGTAATGTGCCTTTGCACTCCTTGGCCCAAACTTCATAGTAATGTGCATCTTGCTTACAGGAATCAGCATAGCGAATTTCATTACTTTGCATACCTAAACTCCTCCTACTCCCACCCCAGTAGACCAATCAAAACCAAAGTAAATAGTGTAGCAAACTGAATACCCATAGTAAGCTACATTCCGAATTTCAACCTTCCACCTGGAAAAATGCAGGAATTATGAAAGGGCAGACGGACATTGTGAAACCAATAGTAGCTCCATTCTGCCGCTATTTAACAAGAAATTAATCCTCCCGAGGAAGGTATAGGAAAGTAACGATAGCGCTGAGATTATCTATTTTTATCTGCAGTTTTTATCTGGAGGCCAACAGCGTCAACGTGAGGACAGGCATTGTTGGCAGCCAGCTCATTGGCCCATACCTTCCACCTACCCATCTCAATGTCCGTGTGTATCGCGCATTTCTGGAAGAGACATACCCGGATTTGCTTGAAGACGTGCCTTTAGCTGTTAGCCAGCTTCTGTGGATCCAACACGACAGAGCTCTTGCGCATTTTGGCACCAAAGTCAGGCAATACTTGTACAATGCATACAACGGTCATTGGATATGACGGGTGGTCCAGTTGCCTGGCCACCACGCTCACCAGATATGAAATCCCTGGATTACTTTCTGTGGGGGTACATGAAGACTCGGATATACGAGACACTTGTCACATCTGTCAATGATCTGGTTTCCCGCATCGCAGCCGTCGGTGAAGAGCTCTAGGAGGAACCAGATACATGCCACCAAGCAATTGAATCGTTACTTCGCAGATGCGATCTCATTATCAAAACTGGTGGACGTAATTTTGAGCACCTTTTGTAAGAGACGGGTGGATTAAATTGTCATTTATCCTGGACGTACGAGTGTGTCCTGTTTGTTTGTCTTATGTAGTGCGGTAGCCTTTCCTTGTATGCCATGAAGTCATCTTGCTGGGGAAGCAACCCACTTTTCTCTCCCCCATATCTCTAAAATTGTGGAGTTCCGACTCCATGTTCATAGGGACAACATGCATCACTATACCATGATCTATTATGTGTATCATTATCTACCATTTGTTTTTCGTGACCCTATATATAGTAGTTTTGTTTTTATTACAAAACGATACTTACTTTCCAAATACGCCTCGTATAAAAGTAATTGTATACATTTGGCTAATAATTATACAAAAGTTAAAGTTTGGTAGTTAAACATTCAGTAAAAACGCTCGTTTATAAAATATTAAATAAAAATATTTAATTCTGTAAATTAACAAAAACTTTTGAATCACTTATGCGATTGAACTCATATTCGTACCATATGATCTTTAGGTTCAGAGTAAAGTTTAATTGTCATGTGAGTCAATTTGGTTCAAGGGAGAGGGAGTAAAAATAATATATCTATCTATATATATGAAATAGATTTTGTTTTTGTTTGTTTGCTTGCATATGTGAACAATCAGCTCATCATGTTTGGTGGTCGTGTTTGCATGTTGTGTCAACAACGGTTGATGAAATTAATACATACCGTAGCCAACGAAAAAGACAGGCAACCCGGCACTGAAAAGCCACCTGAATATTGTAGTACAAACAAGAATGTAACCTTCATTGTTTCCAACAAAAGAAAAACTACTGATTGCTAAAATCTAAGACGGAATCATTCTTGCTTTGACTTAGAAATCGGGTACTTTTCAATGCCAGGGCCTGTCTTTTTCATTAGCTACGATGCTTGCCTTAATAATTCACGTTTTAAAGGGATTAGTTATAATAATGATTTTTATTTCATTATTACTTTTTATATCTTTTTTATTATCATTTTTGGAGAGACGTAAGAAATTATTCTAAAACAAAATATGAAAACACAACTTTTAGGGCGTGTAGCTGTTCAAACTTTTGCTGAAAGAGTTAAGGTATTTTCCCTAATGAGCAATTTTCACGTAGTTTTTATAAGTAGTGGCAGAAAATGTGTCAGTTTCCGGTGAATGAAATGTGGAGAGAGTGTGTGTGACGAATCCCCCTTACCCTGTAGCGTATCGCTATAGTACCACAGCAGATAGCATCAGAGGAGGATTGTCAGGATTCGGGACTTGGTCAGATCGGGGAAACATTGACACACAGTGAGGCGTGAGTACTTCTAAACACATTTTAATGACCAAAAATAAAAGACTATATACACAAGAAAAATATACCCTATGTTTGTTGCAACTATTTGCATGCAATTCAGAGGGGCCCCCTCTACCGAACTCAATGGGCGCTACAACTAATTCTTACAGTTAAATTGTTCAATATTTACTCTAGACGGATCGAACACATTTATGCTAGTCGCAGTGTTGTATTAATGAAGGGTAAGCTGTATAGGTACATCTGTTCCCGACGAAAATACTTAATACTGAGAGGGCTCCCGTACAGTTGCCTAAGAAATCAACGTCACAAGACGCCATGTGCTTTCTTTATACCCCTTTTGCTAGGGAGAAAGGGAAAACACAGTAACCCCTCCATGGTAAACGCTTCAGTGTAGATCCGTTGCGTTTTTCGTCGCGTAGGATACTTCAGTCGCTTGAGTGCTAAGGGGAACGTTTTCGTGTCATGACTCCGTGCGTTATACCTTCGCCCCACGGTATTTAAACTGACAAGTGACTCCCAACAGTCTGAGCCTCACCATTACTGCCTATCAACCGCTCTTAGTGCAATACGTGATAGCTTTTGCAGCACTGTTAATAACATAGTCCCATTTTGCTGTTAAACGCTTATGACCTGTTACTTAATTCACTAATATTTGCAAAGTTTATTGTCTCTGTTTGGAACTAAAGCCCTGCTCCATACTACAACTCCAGTCCCTGCTTTTCTAGTTCACTTGCTCGTAGGCATTGGCACAGCGTAGCACCATTGGCACAGCGTAGCACCAAGGGGACTTATCATTGGTTAATAACGGATTTTGCAGTCATCGAGCCCATGCTCGGGAGTAAAACACAGAGTTCCTCCTCCACGGCAACAAATACACGATGTGTTATTGTCTATGTCCCTCGTCCACGCGGAGAAAATAAGGAAAGATCAGTCACCCACCAATTCAACAGTGGCAGCATAGTTTCGGCTGACATGCATCGCAGACCGCTTGTCGTCCTCGCAGTGGCAACAAAGACTTTAAAACTTACTAAGACAAACTTTTATCTTATAATAAAACATCTAAAGTTACAAACAAACGAAGTACATTATTATGCTTGCATTAAACTGAGCCGCCTCAAAACGGACCCAGAATGGCATAAGCCTTGCTAGGTTTACAGGATCGTTTTTCTTTCATTCCGCAACAGAAAGACATGGTCCTCCTTGCCCAAAAGCCAGAACAGAACAGAAAATTATCGAAAAAACCATCTTCAAAACTTTTTGATCACGAGAAAATTAACAATCGATTGCTGGGAGCAGGCATAATCTTCTCGGAAATCATCTCCGAGAAAATGAAAAATCTCTCTCCCGGTCAGAACTCCTTGCCAAGCCTTTCCCCCTAGTCATTCCTATTTTTTGTGTTTTCGTTCCAAAGGCAATATCAACACTGCTCATAGTTCAGAACAAAATCCCTTCCAACAATAGTCATGAACTTTAACTACAAAGAAAGCAAAATAAAACAAACAATAGACTTGTGACATCTGGAAAAATTTCAGACGGCACACTATCTCTTTCTCTGGTCAGTTTTTTTAGGAAACGGTTTAAATTGCTTGTTTTATTACAGTTTTTTTCGAAACATTTCAAAACGTGAACAACTATTGTTTTATTATTATTTAAAAAAAACTTAAGCTAGAGGAAGCCCCCTTCCCTGAAAACGATATTTTTTTAATTTGTAAAAAAAAAAAATCCATCATTTATATTTCAACGTCATCATCAGTAAATAATTACTTATTTTGGGTTTAACTTAAAAATCTTCTGTTTTGAAAATTGGATCATCAGTGGAAAATCATCAGAATAACTCATCACTTTGGATATCAATTTGGACATCATCTAGACCTCAAAAGTTGGATACCATCTAACCCAAAATTTTGGACAGAAAGGTGATTTTCATCATAATTAATTTTTTTTTTTTTAAATCAATAATTTTTATTTAATAGATTTCTACATTAAATTAAGGAAATTATATGTTTATATGTCATGTTTCATACAAGTAAAAAATTTCACTTTCCGTATTATCAAAATGAGATAGATACAGCTACATCACATTGACGAAGAACAAGAAAATTATCGAAACAATGAAGGAGAAAATGTTTATAAATCAGTATAAACAATTAACTATAAAAGAAAATGTTCTATGAACACTGATGAATAAAAGGAAGTAAGTGGAAAGGAATAAATGAAATAATAATCTAAACAACCCTACGTAAGACAGTGAATCATTCGATGCTCCATTACTATGCTTTGGATAAAATCAATGAAACAGTTTAATAATTCATCTAATCGAATAGCAATGAACAATAATAAAGTTACTGACAAGTGAGTTCAGGAGACTACTCAAAATCAACCAAACTGCGATGATAGCTTGAAAAGAAGAGTGCCCTGAATGCCCTCATCCTCTTCTTTTAATTCGTAATCTTGAAATTGAAACCAAGACGAAGAAATAAAACAGATAAACGTTCCTGTTACATAGAAAATTCCCATCAGTGACCCATTCAACTAAATTTACAAGCTGGGATAATGTAGTGACCTGGCAATAAAATAATAGGTCACAAGGTAACTGGTTACCAGCAATATTCCAGATCCATCCTTTCACATGGCCATTAATCCGACCTCAACTCAAAAAGCAGGCAACCAAAAGAAAGACTGTGCGCAGAATTCAGCCTTTTCTATCTACAAGAACGCATTTCTGTCAAAAACAACCCACCAGAATTAATGAAGCTTGGGATAAAATCAATAAACAAAACAGTCATAAAATAAAACAGCAATAGAGAGGGTCGCTATGGATCTATGAAAACGATTTACATATGTGCCTGCCGATTGTAAAGTGATACCATGAAGCTGTGCTTCCGGGGTAACGGGCACTTATATAATTATCTCTCTGCGCTGTTCAAAATATCAGATTTTGCGTGATGCCGCCAAAAATCGCTCCGTTTTGGGAAGGGTACATAACAGCTCTTTCCGACGCAAAATATAGTTATTCCCTAATTATAAAGGCCTGCAAAGAGCGTGGATTTTCTGTGTCGAATACGGCAATATACAATTTACTAAACTGTAAAGGTTTAGCTAAAAGTGGAGCTTTTCCAGAGGGGAAAAAAACAGCTCAATCCCCGACCCTCTACTATCCTACACCAGAGATGGTCCATAAAATTCGAGCTTTCGTCATCGATGCTAATCCTGCAACGCAGAAGACCATTGCAAACAAGCTAGGGACATCTGTTTATACTGTAAGCACTATTCTAAACCGGGCCCTACATTTGCAAAAGAGCGTAAGAAGAGCCGTATTACCACGCCATGTTAGTGAACGGCTCACCTACTGTCAGAAGCTCTATAAGCACTATCTAGCCGATGAAAAATGGAAACACATCGTGACATTGGACAAACATTCATTTATCTCAGTAACTGCAGCAAACTCCAATTAATATTTTACCATCCACGAGGCTCTATGGACTTCGAAAAATGGCACGCGGAATATAAACTTTTCCACGGTGCTTCTTGAATGTAAACTGACACTGCACAAATTAGGTGTCATGTGGATGAAGCAGAGTAATAGACAAGAAAGCGGGAACGTAACACAAATAAAACAAGTTATTTTATTTGAGGCAAATAAAATAAAGTATACACTATATCTTAAGTGTATTGTTAATCAAATAATATGCACACTAACGTTGCAGTGGAAGAAAGTATAAATAAACAATTACAGTTCTTGAAGAAGGAGTTGTTTATCTCCTACGTCGACTTGACGAATTATTGCTGAGCCCAGAGCAAAAAAATAAAAAGACGAATGGTCCTGTAAAAACTTATATGTCAATGTCCAAACGGTAGAAATTAGTTAAATCGTAACGAAAGTTACTGGAGGTTTTTAAAGACGTTTGTAGAATGGGATATAGGATGGTAGCTTATGAACCGCAGGCCAGTTAATTCGGTGTCATAGCATACCGGAAAAACTATTGTAGATGAAGTGGCGAACATCACTGGTATCCGACGTTATGGATAACGTTACTGAGAGATGCGGGCTGTTTACGAATGAGGTTCTCGTCGGAAAATAGAAGCCTTTCGCTAGTTCGATAATACGAAAATAAAAGTCAAAGTCGGGCTGAAGTCTGCAGTGGCGAACGGCAGTGAAGAGATCCCTCTCCGACGTGGAGTGGACGATAAATAGTCCGTTGCGTAACCGTCGCGGTTACGATCTGTGGACACTGATATGACGAGAACTCCTGGCGCGATGAAATGTAGAGTCGAAGCGCACCCGTCGCTTGTTTCGAAGCGCTGATTCCATGCACAAACACTACTGTGAAAGGTTCGACGAACATCAAGCTAGGGTCCTTGATTTCACACGATATGACCCCTTTTCAATTCCGAATTATTCGGTCAAATACACATGCAAATTTGCGATAATGACACAAATTGGACCGACCTTGCGCATTCATTGAACACAAATGACACAAACGAATAAACGAGCACTGCAGTAGTTAGTTAAATCGTCGATGAAACACACACCACTTAAATAGATGAAGACGACGCACGGCTTCGGTCAACTTATTATTCACAACCACCATAAAATAACACTAATACATACACACAGCGTCAATAATAATGCAAAATATGGCACTACACACATTTCTTTAAACTTCTCTTCGTTACAAGCTCTAATCACATTTCCCTCTGGCACAAGTGCAAAGTGTCGAATAAAAACGAAGAGTACGGCCGCTAAAACACACAAATAAATAGCATTACTATTAGTTCATTAGAAGCACACTACATTAGAGATATGGCACAAGATAATTCCTTGAACTTTATCACACAAGCTTATTCGTAAAGGAGAAAGTATGGTTCCGTTGCGTCTATGCGTAGATTAATGTATGGTCCTATCGCTCATGTTGTGCCTCCAAGTTCACTTAGTATACAGGGAAACTTATCAGGTATTTAAGGATAAATCCACCTAGGCCACTCAGTAAGTATACGCCAAGTGAACACGGATATACCCCTATCACTGAATTACTTTCGATTAATCCAAAGGCGTCATGCATAAACGACCATTGAAAGAGTTCAATTTGAGAGGATCGAATTGTTGCCTCAAAAATTGTAGTATTACGGCAGGCACTATCGTGTGATATAGAGTTACTTGGAATAAGGTTTAAAGTCCTACCGTAATTGTGAAGCAGCCACTGAAGGAAAACTTGTTCGTTCCCCCACGTCGGGAACTCTCCATTAGCGTCGGAGGTTGGAGGTTGGAGGCAGCTCGCTGAGTCTCTCTCGGCTCGTAGTCGTCGTGGTTTCGATATTTCACTCGTTGAGGACTTGCTCGACCATTCTAACGAGCAAATTCTCCCATGGCTCCTCTCCGTCTCGTTGGTTACCTTGGAATAGGTCTCCGTTAGCGTTCCGACGACGGTAAACTTCGCGTCGCTCGCCGGTCGCTGTCGCCGTCGCGTCGTGGACTTGTCCGTCAGATAGCGACTCGCTCGCTGTCGTTTCGTGCCGGAAGAAAACTCCTCTCGTTCCCTTGCACGTATGCTCACTTCTCTCGTCGTGAATTAACGGGTCCTTGGGTCGATTTAACTCGTCCCTGACGCACATATTCGTCCGTCGTTGTCACTGCCATGAGACGTTCTGCCTTCTCTCCTCTCTCTTACCACGTGATGCTTTCGGAGTGGCTCTCTGAAACCGACGTCCTCTGGCCGCGTCATCCGCTCCTTTGGTTTCGCGGATCACTGAAGCTGCTGAAATCCACGTGACATTAGATAGAAAGACCAAGATTAACTCGGCCTACTACTAGGCTAACGTTCTAGCACCCATTTTCACTCGGGATATCCTAGCTCTGTATGGGTCAGACGGAAACTATATGTGGGTCCACCAGGACAGTGCATCAAGTCATGCATCAGCAGTATCTTCAACGCATGGAGCGAGAAGCGGGAATCCATTCCATACCCAGTGACGTCCCCACACGCCTCACATATGGAATTTTGTGCCTTCGGGTTATTAAAAAAGGCCATGGGAAACCGAGTCCGCTAACATTAAACGGACTTTCGAAAGTCTGCCAGGAGAAGTGGTTGAAGAACGATATGGGTGTGCTACGTTCAAGCCTTCTTCAATGGAAACTCCGCTGCAGGGCAATAGTCCAGATGCAGGACTATCAGAATGAGCACAATCGCTGGTGGCGGAAAGGATTCTCACCTGGTCACGCACGTGTTTAGATTGTGTTCATGGATCCCTAACGACTTCTGTATTGAAAACATGAGCAGCAAGAACAACAAAAAATAGAGACTTTTAATGACATCGGATTGAAACAATTGGAAAAGCTTCGGTAACACCAAAAACAGCCGATGGCTGTTTTTCCAAATTGCCCAAATAAACCAGTTTATTCATAAATATTCATCTCCATAAAATGATTTTAGGAAGTAATCTTCCATAAAATCGAAACGATATTTCGAGAATTTTGTCTACTTTTTTTTTGACGTAGAATACGTCTTATGTTTCGAGACTAGGATGCCACGCTTAAATCGTGAATGTCACGAAAAGTGTTGATCACGAAAACTTTAATAACTTAAAAGCTATTAATGATAGAAGGATGATCGATATCGCAATCGATAGAGTATAGAACACAGCATCTTTTAGATATTCAATGACTTCGTGCTGATCTCACTGGCTGCGCAATCGCAGTGCAAAGTTGAGTCAGAAAATCTGCTCTATGGCGGATATAAAATTAGTCTAGCTCCTGCTTCCTTTGTGCTACCACGACGTTTGAGGTGTCATTTGTTTTATCTTTCTGCGCTTTATAAATCTCAATATTTAATAGTGCCTAAGATATCGGCCTTCGAATTGTGGAAATTTCGCAAAAATTACAGAATTTCCAAATTTATGCCTAATAAACAGGAGAAAAATTATAGAAACCGTCACAGGAATAGATCGAGAGATGGGGAATCCAAAATGACCCGGATGTCCGATGTTGAGCGTCAATGGGCTCAACAGGAACGCCTCAAAGCTGAGGCGCCGCGCAGCCAAGATGAACTATTGCTCGATACGACTGCGCCAATAACTGAGAGTTTCGACGCAAATAACATATCTGATGACATAAACGTTTCTACATGGAGTGATAGAATTCAACCAGTGGAAGTCCATAACGAGCCATAACCGTCAACATTAACAGCATCTTGATCAAATATGATTTAATTAAGGAGCGACATATATGCGAAAATTTGGGAGACTGAATTCATATTTCGTTTTATATTCATTAACAATTTATTTGGATATTCATGTAATGTTTATAATAGATTTTAGTTTGAGAAGGACTTAAAGCACCCACATAACGGTGATGTGATATGTTTGCTCCATCAGTTTTATCAGTCCAATGTGAATGGTTTCATGCTGTGCATTCATTGTAGAACAAATTTAAACCTATTAGACATGCTGCAGATGTGTGCCTAGGACGCGGGATGTAATATCTTCTTCGTCAGCCATTTGATGAGCCACATTTGTAGACTAATCGCCAACATTTCGACCGTTTTGCCAGAACAGATACACAAAGCTAAGAAGAGACGTGCAGTGACGGACAAAGAAGATTTAGATGAAAATTCAACAGGCTAAATCTATGAATCAAAAATATGAGAGACCGGCAGAATTAGATAGCATAAGTTTAGCTCATTTTATTGCATGTTATATACCTGTAATATAAGACATATCAAGAGAAAAGATGTTGATGATACACATGGCCATGATACCACTGAACAACAAAATACTGATAATGAAAACGATGGAGCCTATAACATTTTTAGTTCAAACATCAATAGATAGAGACGCAGAAATGTGGGCACAGAGTGATTAGATACCGTCATTATAGCATCGATGACACAATCAATTACAAGCCTGAAATGGTTACATTGTTCTATCCATTTCGCAATGAAGTTGTAGATGTATTAGATGTACACAAATTCATCCAATTGTACGATGCGGACGAGGGGAACATTTTAGCCAGAAGGAAAGAATACGAAAGGAACAGATATAGATGCATTGATGGAAGAACGTAGAGAACTGTGCAAGAAAGACGACGACATTGCAAACAACTTGCAAAGAGAACAAAATGAAAGATGAGTACATGCTAAGTGTTGTTGGCGAGGCGGGTGTCAAGGATTTTTCTTAGCACCCAGAGCATAAAAACGGGGGCCCCCCCCCCCCGCCAAAAAGGCACATATAATTTATTGCAAAATTCAATGGGCATCGGAATAATTTCCAAAAAATAAGTGATAAATGAATTTAATTAGAACAATGATTTTAAGATCATCAGTCCAGTTCATCTGCTGTGTTTTCTCTTGGAATGCTCGGGTCGGTAATTCCTTGGATGCTATTTCCTAGACCAGGTAAGTCGTCTCTACTGGCTTGGTAAGAAGGACGTCCAAAGGCGAGTGCAGTTTCGCTGTCATCCGACTCGTGCGTAGAATGGGTCAACTCGTGTGGTACCCCAAACTCGGAAGGCGATAGCTGATGATCCCGAGTCCAAGCGCGGACTTTCGTGAGGGCACCCAACGCGAAGACCGGCTGTAGTGACGATGGGAACGGTCACTCCTATGGCCTCCGACCTCCACGGGAGAGCAATGTCGAACTTTGAATCGCAACCGTGAGTAGCCTCGAAGTCGGTCGTCACCGCAGTATAATCTGAAGACATCCTATGCGAGAATCCTCCGGGCTCAATAGCGCTGATCAAGCTGCTTGGTTTAATATCCTTTTGTGATAAATTGTGAGAGCCTAAACGCTGTCCTTCTTTCCTGGACCGTAGCGCACTCCGTATCACTACACAAATTGTCAATGTTCGTTAAACAAGGGGGCAGGAGATGATAAGCATAAGAAAGTTCCAAATTTTCACCATCTAATGTTGACTTAGTTTGCTTCTGGTGCCTTGCATATCCTCCTTCTAATACGGGCGGACCATGACGAGCGTTGGCCGGACGGTTTCCAGTAACTCGTCGAGATTGATACGTTTACGTCGACTTCGCTCCGGTATCTCTCTTCGTATCGTCTTCGTACGGTCGGCACTCACGCTCGTACGTCGGCGGGCTCGGTTTCCTTCCTTGGCTGCGGATCTCGATGCCTTAAGATAGGAAGAGACAGAATCAGAGACACTAATATTATCTATCTTACTGTCTGTTGTATTTCCTAGGCCTCGTTGATTTCCATTGCGCAGTCCAAGTCTTCCTTTCCTTGTTCGAGCTCCATCCGTCGTGGCCTCTTTGCTCATCGAGTCGCCCTCACTTGCTCTTCCCCTCTTCCCGCTCGAACCCCGCCTTTTATTCTTCTTTGGTGGATCCTGGGCCGATTCTGCGCGTAGCGTTCTCCAATCATATTTCTTCTTTCGGCTCTCTCCTTTTCCGGCGGGTCCACTTCGGCTCGGGGTAGCGGCTTCCTTCTTCTTTCTCTTTTTCTCCATGAAATCTTCGGAATTCTTATCTTCACCTGTTCCTCCCCCTTGCGGATTTGACAGCGGGTTATGAGAACAACGATGAATTCGAATACGAGACCGGCAAGGGTGTCGCACTTGAAAGAAAGTGTCGCAATGTGATGTCCAAACATCTGCAGAGTAATGTGAACAGAAAGAGTTGATCTTAGAATTTATACCCAGAATATGCACACGCGATAGCGAATGCATACATGTGTACTTAGCCCGTACTGCATTTAACATTAAACCTTAAATTGATTCGGACAATGGCCGAATACAATTCGTAATGCTTATATAGTCTGTGCGTCCACTGGAAGGCTGCAGTGAACTTGGACGGGAACACTCTGCAGCTGTTTAGAATCTGTACACTCTGTATTTAGAATCACACCACAGAGCAAAAGGGTCAGTGGATTGACTCCTAAGGTCCTACAACAATATCATCGCCAATTCCTTTCAGTGAAATGTGTAATAATTGATGAGATAAGTATGGTCAGTTCAGACGAGTGACGCCCAATATCATCGACTATTCATTTCACTTGTCACGAATGATGTGCCAGAGTAATGAAATATTCTCAACCATACTGACCAAAATTGGCAATGTTGAAAGATTGCTTCCTCAGGAGAAAGCAGTTGATTTAGAGATTTAAAAGTAAACAATGGTGCATGGAAAATTTTCCCGATGTAGTTAGGTTGTTTTATCGAAACAACAGCGTTGATGCTCCTAACAAGAATGCTATCATATGTAATAAGTTGTTTTGCCAGTAATAAAATTAATGGTTATGGCCGCAGAAGTGAATTAGATCCAGCAAGAACAAAACTACACAAGATGATTATTGTCGAATTAGGAAGCTTGCACTACCCTACATGCTTGGCTATTGACTCATCGTACATGTTGAGAGTGAACATCGATGTGGACGATGGATTTGTAAACGGTACGATCGGTGTACTCACAAGGGAGTAAAATAGGAAGCTAATTTTATATGAAACAATGACGAGGTCCTTGGATAAGTGCATGAAAAATATCAGCGGCAGATATCAAGGAGTTTCCGAGCAATAGTCATTTATTGTTCCCATTATAAGTTTATTGAGCAAATCCGAAAATGTTCGAAATCATTTTTCTAATGTTGTTTATTGACCCTGTGCTCACTCCTGTACATGTGAAAGAGATGATTGTAGTAGGTTATGGTCGTGAGTTCGAAAAGAAAGAAACGAGTGAACAACATCTACCGCATCAGCAAAAACAATGCATCTGTCATTTAAGGTTATAGTTGCCAAATGAAGGAATGGGCACGAATCAAATGTAAGCCACCTTTGATTTCCAAGTTCAAAGACAACATAAATGATGTTTTCAATGGTACAGTCAACATGAATTTAGGTGGCACGATCAAATATAAACGTGAACAGTTCCCATTGGTGCCAACCGGGGAGATCACGGCTTTTAAATCCCAAGGTGCTACATTTGGTCGTATCTTCTATGATTATGATATATCAGAATAAAATCAACTGTTAATGTTTGGATTGAATAGAGTAGGCCTATAACCAGTATAAATGGATTATACAGGGTGATTT
>JAHWFO010006897.1:0-14108 GCA_023313115.1 Rhysida immarginata | reverse complement strand
TGCATATGGATTAGACCATTCCATCAGGGTGTTGCGATTTTTATAAATAGTAGTGTATTTGTGTGGAGGAACATCGAAAAGCCCAAAGAGAAGTCAAGGATCTATGTGGGTAAGTACCTCAAGAATGAAATTATGAATTTTCTTTGCTTTGTTGAGCGCGTATTAAACTTGCTCGTTCCAGTTTAGTTTGGAGTCGATCATGACACCAAGATATTTATAGCTTTTTACCCACTCGAGTTTCTTGCCAAATAAGAAGAGGGGTTTTGGAGGGTTTTGTATTTGCGAGTGATAAACACGACCTTGCACTTTTTGACATTCAGCTTTAATCTCCACAGTGAACCAGCTCTCGCACTGATGTAAAGCTTTTTGGAATCGAGTGATGACATGTGCTGGGTCATGTTGGACCCGTCGTCAGAAAACAAGAAAAAATTACACTTTGCAAACTTAGGAAAGTCATGGATAAAGAAATTGAATAAGGCTGGCCCTCAAGACAGAGCCTTGGGGTACACCAGCATTAACATCGCAGGGTTCAGACAAGTCCCCAACCTTAACAAAAAAAGTCCTCTTTGACAGGAAGGAGCGAACCAGAGCAATTAGATCGTCAGAGAACCCGTAGGTAATCATTTTGTAAATGAGTTCATCATGCCAGACTTGGTCAAAGGCCTTTTGGACATCGAGGAAAACGAGAGGTTGAGTGAACCGTTTAAATCAGCAACAAGCCTCCATAACTGAAGCTGACAAAAGTGGCCTGGACGGAAGCCAAATTGCTCACTACGAATGAGGTTGTTTGCCTCGCAGTAGTCGTTGAACCTCTTGAGTATAGTGCGCTCAAAGACCTTGAAAAGCATGGGCAACAAGCTAATGGGCCTATAACTTGTGGGAAGAGCAAGATTCAGTCCAGGTTTAGATATGTGATGATGACTGAGTCCTTCCAGGCACTACGGAAATGACCGTTATGCCAGCAGTCCTTAATGACCTTGGTGATGATGCAGATAACACTAGGAGGAAAGTTCTTGAGAGCACTGTTGGTAATGGTGTCGATGCCGGCTGCCTTTTTAAGCTTTTCAGGCGCTTTATGATGTCCAATATCTCAGAGGTGCCAATGACATCAGGAGAGGCAAGAGCGCGCTAGGTGTGGCCATACCTATCACACACGTCTTTGACCTCACGGGTAATTGGCATAGAGAATTGGGTCTTCAGTGAATCGCGATAATTTGTGCTTTGTCCTGGTCATTGCTCAGGAAATCGCCACCCTCAGTCCTGTTGCTTTTAAGGGCCCTGACCGTACTCCAGAGAAAGAGTTATCCTAGACGGACAGACCCTTAATTTTGTCGTTCCATCTTTGATTCCTTAAATCCTTAATCTGGTCACACCTTGCGGGATAGCCTGTTGTACTTCGTCTTGAAGTGGAGAAACCTGGTACGCTGCCAAAGTCTTCTGAAGGTGTTTTTTTTTCGTAGATGAGTTGACTGATAGAGGGAGGAAGTTCCAGATGGTCTGGCCGCTTGCAATCCACCGGAGTAGCACTGGCATTTCTAGCCATCTTGTTGGAAAGAGTGACCTTTTTGATATTTTCGTCAATGTCACTGCTGGTGACGGATCCTGACAGGGAATGTTATTGTCGTTCATAAGTTCTCTAAAAGTTTTCCAGTCCTGCTCATAACCAAGATTTATTCTCAGGTCGATATTTATCCCCTCAAAATTTAGTACAACTGGTAGGTGATCAGATGATTAGGCATTTACTGTAAAAATATTGTAGGGTTTGAAAAACCCCTTGAGAACAGCAATATCGAGCACGTCACTAGCGGGTGAGTGATCACAGTAGTATGCATCTTCAAGAGGGCCAATAACGGAAGTGTCCATCTGATCTACCATGTACCTATAAAGTACCAAGCCACTTTAATTAGTGTATCTGGAGTTCTAGTGTGGGTATTTGGCATTCAAATCACCCGCCATAACGACTGGGATGGGCCCAGACAGTAGTTCATCTAAATCGCGAGGGTCTAACTTGTGCCTGGGGGGTTGTACAGGGAAGTAAACTTGACCTCTCCAACATCAGCATCTTTAATGACAATGGAAACTGCTTCCATATTGACAGGGTTATTGTGACAATCTTAGTGTGATTAATACCTCTTTTAACAACAATAGCTAACCCACTAGAGGCTGGATCTGGAGCTGTTTTAGGGGGCCTATCTTTTCGGTAAACATAGTACCCTGGTAGATTGAAAGCATTACTCTGTTTGAGATGGGTTTCGCACAAGACGGCAACATAGATGCTCCAGCTTGTAAAAAAATCATAAAATTCGAAACGCTTGCGAGGGATGCCCCTCGCATTCCATATAGTGCAACGTAGCTTACCTTGATTTATAACTTTGTATGGATGTCTAGTCATGATTATTTTTTTGTCTCAGTTTAAGTGGTCTGCGACTACACTTTGCCACTATCTTTTAACATATTCATTAGGTTACCCATAGACCTTTGAAGTTTAACCAATTCGTCGTGGTTACAAATAGAAGCAGAAGCAACGAAAGAAAATGTTCTTCCTTCAGCTACTTTGTAAGTTCTATTCCTTTTAACTTTTGGGTATTTGGGACACTTATTATAACACGATGTGTGCTGGCTTTCACATCGAATACATTTAGGAGGGTCTTTATCTTTTATATTGGTACAGTCCCTTGACTGGTGGTCGCCTGCGCACTTGTTGCAACGCGGCGACTCGGTGCAGCCCAGGGACACGTGCCCAAAACGTAAACAATTGTAACATTGTAAGGGCTTCTTGTTGCTCCTAAACAATTCAACTGTTACAGCAAGGGGACCAATGCGCTTTAAATTTAGGAAAGATTTATTGTGCTCAGTGTTTTGTAGGAATACTAGAACCATTGGCATCTCAACTTCACCATTTGCTTTTTAAGTCTAGCTGCCTTATCGGGGAAGTAGTTAGCGTTTCTAAGGTCTGCGCAAAAATCTTCCATGACATACGTTATATCTACATTACGGACAACGTATTTTAATAGTTTCTCAAATTTGAGCTGATGAATATCAGAATGAATAAAAAGAAGATGCTGAAGAAGACAGCAGTGCTGCCGAAATACGTATCCATCAATTAAAGAAATTCTTGTGGAATAGTGGTCTTTTTATTCATTCTGATATTCGAAGTTATCCACAGATTCTGGCGTAATTATCTCCTGTTGATATTGAGCTGATGATGCTGGATTTTCAGCACACCATTCATTTTGATTCCTGACACGAGGGTTTTGTGAGTTTCCTCATCGTGGCATTTTATCTTGATAGTGTCTGAACGTCTGGTATGTGCAGTAATCTTCTCTAACGTTACGTGATTTTTTTATCTCATTTAGCACTTCCTTAATCTGTTTCCCGTGATGTCTAACGATAACAGGGGGAATATAAACAGCTCTCTTTTCACTTACCTTAATCTGGGAATTTTCCGTCCTCGTCCCCCTTCTGAGTTTTTTGTTACGATCAACTGGCCAGGCACTGTCTTCAACTTCTCCATCACTTCCGACGGAATGGCTTCTCTTGTTGCCACCGTTTGTCGAACAGTCACGATCATCACTTATTTCCATGGACTCCATGCACTTTGTTATCAAGCGAGATAGGTTGAAAATTTTCTCTTACCTTATTTTCTCCCTTGGAGTTTTCTGCCATTGGAGTCCTGGAAAATTTCTCAAAGGCTTTTCTAAAATCATTTATCTTGTTGATGACGTCTGTATGAGAGTTTTGAATTTCCTTGTTGATTCCATTGAATTTCTCTTCAAAATTTGTCCGTAAGGAGTCGACCTTCGCCTCCAGTGCATTGTACTTGGCGTTTATGTCGTTCCTGAGAGATTCTAGCATTTCATTAAATACTAGGTCAAATGCAGCAAACCTAGGATCCAAACAAGCATCCCTGTAGGCCCTTTTTCAGGACACACTTTTGCCATCTGGCGCTAGCAAAGGATCCTATGCCGACTTCAGCGTCGTTAATTTAGACGAAGCCATCATATTCTTAAAAGAGAATTGTTCAGAACTGGAGGGGAGGGGAGAATAACCTCGAAACTAGTGTGTTCTAAGGAAGCCGTCCTAAGAAGGACGCACCTAGCTTTAAGAAAAAGAACAAGTCAGGTTTGCGAAAAGGTTAATTCTACACTAGGGACCCACTTGTGAATTATTGGGATGATCATAGATAATATGAGAAATGTCTTAATACAGGTTTGCGAGGAAATTAATCTCAACGCCAGGAACCCGGAAGGGTACTGAGCGTCTTGATATACTGGTTTACGGGAATAATAATTCCAACGCCACGGACCAGCACATAAGACTTAACAGAAAGTGAATATCGCCCTGAAAAGGGCGCACCGTGAAATGAGAACATTGAGATATTACCTGAAAGAAGAGTAGAGGTGATACCTTAAAGAGCTAGTCCGTCCTGATCGTCTGTCATCTAAATGAGACTACGACAATCTACAATCCAACAGTGAAGTGAACATTTGTTAGGATGGGACGAAAGCAGCGCTTTTACAAAGCTCATCCAACCAGAATAAACTCCAAATGAAATACACTGAGGTAGTCAAGAAGCCGAACCAACCCAAGCGGTCTTCCATATTATACAAAAAAGAAAATAAGATTGACGATTGTCAGAAACAAAAAACAAACGAAATAGAAAATACAAGGAGAAAGAAGATTACCACATCTTCCAGTAGTCTGGGAAAGAGACGTTGCTAATATCTTCAAAATTGATGTCAAGAACGTGCCTCGGTTTACGATACTTCGTATGCCAGTTCATATTCATTGAGCTCTTCAGTATCCCTTTTACAAGCTTATTGTCGTGAGTCTTCATCTTCTGTATCATAATCAAAAGGAGATCTTTATAAACTTTCCGATATGAGCTATGTTTAAATCCATGTAGATGGATTGGTTTTTTACCGTCCTTCTGTCCAGCTGAGCAATGGTCCTCAGGGTGACATTCTGGAATGACTGTAGTTCACTCCATCTGGTTTTACAGATAGTCGCCCACACAGGCATGCCATAGAGGAGTATGGTCCGGATAATCGATTTGTACAGAAGTAGCTTGTTGTCAATGCTGAGGGCGCTGTTGCGACCCATGAGAGCTATGATACTGTACTTAGCCCTCTTCGCTTTGTTCAGAGCATAGGACATATGCCGGTTCCATGAGAGTCTTGAGTCAATGATAACTCCCAGATACTTGTAGTTGTCCACCCAGTCCAGTTTCTTATTGAACAGAACAAGAGAATCTGGGGGACGCTTGAGCTTCCTATTGAGGTACAAAGCCTTGCACTTTCCAAAGTTAAGGTTCAACTTCCAGCAGTTAAACCAGTCTTCGAACTGCTTCAAGGCGCACTGCAGCTGAGTGATAACGTGCGCCAGCTGGGGTGTCCATGTCATAATGGCAGTATCATCCGCATAAAAATACAGATTACAATTATCGGGTTTCGGGAAATCATGTACAAAGTAATTAAATAGCACAGGCCCGAGGAGAGAACCCTGAGGGACATCGGCCTTTACAACACGGGGCGTGGAAAGATTTTCTCCAACTTTGGCCTGATAGGATCTGCCGTCAAGAAAGGATTTCACCAACAAAATCAAATCGTCAGGGAACCCGTCTCTGACCATTTTGTAGACAAGGCCCTCATGTCACACCTGTTCAAAAGCTTTACTGACATCGAGAAATACCATCCCACAGTACCTGGAGAGGTTCAGGGCGGTGCTCAGGTCTTCAATGAGCCTCCATATCTGCATCGGACAAGAGTGGGCAGCACGAAAGCCAAACTGCTCTTCCCGAAAGAGGTCATTTGCTAAACAGTGGTCTTGGAATCTGACGAGAATCGTTTTCTCCAACACTTTAGACATCGTGGGTAGCAGGCTATTAGGTCGGTAACTCGCCGGAATTGCAGGATTTTGCCCCTGCTTGGGGATACTCAACACAGTAGATTGCTTCCAAGCCACAGGGAAGTAAGAAAATTTCCAGCAAACGTTAATGATATTAGTGAGATAGTCAATAAAGTTCTTCGGGAGATTTATAAGGGCGTTATTTCTCACCTTGTCTCTTCCTGGAGCCTTCTTCTTTTTCAGTTTATATATGATGGTGGCGACCTCTCCAGCCTCGATGCTGTTCTTCGTTAAATGCTGTGGGACTTCATCAAAGTTGACAATACCTTTTTCCGCACGCTGAGACATGATTTGGCTCTCAGGCTTATCGTTGGGAGGAGTAACAAACTGCATTTCCAGTGAATCTGCAATGACTTGGGCCTTGTTCTGATCAGTTTGCACGTAGTCACCTTGTGGTGTACGGAGTGGAGGAAGCATAACATTCTTCTTCTGTAAGACTCTGACCATACTCCAAATGGAATTGTCGCGAGCCAACAAGCTTTTGAGTTTTCCATTCCATCTAGCGTCGCGAAGCTCTTTTATCTCCTCTTGAATTCTTCGCACTAACCTCTTGTACTTGGTTTTGAGCCAAGGTTCACGATATTCTACGGGTCCTGTTTCTTTCAGCAATTAGGCGTTGGATTCCAGGAGTGAGTTGGATTCGATGAGGTTTATTCTCTGATTGATACTTAGTAGATTCTATGGCACTGTTAATACATCTGGTGATGTCATCAACAAGTTGATCGATGTCCTCTGTACAGTAAGCAAAGTCGGGATGGTAGACCCGGAAGTTTCATATGAATTTATGAATTCAAAAAAACGAAATGAGTCATGATTTCAAATGAATTTATATCGGATATCGGAAACGAAATACCATATCGGATCGATATTATCGTCCTTGATGATATTGATAAATTATTGAATATCGAAACGTAACTATCGCCGATAAACGATATATCATATCACCGACGATTGAAGAACGATTGAAGAGGGCACGAAATCAATATACCAAGAGGTGTGTGGATGATACGTTCATCATTTTCGATAGCAGTAAATTCAAAAAATAAAATTATTGCAACGATTCAACAGTTTGCACTCAAACCAAAAATACACGATGGAAATCGAAGAAAGAGGAGGGATCAACTTCTTATATTTCCGGGCAGACAGAAAATGGAAACAAATGAACTAAATTTCAGCATATATAGGAAAGAAGCAACAACTGCAAGCATCATACAATAAGACTCGATTCATCCAAATACACATAAGATGGCAGCAATAAAGCACAGCTATAGGAGAGCACTAACGTACCTCTTAAAACATGAGGCCCACAGAAATGAAAAGCTAACCATATTCGAATCAGCAAGACTAAACCAGTTTCCAAGAAAGATAACGCACTCTATCCTGCAGGAAGTAATGAGAGAGCAACGAACAAAAGAAATGAACACAGACAGAAGACAAAAGCGATTCGCAGCATTCACATACAATGGACAAAATATTCACCGAGTTTCGAACCTATTCCAAAAAGAAGGCATACGTGTAGCAATCTGCACAACCAATAATGCAATGCGAATCCTGAACCCAACACAGAAGAAAAATGGACTAGACGAATTTAAACAAGCAGTAGTATACGAATTAAAATGCCCGGATTGTGAGGCGGTTTATGTAGGATCGACTTCCTGGTCATTTCGCTAGAGGTTCAAAGAACACCAAAGAGCTTGGGTCAACGGTGACGGGAGGTCAGCCTATGCGGACCATCTCATTAATGCCAATCATCGTATGACAGAAATGGAAGAATGCATGAAATTCATGCGGAAGGGAAATGAAACAGGAAAAATACTTTTGAAGGAAGAAATGAAAATATGGAGAAGATACCACAACAATAAAGCTGCTTTCCTAAACGGGCAAATATCGTTTGAGAGGGATGGCATTATTGAATTCCTAATAAAGATGAAAGACGAAGAAAGAAAAAGAGGAGCCCCCACTCCATAACAGGTCGATACTTCAGAGGAGCTTTGCAGTAGGTCCGCGAATGACATTAAGTATAAGGAGCAGGTTTGCAAAGGTTAGAAGTGTAGCAAGACTGTAGCAAGAAGACAGTAGTAGAAACGCGTAAGGCAAAATAAATTCTTGTTTACAGTGTCATTTTTGAACCGTCTCTAGTATTCTAGATTACTTGTGACACTAGATATGAATATAATTGTAAATTGCAGGACGATAACAAAGAAATAAATAGGAAGATCAATAAAATTATTACTGCGTAGATCTGAATGACAATGTTTGCTCCTCTAATGTGTACCTTTCCATGATGGAAGATAGCAAGATGTGTGCAGCAATTTGATTCATGCGCATGTCATGACGTCATGTGGACTGCACGGCCGTTGTAAAAAGACACGCGGGGTATATGTATCACTCGTATAAAATTTAATATTTGAATGTATTTAATTTTAATTATCATTTTCTGCTAAATACAAGACTTCCTCTAATAGTTAGTAAGTATTTAAATGTTACCTATATTGTTTCTAATTAGTTAGGATGGCAATGACGCGCACATTTTGTAATCCACATGAGGTCATGCGCGAAACTGTCATAATTGAGAATCAAATTGCACACACCTTGTTTTGTTTCCATCATGCGCCTTTCCTATGTGTATGCGCTTTTTAAGTCTTTGACTCATGAAAACAAATCAAAGTATGAATATAAAAAACGGGATAGAGTTGACAAATGCAAGGCAGGTAGCTTCAACCCAGAGACGATCAATTAGCGAGACATGACGTTTCATTGTTTTCCCATAGCAAACTTGTTATATTTTCGCCAGTGGCAACGTCTGGAGTTGTCGGATGCAACTCTAGGGACACTTCATGAATGTTGTCACACAGACGAGAATTAAATGACGTCATTCCAAGTGAACGTCCCCCCCCCCCCCCAGGGATGTTAATATATCGTCTCCCCTCTGCCCGCTGTTCACATTATTTATTTATTTTTACTTATATATTCACTAATATTAGTAAATAAGGTATATAATTTACTTATTCATTACACAATTTAAATTTCTGAAATCTGATAATTCACGCATTGCAACAGAATGCCATCAGTTTAGGAAAATTTCAATACAAAATTTAACAAGCGGGTAAACGTGTTTTAAAACGAAAGTAATTATTTTCTACATGTGTCAAGAACTTGTCTAAAAACGTTTGTGAGAAGATTAAATGAATTAACTGTGAGAATGAATGAAGTATAAATGAAGTTGCAATGCCTCCCGTAGTCGCATTCAGTAAAAATGAAAGTAAACTGCTGAGATAGCCGGAAAAATTCTTTAACGGTCGCTGGTAAAATGAAATATGGTGAAGATCGTCTCTGCTTGCAAGTACTCAAACATGCGACTCAACGGCCACTTGCAATTGGTTAATAGATCGTCTCTGACGTAATAAGCGCTCAAGATGGAAAAAACCGAAACTAACTATCTGGATGACGTCATTGGTTTCTGTTGCCCCCTAGAATTGTCGGATGCAACACAAACCTGCGCAGAGAGGGATGCATATAACACAAAAATTGCTCAAATGTCAGGTCTCGTTAATTGATCGTCTCTGCTTCAACCGTTTCAAATCGGCAGAGCAAAGGTAGGAGCCTTCAACCTAAACCTGCTTTGATTAATTCGAATGGAAAAAATGGCAGCCTGAGAAAAGCTTGTAAAATTAACAAAAAGGATAACAGATTGTTCGTCACTCGATTGCAACTGTATATAATTGTCAAATGTCTTTGCGATTTTCTCATTGACTTCTTTCCCTGGCTGATTATAAACAATTGTATCAAGCTTAGAAAGAAGTTTCAAGCATATTCATCTTTCGGTCTTTTTTAATTTCAATTTGCTTTTTGATGCCTCCATTTGGCCTGAGAATGTGCATTTGTCTTTATTTGTTGGCAAACTGCATGCTAGCCAAATCAACCCGTCCAATGGGGATGATCGAACCTCAGAGAACGGAGCACCTCAGAAGCACGATCAGACTGCAGGTACCAGCCAGGAGAAGGTAGTTCTTAACCGAAATAGTTAATGGTATATTGATTGACTGATTGATTGATTGATTTATTTATTGCTATCAAAGAGAAGCATAAAGGGAGAGCCAAAATCTGCGTGGTCTGCGTACAAATATCGCCCAAATCTTCAATTTTGCTGCAGAGAACTTGCAATTACTGTAATGTCTTACTCAGACCTGGCTCAACGAGTCCATCACCGACTTCACCCTTTTCGGAGATGTTTTCAGCATGTTTAGGAGTGATCGCACTTGTAAGGATTGCGGTAGGGGTGTCCTCATTGCCGTGCCCTATGAATGGTAAGTGAATAAATGCAGTTTTACTGTACCGTCAAACTAAGTAGATGCAATTGCAGTAGAGATTTTTTATCATCGGTCGTCTGGCCGTTCATCTTCCCTTACTATCGTGAATGTCTACTTCCCACCTTTATTATGCAATAAGGAACTTGAAATTTTCTTCGAAGAAGTTTCAGACTATCTTATTCGGTATTACTCCGATTGCGTCATCGTCGGTGAGTTTACATATGGGATGGGATTACAGAGAGGATCATGACAGCTATTCATAACACCATTCCATTGTATAGGAAGCCTGATCAAAATAGCAGTAGCTCATCCAGGCATAGGAATAACCCGGCATTTCCTAGCTGCATTTCAGCCTTCACGAGAAGCGTTTGGCATGCCAAACCATTTTGGCAGAAGAAATTCAAAGTATCAAGGTTAGCTCAAGACTATGCTGAATTGACTGAAGCTAGAAGACTTTTTATGAGGTATTAGGCTGCTGATCGCCAAAACTAGTTCAATAGTCTGGAAGATCAGATTTGTTCGAATTCGCGCGCTTTCTGAAATATTTCCCAGAAGTGCCTAAACGTGAGTAAATCTAAGTCCCTTCAGCTCGACAATGACGAGCTATCCAAGCTTGCGGCAACTTTCGAGTCTGTAATGAATAATGATGCTACAGTCGTAGTGGATGACGACACTCTTACTGATTGTTGGCGGCACATTAATACAACTCTTCAGCTTCAAAATATTTCTGCGCAGCAGATAATCAGCTGAACCAAATTACCTTCTGCGTCCAAAGCCTGTACGTCATTTAACATCCCCGACTTTATCTTTAAGGATTGTTTAAACGGCTTGATTCTTTAAACGGCATTTTACTCATTTGTTAAATATATCTCTGATTTCTGGTCGTTATCCTACTGCTTGGAAAAGTGTGTTTATCTACCCTTTACCAAAGTAAACTGAGCCGTTAGCTCATAAAGCCTACAGACCTGTCCCTATAATCCCTTTCCCAACTAAGTTGCTTTAGACAGTAGCCGATCAATTGTCACGTCACGTGGAGCGTTTTCTTCCCGACGCACAGCATGGCTTCCGCGTTAAGAGAAGTACAAAATCTAATATTGCTATATTTATTCATTATGTCACCCGTCATGTGGACAAGAGGGGGCAAGTTGACCACTTACTTCTGGGCTTTTCTAGGCATTTGACAATGTAAACATCTTCCTGTTGCTGGCCAAGTTAAATTATACTAGTTTATCCAATTGTGCCTTAGACTGAATCAGATCCATGTTAAGTGGAGAAGCTTTAGACTGCAAACTATTGCTATACAGGACGGTAATCCGAACCATCTTGCTTTATGGTATGCCTGCCTTAGCTACAATATGTAAGTCCAGATGGAAGGACCTCCAAACCTTCCAAAACTTTACCTTAAGGACATTTGCTCAACTTGACAGGAGAGTTGCAACAAATACTTCTATTTCCGATGATTTTGAGATACCTCCCATTGGTCTCTATGTACAGGAGTCACTGAAGAAGTTTCTTCCGAAGATTAAGGACCATCCCAATTCTCTGGTTGCAGATATTCTGGAGCATCCACTCACCTTTAGAAGTTTCCTCAGGCATCGCAGGCCTCGACACGTCCTGGACATCAATTTTGACGACATCCAAAAGGCCATCTTTCCCGACTACTGGATCTCATAGCTCCTCGTGCCCATCGTCAATCAACAATCAACTTATTCGTCCTTATAGGAAAGGACCCAATCTTATCCATTGGATGACTTAACTAGGTCTCATCTGGCTTCTTGCCTAGTTCAGTGTACTTCCCCTGGTTACTTCCTGGATGAGTATGGCAGTGAAAGCGTTGCTTTCGGACCGTTCGTTTCGTTTTTCCCTGCGCTGTTCGATTGTCGATTGTTGATTGTCGTTAAGCATTAAAAGTGTGTTGTTGTTTATTATGTTGTCGATTCTTTTCCCATACACTACACCTCTGGACACTACCGAACTATGACAAGCCCGCCCCTCATGATTAACGTCCATATTTGGCTTGATAATTTATTATCTAGAATGAGGGTTCATCACACCTCAAGGATTTATATTTTAATTTTTGTTTTTATATTATTAGTACCTTTTTATTGCAAATAATTGGAATTAGAATTGGAATTTTTTTTCTATATATAAATTAAATAACCAAAGAAACAAACAAATAAATAAATAAACATCATCGATAGAAGCTATAATAACAATAACTCTTTTAGCTCGGGAAAATTTTGATCAAAAACGGGAAAATTGCGCTAATTAATTCTAAAATTTTTTCTAGCCAAAGTGTATTTATTTATGGCGAATTTTTTTTGCATAACGTTTATAAATATTCAGCCCACTATATGAAACAGTATTTTTTTATCTTACTAGGATCACCTCATGATCGAAATTCGATCACATTTCTGAGAAAAAAAAAATGTGTGTAATTGTTCTAGCCTCAATCATGCTTATTAATAAACTTTTAAGAATGAAAAATAGATAGCACAATAAATATCCAAAATGCTTTGCATGACATTTCTGACACTCCCGATGCATTTCACCGCAATGGGCAGGCCGTGGCCTGGTGGGCTTTGACTGAACACGACTTCTGTGAAGTTAAGCTACATCAGGCACGGCTAGTCACTGGATGGGCGACCATCAGTGATAGTCAATCTTCACCCCCCCCCCCCCCGGCTACTGCGACCATCATATAGCAGTAGTGAATCCAGGTCCATCCAAGGACCCAACTCGTCGGCCTCTGGCCATACAGGCCCTGGATGGACGTATTGGATCCCAATTTCATAAATAAAGAATAAAAAAAATAAAGAATAAAATATCTATCGAATTATTATCTAAATATAATATTTAATATAATATTTATATTTAAGCCGGGGGGGGGGGGGCGTGGCCTGGTGGGCTTTCACTGAAACACAACTTCAGTGAAGTTAAGCAAAAAAAAGCTAAATTGTCCCTCTGTATCTCTGTCTCTCTCCCCCCATCCCACTGTGGAAAATTAAAGTCTATTTCGGACAAAAAATCGATAACTTTTATTTTACTAAACAAAAAGTGTTAACAAAATTTTAAAAAAAATAAACAAAAAAAAACTTCAAAATTGGCATTTAACTAAAAATATTACTTTCAAAATGTATGAAAAAACCTTAAAAAAGCTTAGAAAACGACAAAAATTACATAAAATGCTTACCTACTAATTATAGAAATATTTTGAATAGTTGGTTATAGCTGCCACCACATAAGTTGAACGAGAGGATGACGTCATTTCTAACTCCAACCAATAGACATTAAGGAGAAGTAAATCGCTTAGTTATTCCATGAAAGCATCCGCTTTCGTTTTCAAACATTGTTTTCGTATTCATATTTAGTTTCTATTTTCGTTTATTTTAAATAGATAAATGAAATTAATAAACGAAATTAATAAATTGATAAATTAAGAAATGACGCAGAATAGTCGATTCGAAGGCAATTTGTTTTATATTATGACTTTTAATAAGCTTTCCACATTTCAACGATATCTCCGCCTTTACTATGGTAGAACAAGTGCATCATGGGTAAAATCCAGACAAAGCATATTGATAAGAAGACTTACTGCGCATGTCAAAAAGTTCGTTCAACTTATGTGGCGGCAGCTATAATAACAATTTATTCATCAATATCGGAGTTAATGGCGTGAAAAAATCCTCCAAAGACCATTTTCCAATTATTATTACAACGATTACAATTCTTTCAAATGAACGTCAACAATGATTTGAGTTAATTTGATATTTATTATTTAAAAAAATAATAATAATAAAGGCAATGTTACATGCGTTGACAAATATGGTGCACAACCTGTTCCTTAATGCTACTTTTTTTGAAACGCTTTTTACCTGTGTTAACGTGAAC
>JAHWFO010006893.1:0-11960 GCA_023313115.1 Rhysida immarginata | reverse complement strand
TGAAGTCTCTATATTTTTGGGACAGTGCAAAATGTTATTTTTTTGTTTTTATTTTGTCCCATTGTGTAAAATACGTTTCTGAAACAATTTCATTCCTTAAATTATGTAACAATGAATAAAGTTTCACAATAAAATATTAATTTATTCGTGTCGGTATTTGTTTTTCTTTTAACTGATATTTTCTGTAGTCTCTATATTTTTGGGACAGACCTTATTAAGGATTATTATATTGAGGTAAATAAATCAAAAACTTTAAATAACATTATAGTTAATATTATCATAACATTAAATAACATTATTAAATAACCTCAACCTTATTATTTATATATAGAAAATTTTAATTGAAAACAAAATTTAAAGAAAAAATCAATAATTACAAAATTTATTGATTGTCAATTATATTCCCAGACGATAATAATGAGAAAATTTTAAAAAATTGCATTTCGGCCGTATTTTAGAGGATAAGGCCGACTGAGCCAACAATGGCGGATTCTGTAGCAGATGACAAAGTCTGCTGTACTTTCCTAATCTAGAGCTTTACCCACAGGGCATCTTATCGGACTCGATCCGGATCGAGTTAGATGCATGTAAACGCGAGGCAATTTTGGATTAACTCAAGTCGATCTGGATCGAAACGTGCATGTAAACGTAGTGATAGGAACCTTAAAGGAGGAGTCAAAGCCTACATGGATTAAGGGGTGCTTTGATTATACTCTGTCCAAGGAAGGAAGAACTATAGGCCATGTGATATCTATAAACGATTTAGGATTAGGAAGGGTGAGAAAACCATTGTGGGACTGTTAGACCAGAAGCAGTTGCTCGAGTGATCCTAAATCGCTCTGATTGGCTAATTTTGAATTTCCCAACCTTGACACAGTTTTTCTTTCATTGGACTACTATGAATTAAAGGTGATCTTGAATAGAGGTTATAAGTTAATCCTCTCAGTTACCCAACGCTCGACTGCCAAGATATAATAGACGGACTGTATATTAGTGTTGTTGGTTTTTCTTTTGAATCGAATCGTTATAGAAATCGATTCTCCTGTATCGTACTGAGCGATATATTCGATATTTGTGACAAATCGATTTTAGAAATCGATTTCAAATAAACATGCGAAAACTGTTACAGTATATCCTGTATTTTGACATATAGTTCCTAGCGTTCTTTTAAATATAATTATTACTTGCTAGAATTGACTCTAGATATTTTTACAAATTTAATACAGGGTGTAAATGGACGACGTTTCACAAATTTAAAGATATGTAGAGGATGAAACTCTGAGCAAAAAAGTCTAGTCGCGTTTTTCGATCTGTGGCTCCGTTAAAAAGTTATAGCGCTTTAAATTTCGGTATCGGTAAGGAACATCGGTATCGGTCAGGGTGATTCTAAAAGGTCATGCCCAAATGAAAAGGCAGGTAGAGGGTGAAATTCTGAGCATAAAAGTCTAGTCACGTTTTTCGATCTGAGGCTCCGTTAAAGTTATAGCGCTTTAAAGTTTCGTGACGTCACTTCCGGAAATCTATCTTGGTACAGACGCTGAGCAATTTTTAACTTAGCGCTATAACTTTTTAACGGAGCCTCAGATCGAAAAACGCGATTAGACTTTTATGCTCAGAATTTTACCCTCTACCTGCCTTTTCATTTGGGCACGACCTTTTAGAATCACCCTGGGCGATACCGATACCGAACTTTAACACCCTGTATATTAAATTAATACAGCACTTGCCAAGGCTTTTCAAACTTTTTAGTAGACACCTTTTCGGAAGTATATTATGTTGGAAACTATATTTCAGTTGCGCATGTACATAACCTTATCACGTTGGTTAACCGATTTCTAACAAATCGATTCTTCCAACTCGATATCGTACTAGAGACGATATATCGAATCGGATCGTCCGCGCTAGATCGATATATCGATTTTATCGATACTTCCAACAACACTACTGTATATACAAATACTTGGTTTTTGCTGAAGTAAGATGTACCACAGCGAAACTTTGGAATATTGATATTGGCTTTATTCAACAAAGATAGAGCTGGTATTTGATGCACTTTTCCACATAATTTTCTCATATGTGATTCGTGATGGAGTATTTCAGTAGTTGATAATAAAAATAAATATAAATAGTAATGATCTCACTCGGTTTAATTTTATATTGAATAAGGCTGAGGTAGGGTCGAATACTGAAAATAGATTAGTTATCATTTAAAATTTATATTAAAATTTCCCCTGGCTACGTCCGTGGATTGAAGTTTAAACTTGGCAAAAAGTACAGTGTTCCATTCAAAAGATAATATTTCCTTGTTTAAAATTAAGAACGTGCGAACAATCCTGCAAAATTTGACATCATTTTCTAAGGACAAAATGCTCTTGGAAGTTTTTAAATAGGCTGCATACATGTCGAGAAAAAGACTTTTAAATGTGATGATGTCAAATTTTGTTCGCAACACAAGGGCTAATTTCTCTTGCCAGATATGATATATCTCCATGAAAAGTGAGCGGCTTACTGGAGAGTACAAAGCCTGTTAATCATTCCAATTTAGTTACTTTACAGGGTAAAGTGGGTTTATATGAGTTGCATCTAAAATTTAGCAATCTTAAAGGGTATTTGAAAGGTATAATTTGTTTTGATAATAGATCGATAACTTACTTACTTTTCAAACCAGCTTATCCGTTAAGGTCGCGGGGGCAGCAGCCCTATGGAGGATTTCCAGCGATCGCGATCTTCCGCCATCCGGTGCATGTCCTCCCTGGTAATACCCAAGCGACTCGAACCCAGATTCTCCATGTAGTCTAGCCACCTGCTTCTAGGCCGACCCCTTGGTCTCTTACCCACCGGCTTGGAAAATAACAACTGCCTAGGAAGACCAGTTTGCGGCATCCGTATCAGGTGGCCATACCAGCGCAACTGAGATCTCTCAATGCGGAGAAGTAGCGGCTCAACACCTAAAGACTCCCTTATTGTGCTGCTGTGCACTCTATCTACTAGGGTAATACCTGCCACACCTCTCAGGAATCTCATTTCGGCCGCTTGTACCCGCGATCGCACTCTTTCGATCGATAACAATCTCTAAAAACTGGAAATTAACAGGCACTGTTTGATGAGCCTGGAGAGAAGTAGATGCAGTACTGATGCAACCAGATGATTGCGTTTAACGGGAATTGCTAAGCGGTCTGATCACCAGTGCGTGTCTTCCCATCATGCTGGTGAAAAGTTGCATAAAAATTTAAAGGATGGAGAGAAAAGGTTTGAGGCGGCCCTACATGTTTGAACCAGAGTCCGATACCCCTCCTAAGAAAAAAGCAGCAGCGATAAAAATGTACATAAAATTTCATCGTATATTGGTAGCAAGATGGTGTTAATGCGCTGCATGTGTTCCTGTAGATGCTGGTCTGAATATAGTGATGCTTGATTTAACAGATTTAAAAGTCTCTCCCCTCCCCCTTCATCTGTTCTTGATTTAACAGATTCTTGTGACATACATTGACATATTTTTTCCATTTTTTGGTAAGGTCTTTGGATGTTGATTTTCTTTTACTCTTGCACAGTTGTCGCAGCACTCGATCTTGTTTTAGTGTCGGTGCTTTTGGACGCCCCAGTTCTTCTTACATTTTCCAGTTTTCCTGCCTCGCGAAACTTTCTCCATGTACAGGGTGGTTATAAAATAAGTTCGCCTACTCAGAGCCCTCTAAAGCCCAATCTAATGAACCGATTGCGATGCAAATTGAAATGTAGGCTATTCAGACAATGGGGGAGAGAATTCCAGAAAGAAAAAAATTAGTGCAAATTTTCACCACCAGGTGAAAATGTGGCGCTGTGGAATGACAAATGGAGATTTTAAAACTAGTTTTATTATTGTGATGTATTTGAGAACAAAACGACGTCCGCAGGTAAAAGGAGCAGACACTTAAGATACCACAGAGCCTTTAATACGATTTACATTTTTGTACAAAGGGTTACAAAATACATATTGTTATTCAATAAAACCACCGTCCGCCACAATGACAGCCTCCACACGCTGTCGGAACCGCTGGCAGGCAGCCATGAGGTGGGGTCTTCTGGATTTCTGCCATTGTCTCCACAATAGCTGGCCTGAGAGCTTCAACAGTGTTGTGTGGATGCTTGTTGGACTCCCTCTCAACGACGCCCCAGACATAATAATCCAAAGGGGAGCTGGGGCACTTGTTGGGTCGTGAAGATTCGTGGTCATCCACGCTTGGATGCTGTGGGCCTTATGACTTGGAGCAGAGTCCTGTTGAAAAACATACGGCCTCTCAAGTGCTACAGTAGTAATCCAGGGCTTCACAACTCTTGCCAACACATCGGTTTCCTCCCGAGTGCCCTTATGGACTTCCCAGGATTGTAGCTTGGACAGAACGGATGAATTCCAGCGTCCTGATACGGTCCGAGCGCCGACTATGTCGTTTCCTCTGTGAAACGGTTGGCACATCACCACTGGGAGCGTCCAGTTCTCCCCGAACTTTGAACACGAACGAACGGGCGACTTTCAGGAATGCAGCAATCTCGGAGTCGGAGTGTCCTGCAGCCAAGGAGACGATGACAGCATGTCGCTTCATTTGCTGGGTTATCTTTAGATCCGCCATGTTTATCTGCCTCGTTTCGGAATTGTTAAATAGTATCACGTGTTCTCAAATGCCTGCCACACACTGTATTTCAAGGGCCAGAGCCGATAATGTTGTGACTTACAAGGGAATCCCTCGAACATGTATGTCACAGATTTCCACCAAATTGAAATATGTTACTCATCTGAAGCTACTATAGATGCTTGCAAAATAAGAGAGTGCGAAATTGTGTTTCTTTCAAAATAAACCGCGAAAACGAAAATTTTTTAGCATACATAGCCATACAGGGACTCCTTTGTTAAAGCGGTTAGGCTATGTGGGGTTCCCTTGTTGGTTAAATCTGACTCTGAGGGGTAATTGTTGATAAAAACTTAAGTTGGAATAAACATGTTGAGTATATTATCGGTAAAGCAAATAAAGCACTTTACTTGTTTTTGCTCAAGATCCATTCTTGAATTTTGTAGTAAGTTCAGCCACAATTTAAAACAACTTCGTCAAACAAAAACTTGTAATTACAGGGTCAAGTCACATTATTATGACCACTCCCTACGTTTGTCCTCGGGGTTGCCCAGCCGAGGAACTATTGTCACGTGTTGGGAATGAGTTAGGTGACTATATAAGGTAGGTTTCAGGCACGTACGCAAGGGGGGGTCGAACGACCTCCCCAAAAATGCTGCAGGTCCATGGTTTTGATTTCTGTGAATTTAAATCTGTTGTCTAAATTCTATTAAAAACTCTGAATGAACAAGGAGTAGTGGACTGGTTGGCGAGGGGTTGTTTTTAATTTCAGTTTTTTAATTTTCCCTTTTTTTCCTCATTTGGCCTGTTCCAGTGCCATTTCCCCTCCCCCACCAATCATCCCATTCTTTGCTCACTCCAGTTAAACAAAATGATTTTTTCCCCCTTTGACCTACACTGAACCGGACCGACAATTCCTCATTCACATCTTTCATTACCAGAAGATGACTTCAGTCGAAAGTGCTTATGATTTTAATTTTATTTCTTTTCACGGTTTTTTAATTTTTATTACAAGATTTATTTTTCACAAAAATGAAATCCGAATTTTATAAGCAGATTGATTTTTTTTATATCAACAATGTATAATAGCATAAACTTCACAAGCAACTTGACAAAAATATCACTGAAATATGTTCATTTTTAATTATTATTATTGTAATTAAAACATAATAAAAATAATGGATTATTCAAACAAAAGGTCCAATAAATCGAGAGTTCGACCTCCCCTGGAAAAATTCTTGGGTACGTGCCTGGGTTTCTACTATGTTAAAAACATATCACTTATTGCTGCAATGGGTAAGAAACGTGATTTATCAGATCTGGAAAAGGGGATGATATTCGGCTTTCGGGCCAGGAGTGACAGTATTTTGGAAAACGCGCAATTTGTGAACTGTTCTCAAGTGGACCATGAGTGAGAATAAACGGCATGGGAACTGTGGAGCACCACGTGCCATTGATGAGAGAGGTGAACGTCGGCTGCGAAAGTGTGTGAAGACCAACCGAAGAGCTACAGTGGACCAACTTACCGCTCAAACTAACGAGGGTGCTACCAGACATGTCTCTAAAACCACAGTATAGAGGACCCTGCTACGTATGGGCCTCCGCAGCAAACGGATGGTCGCCCCACCCATGCTGACGAAGATTCATCGCCGAAAACAGCTTCGATTTGCCCGACAGTACAGAAACTGGACCACTTCTGACTGGAAAAAGGTTGCCTTCGCCGATGAGTCACGATATCCGCTCCACAGAAGTGACGGCCGTTGGCGGGTGAGGTGAGAAACCTCCGAGAACAATCATCATGCAACATTGTTGGACGAATCCAGGCTGCTGGCGGCAGCGTCATGGTGTAGGGAGTGTTCTCATGGCATTGTCTGGGCCCACTCATACCTGTGGAAGGCACTCTCAACCGATTCGGTTATTTATCCATAATTGTAGATCATACATGGCGACTGTCTTCCCAGTGGCCACGGTGTCCAGAGCCATCAAGGAAGAGGGTGCAAAGAGTTTGAGGCGCGTGGCAAGGCCTTTGCTGACGCATGGCATGCGAGATAAACGTCCGGAGTGCTGTCGTCGCCTTCTCAACGACTTGAAGAGCCATGGCAATCGCATTGTCATCTTTACTGATGAAAAAAACCTTCACGGTCGACCCGGTTGTCAACAAGCAGAACGACCGCGTGGTCAGCTTCGGCCAGGACATCTCTGAGGTCCGCTACGTGACTACAACCAACCACCCGGCCTCAGTAATGATGCTCGGCGTCGTGGCGTCGAATGGCATGAAAATGTCGCCAATCTGGTTCCCGCGGCCGACTACAAGGACATCTTGACCAAGAACGTTCTGCCCTGGGTGAAAAAGATGACGAGGAATGCGGGCTACGTCTTTCAACAGTGCCCCAGCCCACAGTGTCAAGACCATTCAAGAGTGGTTGGGGTCGAACATGAACTTCTGGTCTAAGGACTTTTGGCCTCCTCAGTCGCCCGACCTCAACCCTCTTGACCAGATACAGCGTGTGGGCGCATATCGAGAGCAAGGCCTGCAAGATCCGTCACAGCAACGTAGACCAGCTTAAAGCCTCTGTGAACCGCGTGTGGACCGCTATGAAGAAAGACTACATCTGTAACGTTTGTCAGGCCTTTAGACCACGCCTAGAGCGTGTGCTTGCCGCCGATGGCGGTTACATCAATTAATATCAAAAAAAAAAACGTGTCTAACTGCATCACACATGTGTAACAGAACTTTTGCAAAACCCGGTATGATCATAATTTTTCGATTGAAAAATGGAAGGAAAAATTCTGCGACCTAGATTCGAACCAGGAACCTCGACTATCATGGCCGACGCCTCTACCAATTGGGCTATCGCATCAATCTGTGAGTTCATCATACTTTCTGATGGTTTGCATAGGAGAAATTCTCGATCTGAGAGCCAGGAGCCCGCCTCCCACTGGGCTTTCAACCGTGACGACTTGGTTGTCTTTATGACACCTTGTGACAGCTTGGCTGTCCGGGTGTCTGCGATAGCCCAATTAGTAGAGGCGTCGGCCATTATAGTCGAGGTTCCTGGTTCGAATCCAGGTCGCAGAATTTTTCCTTCCATTTTTCAATCGAAAAATTATTACCTGTGTTTAGAGACTTCTAATACCCACTCAGAAAAAAAAAACCGTCTTCATTGGGCCAAAAAATTTGAGAATTGAACTCCCGAAATGTGGTCACCGGTCATCTTCAGTAATGAGCCCATGTTGTTTCTGTCTTCTTTTCAACAAAAGAAATCGTCTTTTGAGAGATATAAAAGATATTCTATGCGTTCAATTACCAACCGAGAAGTAAAACACCCTTTTAAAGCAAGGTATGGGTGGGGGTTTTAATAGTCAAGTGTTGGTGTATTGTTTTTTGTGATGTTTACACAGTTATTCTTTGTCACTCCAATTACTGAGAAGATCTGTTCATCTGAAGATGTTATTCTTTCTTATCGTCTTTGATGTTATTTTCCAACAGGATTGTGTGGATGAAAGTAGTACCACTCCCTTCATCCATCCCTGGTACCAGCTTTATACATCCAAAAAATCGGGAAAGAGAAATAAGTGTCCTGGAATGGCCAGGAAATTCGCCTGACAAATGCAATCGAAAATCTATGGGCAATCATGAAGAAGAGAATCCAGAAACCGTGCCCAATAGATAAAAAAGATGCATCAAAAGTGTTTGAAATATACTATCCAGGAACTTTGCCCTTACTCATAAGCATGGCCAAAAGAACTGAGACTTTTATTATGGCAAAAGCCGACTCTACAAAGTGGTAAAACAATTAAAAAAAAAGATAAGATATTTATTATTTCTTTCTTTCTTTCTTTCTTCACATACAGCCATTTAGAGCCATTCAGCACAGGATCTTTAGCCTGGTGATACGAAACTTACAAGAGCACTATTCAAGTTTTAATTTCGTATTTTATCTGAGATAAAAATTTTTTTAAGAAGATCCGTATTTATAAGACAGTGGCGTAGGGCGTTTACTATTAACTTTTAGTTTCTTATTTGATTTTTTTCTAAGACTAGTAAAGTTTTTAGGTCGATTTCAGTGGGTTTCTTTATTATGAATTTTATTTCATCAAATAAGGCTTTTTTTTGTTCGTGCAACAGAAGGCATCTCAGTAGGACGTGTTCTACCGTCTGTTCTTCACCACATATACACTTATTATTTATTGAGATTCCCAGCTTGAATAAAAACGATCTAAAAACTACATGTCCGGATCTTAATCTAAAAATCATTGATTGGTCTATTTTAGCCAGTTTTAGAGTTTGTCTCTTAGTCGGAATTTCTGGGAGAAGACTTTTATAAAGAGCGCCTTTATTTTCATTACATCACTCCGAGTTCCACATGCAGTAGTGCACTTGTTTTTTTATTATTTTTTTGATTGAGTCCAGAGATGAATTAACGGTCGCCTTGGGGCTGTTGTGATTTCTTGCACCATTTGCAGAAGGTCCGCTTGTTCGTTTCCAAAAATACCCCTATGGCCTGGAATCCACATTAATCTAATATTGTAATTTAAACTTTTCAGGTTTAGTAAGGCCTCAATTAAATTTCCTGAAGTTGATTTTTGGTACCACTTATGTTTTTTAATATCGCCGTTTATGGCCGTCAGGGTACTTTTGGAATCAGTTAGGATTAGCCAATTTTTATGTGTTTGTTCCCTTGTCCACTCAAGAGCTAGTGCTATTGCAGCGACTTCAGTTTCGAAGGAACTGAAGACAGGATAGCATCCTAAGGCTAGAGCATCGTCTGGAGGAATGTAGATTCCTACGCCACCAGTATTTGTCTCTTGGTCAAAGGATCCATCCGTGTAAATTGTTTTGTAGTCCATATAATTTGAAAATACGCATTCGTTTATACAGGCTGATGGGTTGTCGATTCCTACATTTGGCCACGGGGGGATTGAAATCACATCATCTGCGTCTGTAGAAGAAAATAAAAGATGGGATCGGATACGTGAATCTCAGATAAAGGAGGGGAACTGAAACAAGACCAAGCTAGCTTTTTCATGAAACCTGATTTAAGTGCTTCATTGATTATATCATTAATATGCGTTAGGTCTTTATTCGAATGATTTCTGCAGTAGTTAGAAATAAATGACATAAAGTTTTGTGTCCATCTTAAATGTGGGGGAGGAATATTTATTATTTAGCAATACGCGAAATTAATTTTATTTTCGCTGACGCATTTTGTAACAAAGGAATGATTAAATTTAATTGTTATTTTACTGATTTTTCTTTTTATTTTATCAATTTGCGCAGTTAATTATTTTACTTTTTTTTATTTTATTTATTGTATTTGTTTATCATTTAATTAATCTATTCTTATTTTATTTTTTATTTTTAATTAAATTTTAATTATATTTTTTTATTTATTTAATATTTATATCAAATTCCATCATAAATATTTTATTTTATTTACTTATTAATATTTATAGTTTTGTCATTGAAATGCTAAAATGCATAATGCAGAAAACATTAGGAAGCAGTCTTCACAACGCCGAGTCGAAAATTTTGTGAAAGGGGTCGCAAAACTGCAGTGTCGCAAAAGGGGTTCGTGAGTCGAAAAACTTCTCGCAATTGCAAAGAAAACCACCAATCTCATTACAACGAATGAGCTTTGCAAAAGAAAAAGAAATCCACTAATGAATAGGAAAATACATTTAAAAAACCAACAGGAAAATAATTAAATGAAATGCTAAAAAAAATTAAAATAAAAAATAAAAATACTAATATTTAGCAAAAATAGTTATACATATTTAAATTATAAAATATACCAAGAACAGATGAAGGTAGGAAGATATAGCTAGAAATAAAAAGGTAGAGGAAGAATATGGCTTCTATTAATTACGGAATTATGGATTGTTCTAGTAGGCAGAAAGAATCCACCAATCGTTGCTAAATATTGTTATCAGAATAATTTCAACCTATTTGGCTGATTTCAGATAACTATTTATTAGCAGAGATGGATGAAGGGGGGGGGGGGGGGGGTAGTGATATCAGTCATAACTGGGTTCAAATTTGCAACAACATTAATTTTATTACTAAAACGCGTTTCGGTTTTTGAACCATCGTCAGTTATGTTAAAAGATTTAAAAAACTTGAGCAACTTTAAATATGAGCAAACTATTTATTTCCTCCGATTTATGTCTCATGATTTCAACAGCCCTTTTTCTCTTTACATACAAAGCGCACAACGATGATTGAGGTATGCACATCCATGGGTGTACCCAGTTCAAAAACTAATTTATCTGGTAACCCTAGAACAGGGGTGACCAACCTGCGGCCCGCGGGCCAAATGCGGCCCACCAAAGGAATTTATGCGGCCCGCGAAACGAACCATTTATTGTAAAATTTATTAACAAGTAAGATTGTACGTGGTTAATCTTTCATAAAATATTTGAATATGATTTGAATTACAAATGATTGGCCCCCTGAAAACCTTCAGAAATTTATTTTGGCCCGAGACAAAAAAAGGTTGGTCACCTCTGCCCTAGAATAACTGACTGAATTGTAATAGGCCTATAATTCCTAATATCATGCTTATCACTACATTTAAAAATGGGGACAATAAACTATGCTTCCAAAACATAGGAAAATGATTATTCAGAGGTAAGCATAATGATGGAGCACATACAGTGATAAATAAAGGAGGTATCTTATCTGGACCAGGTCCCTTATTATAGTATTTCAAGCCCCTTTAATTTATCCATAATATTATGGGAAGTCACACCTTTACATTCAGACCGTAGATCAGAGAAAACAGTATAATCACAATGAAGATTAGTTAATTTATAGTGGAAATGTGCAGCCTTCTTTAAGCATATAAGAAGTTCAGGAGAGAACCAAGGTGGAAATCTAAAAAGAATCTTAGGAATAAAACAGTCCATTAAATAATAAATAGTCTTGTATTTATTGAACTAATTGAGCTAATAACTAAAGGATCAATCAAGTTTGTAAGTTTTTTTTGTTTTGTAAATATAACCTTTCAAAGTTGGGATATTCTTTTGTAATCATCCTGCATTTATTTATTTATTTATTTATTTATTTATTTATTTATTTATTTCATCCATACCTGATAAACATATATATTAATATTCATTTTCTTTTTATATTTTTTTTTTGTTTTAATTTTTTTAGTATTTCATATTATTTTTCTATTCATTAATTTTATTTTTGTTTTTTTTCCCTCTTTGTTTTTTATTTATTTTTTTGCAACTTATCTTGGAAAAATTGGTAGCGCAATCGTTCGATTGAAGTTAGTGTTTTCTTTGAGTTTTATCTCGCAATTGTGTCAATAGATGGCGATAAAATCAGTTTTATCTCGCAACAGGCTT
>JAHWFO010006890.1:0-10662 GCA_023313115.1 Rhysida immarginata | reverse complement strand
AGAGAGAGAGAGAGAGAGAGAGAGAGAGAGAGAACCTTAGGAGATTTCATATCTGCTAAGGAGTGAGCGTCTCCTATTCATGCTTCAATTCCTTTACCAAAAGGGAGGTGGGAACTCATTTTGGTGGTGAATTGTGACAACTCTTGTGACGAGAAAGAATGAATATCTCCCGCCAACAAAAAGGAGAACGGGTTACGAGATCGTTTCTCGTGTCACCGTAGAGGACAAAAGAAGGATTTCGCTTGTTTACAAATGAAATATGAGAAATAAGCGAAGGAGGATAGGTTGTGCGGGTTTGAAGAAAAGAACAACACGACGAAGGGAAATCGAATCTCTCCTCCGAAAAATCAGAGAACAAAGTTATTGTTTTTTTATTTGCTGTCAAAAACCAACGCTCGTTTCGATGGTCGAATGGGCCTAACATTACAAGGAGTTATTTCTATCCTCCCCTTTTCCAATTTATTAAGAACGATAAAGGAGTCCATGTTAAGTGTCCAAATCGTCGTTTGCCCTCCAGTGGCACCAACCATTCGTAAATCAACATGGAAGAAGAGACGGTGAGACGACAATTAAAAGCGCGAAACAAAAGGAAATCATTCCATCGAGGACAATGAATTTACCAAACTATCACTATGTAGCTCTTTTCCCGTCGAGGTCCTTCCATTTAAGCTTCCCCTTCTTCGACTGGGGTTTTCTTTCTTTCTTTCTTTCCTTTTTTTACGAGGGCTCGGATGAGAATGACAAACAATAAGATTTTGGAAAAATAACGAGAGAAATTCAAAACAAGAAGCTATTATTAAAACGAGCGACGACGAGGCACAGGCAAAGATAAACATGACGGAGGAACATTCTTCAATGTCTGCAAATCCCTTTTTTTACTCATTTAATTGCTTCTACAAACAAATTTATTTTTCATTAAAGAACTTATTACATTTCATAGTTCTCATCTTGAAAAATAAATATTTCTCTCTCTGGAAAGATTCCTGTAATCTGGTTTCTACCAGCGGCAATCTTCTGTTGAAAAGCTTTCGGGTTTAGTTCCTCAGTCTTTTTCTATCCCTTTGTTCACTCGGGGTCGCTTTTTTATTAGTAAATCTAGGCCTTTTTTTTTAGCTTTTTATTGGACAAGGACAATAAAAGAGACAAAAGAGGTGGAAATCTCACGAGTAGATCACGCGAGTGTTTCAGAAGAGCCACGTGTACGATTTAATAATTTCATCCGAGGATTGTACGGAGGAGGCGTAGGAGGGTGGGGGACCAGGTACCAATGAAAAAGGAGTAAAACCTTTTCCATTACTGAAGAGTTTTTATTCTGTCGGCTGAATTTTAATATCGCTCGTTGCCTGGCAACTCACGAAGCCCTTCATTATGATTGACTCGCAAGGAGGCCACCGTGTTCCCAAATAAATCTTTTTCTCTTTTTTTTTATTTAGAACATTTCCTACCTGGATAGTGGCAATTTCGCAAAGGCGGAAGACTTTGTGTGCTTAAATCCTGCTCTTGTCTCTAGACTCTTCCAATATCCTTCAGATTCTTTGAGAGGAGCCATCACGTCGCGCCTCTGATGCCCGAGGACGCGGGTTCGATCCCGGCCGAGGACGACGAGGATTTTTTCAGGGGGAAAATCCTGAGATCACGCACTTCCTTCGGAAGGGAAGTAAAGCCGTGGGTCCCGTGTAGTCGTTTGCCGGCTGCACGTTAAAGAACCCTTGCGAGGCAAAATTTGCGGCCCCTATAACGCCGTCCTGAAATGGCCATAGCAGTTGAAAAGGACGTTAATACCAAATAAACCAAACCAACCATCACGTCGAATATAATAAATCAATCAATCAATTAATCAATCAACGGGCACGTGGTCGAGAAAAAAATAAAAGCGATAGACAAAGAGAGGAAACATTGTCAATTAATCAATGATGATCGTTATAGCCGCCACATCATTCACTCTCTTTACCCATTCCCAGGAGATTCGTTTACGATATCTGAGCGAAATAAAATTAGCATACAACTGTGCTAACTAAATCAAGACTCGCAAACGAAACAGAATTTCAAATATACACGAAATTTCAACTGCCTCTAATTCAACTGTTTCACTTGAGTGAATTCAACAGAATTGCAAATAGGATAAATAAATCGACTGAAAGAACGAAGACACGTTAAAAAAAATAATACAATTTTCAATAGCAGTAATTGTAGGTAAAAGTGACATTTTCTATATTCACACCATCCACAACTATTGTTCCCCTTAACTGATCTATTTAATAACCGGTGGAATTATATGAAAATGAAGCATGAAAAGGTTCGGCCACTTACCACTAGAGGATTACCTACAGGATCTGCCATCAGCATAATCTTATTCCTTAACTAATCCGGCCTTTTCCAGCTTCTGTCCTTGCTACTTCAAGCCTATGTCGATTATTTATTTCTGACAAAAGCCTCTTTCAAAACTGATAATGCTTTGGCCGCCGAAGAAATCCCAAATGTTCAAAAATATCTTACGAGAATCTGAGAAATAAATTGGGATTCTCGCTTATCATATTGACCATATTGTTCTTCACCTAATCGTATTCGATTTTTTCCAAGGTTTTATTTAAACACTTTTATTAAAATAAAAGTAATCCCAAAAATATCTTATGCAGCTCCTATCTGGTCCGCCACTACTAAATATGCCATCACCAAGGTTAAAACTGCGTACAACTACTTAATCCGTATTGCCTTTTCAGCAACGAAGTATTAATCAAGTACTCACTACCGTAATGAGGTCAACCTCCACACTCTTGATTCCATATAGAAACTCTGAATTAAAGACGATTTACAAATTTTTCAACATTAATGTTCATGAATAATAAGCTATAGAAACCCGATAATCGTTTCGATTTTGCATCATTTTCGAGGCTCATATGATGTTTTAACTTTTAGAGTTGTTCGGTTAGCTATCAATGATGTAAAGCTTTTGTTGAAGTCACATTGGTTGTCGAAGAGCTTTATTTTAAGACTAGCTGATAACCCGGCGTTGCCCGGGACTTTTTTTTATCCTCTTTTTCGGTTGACCTGCCTCAGATTAAAATGCTATCCATCTTCTTAAGATGTCTTTAATTTGTTGTAATAATATCTCAGATTCTAAGCCTGTTTGAGTTATGAATTTATTGTAATATTGTATTATTCTTGAACTTTAATGTTGAAAGATATAATACATAACAAGAAATTAATCCTCCTTGAGGAGGGTATAGGAAAGTAGCGGAAGCCCTGAGTTCGTCTATTTTATTTTTTTACCCCTTTAATCCGCACTTTTTAACCTTCAGTTTTTCAAAAATTGATTTTCTCGAACGTAATATTTAGAAAATGAAAAAGAGCACAATCTTCTTACGTTTCTCATCATTTTCAATCGACTGACAGGACATGCCGTATGTTGCCATTTGAAAACGTTAATAGTTATAAAGACCCTCACAACTCCGACCCCACTGAGCTCAAACTTCATAGTAATATAAATCTTGCCTAGAGGAATCTGTATATCGAATTTCACTTCTTTACATACCGATATACCATATAGACCAGTACGTCCCCTCTAACTCTCAATCCCAGGGGGCCAATCAAAACCAAAACAAATAGTGAAGCAGGATATGATAAGCTACATTCCGAGTTTCAACCTCCTACGCCAAAAATGTAGAAAATACGATACGAAGGGGACAGACAGAGAGACAGACGGACATTGTAAAACCAATAAGTAGCTTCATTCTTTCTCTACTTAATAATGCAAGAAATCTCTTGAAGTTTTATAAGCGATCCCTCCCACCCCATGCATGGGCTTGCCGATTGGGATTTTAACTGCGCCCAATATTAGAATTAAGATAAAAAATACAAAGTCCCTAAATTATCTCTCCTTTTAGTATAGAAACTTTCCATGTAACCTGAATTCCCTTCTCTATGAACTTAGAGTGCGCTGTTAAATTATAAAATTTCCACCTGCCGCTGGTTAAGAATTATGTCGCAGAATGTCAAAAGGAAATTGTAGACTATGTTACTTGAACATTGTATTGATTGTATGATAATGAACATTGTATTGTTTTGTATGTCCCTGAGGGACGCTCAAATAAATAAATAAATAAATAAACTTCAAATCTGAGTGTTCATTCCATGAGTGTCCTCTCGTGTCAAGTCGCGCAATTATATACAAAACCAAAAGAAATTTTTCTTATAAAACTGAACTCAGTTCGCTAACCCTCTATGTCATAATAAAAAGATCTACGAAGCAAATTTCTAAGTCAGCAATTGCTATAGTTTCAAGTCGCTTTAAACTGGTATGGTGATTTTCCTAATTTAATCTTAATGATCTCGATTTTCCAGATAAATCTCCTTCTGTGAGACCTAATTTTCTTTCCACAGGTAAATAGTATACACATTTTTAAGCATAGGATTGTCATTATATTCATTTGCATCTGCAATTAATTTAATGTTTGATTTTGTGTGTTTCTGTAAAGGCATTGTTTCAGCACGTGCTTTGTTTTTCAAATCTCTTAATAGGACATGAATAAACGCCTAATTTAGAGCATGAAAAGGGGCGAACTAATCTATTTACCTGCTTCTATTTGAATAGTGAACGCTTAGATAAAATAACAGTGGAACTTTATTCATTTTACATAATTTGTTTAGCAACTTTGATTTTGAACTACTAAGTTCGTCGCATTTGATTTTCGAAAAAATATTTTTTCAACTTTTTCTGTTTAGAAGCGTGCTTAAAAATATGCTTTATGTAAAGAACTTTTGTTTTTGTTTATCTTTTAACTTCAAAATTATTAATGAGAATAAAAATTAAAGGACTTACAACAGTTCCAAAATCATATAAGTCTAAAAGATGAAATATAAAGTTTACAATTCTAAAGCCCGCCTTTCTGCCAAATTTTCAACACAAAACTGGCAATCTGCATCGATTCTTCGTTGAAAATTAATAAAAAAAAAGTTCCTCACCAAAAAAATTGTTTGTCATGAAAATAAATTTAAACTTTAATGAAATCTTTTCGGAAGAAGACGGGTTCTGTCTCATACTGTAAAAATTGAGAGTCTATATTAAAGAAAAAAAATTCTCAGCCATTAGGGAAAGTGGAATGATATAAAAAATTATTTTAATATCAAATTCAAAGCTGAGATTTAATTAATCGTTTAAAATTAAATTGTTTACTTATGTTTTTCCAATTTTTATATATATTTTTTATGTTTACTTCGGTATATAAAAATAAATTTCATTTCAAAATTCTAATAATTTTTTGCTGTATGCTGATGGTTCACCGAAAAATTAAGTTTTTACCAAAAACTAATATGATAAAATGAAATGCCGCATGTTTGCAACTTTAATCTACAACTAGGTAGCTGAACATACCACGCAGAAAACAATACCATATTGCATTCCGTCATTTTAATACATTTACAATAATAAGACTCGATGTAATAAAAACGTCGATCCAACTACACTCACATTTTCAGCTTCATTGATTGGATTTAAAGCAAACGACTCATTCAGAGCTACCAATTGAATAATTATTTTCCAATCAATTCTGAAGTAATTATATCACCTAGAAAACTGATTAAGCTCTCTCCGCTTTTGGGCTCTGGCCATGCCATGCTGAACGAGTGAAAACAACCAACCGCCTCTGTCCCCCGAGGGCTTCAATCAATGGAAAGACGAAACGAAAACAAGAAGCGTTTGTTTTTCAACATTATTTAAATAGTTCTCCCCTTTTTTTTCAGCCTAAGTACTACAATTAAAAAGGAATTTGCACCGAATCAAATAAAAAAAGAAGATCGCGTCGACTTTATTCCTTAAAGCCAGTTCCCATGGCGCAGTGTTTTTCTGGCGCTTCACTTCCTCCTGTCATCTTAATCCAATGATAAAAATCAATTAAGTTGGCTGAAGATTCCTCAGCTGTTGGTCGATGACTACAGTCAGACTTCAACCACAATATCCATTATGGATGACGGGAGGAAGACGAAACACACGAAGAACCTTGGGGAAAGGGAGAAGGAAAAAAAAAAAGAAAAAATACGGAAAAAGCTCAAGAAAGAAAGGAAAGGATGAACGAGAAAATGTAAAAAAAAAGAAAAAAAAAAGAAAAGGAAATATTTTTTGTAATTTAAATTTAAACAATGAAAATGAAATTTACAATCTCAAGGGAGAAATATTTGAAGCTCAGACGGTTCTGATGACATTACCTATTTTAAGGCCCTTCTACTTCGTTTCTTATTAAAATCCTTTCTTACAAGTGTAGCCAATTGAACTGGAAATGGAGAGTTTGCATTCAAAACAGTTCTGGAGCTGCGTTTCAGAACAAAATTCAGAAATAATTTATTTTTAAATCGTTTACTCTGAGAGAAACTAAACAACAAAAAATTTAAAACGTGTTTTCCTTTGGAATCGGTATTCTGTTTGAATCAAAAGGTTGTAAGAAAAACATGTTCTTCAAAGAGCAGCGACAGCGAAAGCAATGGTCGACTCCGGCCGCGGAATATTTCCTTCCCCTTTTCTACATTGTAATTATGATATGCTTAAAGACTTTTCTTCAGTTTCTTATCTTTGAGTTGAATTTTCATTAATTTATTTGAAGGCGTAAGTGTAAGGAGGATTCCGAATTTGCGAGTCGGAGGCCAGCCATTTGAGCCGTCATGTGACTTCATGAAAGTCCATAAGGAACGTCGAAACAGCATTTCTATTTACAGTCCAACGAATATCATTACAATTGCAAAGCACGTTGCCATAATTACCTAAGCACCTTCAGAGAAGAACCCTTGTTCCATCGATCCTCCCATTGTTGGAAGCATACTGTCGAAGGTTTGATTTGCAGAGTTCGGACTAGATGTGTTACAGGATTAGGAAACAGTCCTTTTGAGGCCCATTATCAGAGAATGGATCAGCCAGTACTCATTCGGAGCAGGATCTGGAGAGTACAGTGGCTGAATATTGATAAGTTTTTTTCTCGGCGAGAAATTGATGCACAACAAGGGATGTGTGGCTCTGTGAGTTATCGTGATGCAGAAACCACTTGAAGCATGCTTCCTCCGGAAGTATCATGAAACTCTACAAAACATTCACGTAGTAATGACCAGAAATAACCTGTCTGGGCAGTACGAACTCATAGTACACCAAACCGTCGATGCCAAAAAAGAAACATTTTATTCCTTGGATTTCTAAGGACGGGGAGATGACGCTGTGTGCCACTTAGATGACTGCATTTTCGTCTCCGGGTCGAATGTGAACACACATGACTCCAATGAATTTTTTTTTGAGAAATTTGCGTGCTTTACCAGTACCCATGTCTAACTGGAACGGAACAGGACAGAGCAGAACGACACAGCAGGCCGAAACTTGTCTATTTTATTTGCCAAGTATGAGCAGACATGCTAATTTTCCCTACCCCAACATTGCGCGCGTTATTTTATCTTATTCTCAGTCTGCATATATATTCAACACTGCCTACACGGTGCTATTTAGTTGTGACCTTTTCTGCAATCCACCATTGTTGCAGTTTGCTTTCACTCCTTGCGGAAAATCTGTCCAATAAGTTTCTTTTTATACCACATTCTTAGAGAGAGAGAGAGAGAGAGAGAGAGAGAGAGAGAGAGAGTATTGAATTCCTTGTTTTATTCCACCATATTCGCAAACTATGGATGGCTTATTATGTTGACCTCCCTGGCATAAAGCCATGTTGATTTTATTTTATGACCGTTTCAGCTCGGAGTCTCTTATCAATAATTCTTTCCCATAATTTCATCTTTATTTAACATCAACTTGATGGCTCTGTACTTGGAGCAGTCACCCTGATTTAAAAATGGGATCTTGTTGCTTGCTCTCCATTCATTTGATATTTCTTCCTCCATATACTGTACTCATCCGTTGACATTCCTACATGGGAAATGAGGTCGCCGACTATGACAGACTGCCTTCGCAATTCCCCTTCCAAGTTCTTTCCAGAAACTATTTTTCACCTCCTAAGAGCAGATTCGGATGCCATTGACCCCAGTCCCTTTAAGCTCAATCCTCATGTGCATAATCCATTCAGACTTTCTGTTCACACTTATTACTTTCTGCTGCATTTCCTGATTCAAGGCGATTTCAACTTCATTTCTTGATGATGTTTCAGACTAGCGTAATTTATATCCAACAACAACTTCTTTCGAAATCTTTTCTATATTCATTTAGTGCGTAATCGATGCTGATCCCTCTTATTCTTAACGATTTATTCTTTCTAAAGACTATTAAATTTTTTATTAAAAATCATTCATAACTTGAATTAAAGCACTACCTATATTTAATTATTTTTAAGCAGAAGATGAAAAAAAAAGAGCAATTTTGCTCTCGTTCTTGAGTCATTCATTCGTTTTTAATCTCGATTTCTAATTACCATCACAAGGTTTAATTGCCCGCTTTTCATGAAATTATATAGGACGACTCACATTGAGTATAACAAAATTTGACAGCTTGTTGTGGAAATCAGGCTGAGCAAAATATGTCATATGAACTTAGGTCGCATTCCAGTTAGGTACAGAATTGGACGGCTTTTATATAAAAGGAACCAAGCGCCATGTTACACGTTTTTGAGATACACACAAAAATGGAATCTAAAAGCGCCAAATATGCTTTTTTTTATGTTTATCAATATGCATGCGCTCATGCACAACGCCTTAATGTCAATCGTCACAGTTTCTTTTATATAAATGTATTGTAACTTTATGTAAAACGAACCAACAACCATTTTTAATTATAAGGCACTAACGAACAAGAATATACAATAATAAAATAACGTAATATGGGTTTAAATGTGTCCTACACTTTCTTTAACAAAAAAATTGAGCCCTAATTTTATTCTCAGATTTCATAAATGGCGCTTGGTTCCTTTTATAGAAAAGCCACCCAATTGAAACAGCTTAATATTGATTTTTATTGATTATTGATTTTTATTGATAATATTAATAATTCCCAAAACTAATATTCAAATAATTTTTATGATAACCCACAACGTGAATCACCCTATATAATTTTACGAATTCCGATAATTTTACGATTTACAATAAGCCTCCCCGCTGGCAAATTTTCGTATCTTTTCTAAATGAATCGAAGATTACATTATAAATTAGATAAATGAATCGTGTTAGTTTCATTCATTTAAGTAGACGGTCTACAATACGCTTTAAGTGCTCATGCGGGAAAATCAAAAATTTAATTTTATAAACGAATTAAACAATAAATAAATACCATCTTTTAATTTAAATATAAGACAATCAAGACTGTGGACACTAGGGTAACACCAAAGGAAGAAAAAAAAAAACACTATTCCAAATTTATTTAGATATCTTTTAAGGTTAGGTCTGGAGAAATGGAGGAGTTCATGGTTAAGTTCATTTAAAAATTTTATTTCAAACATGGAAAACCGATGATGATCAGGAATTACTTAAAAACGTTATTTTAATCAATTATTTATGTTAATCGGTGTGTGTCAACTAAATCAACGGAAGGAACGGCGTTTGAACATCTGCAACTTGTTGTGGATCTGATTGATATATTTGGAAAAAGAAGGACTGACTTAATTTGGATTCTGGATTACTGGCTGGAATGAGACAGTTCCATTCCATCAATAACACCGGTCAAACACAAGTTTCATTGTTAATAGTTTTATGACTATTCTTATTTAATTTTAGGTCGCTGAATTCAAAAATGGCACCATTTTTCCTGTATTGGCTCCAGTTTATGAGATATTGGAAAAATTGCACATCGAAGCTTCTCTTGGTCTCCAAGTTTCATATCAAAATAGGCTAAATATGCTTTTTTGACAAAGGCTGTGATGTTTGTTCTCAACTTTTGTGGAGTGTACTCTCCACAAATGTAATAGAATACAACCCCTGGCAAAAAGTGTGAACTCAGGCACATATCACCACATGTCCAGTACAAGAAAACCCAATAGCAGTGAAACAAACAAGTTTATTATACCAATACTCAGTATGCATAAACATGTGCTTATTGTCAATGTACTTTCGAAAATACCTTAGCTAATTGTTTCAGAAATTATTAAAGAATGTAAGTACCCCCTCCTTGGAAAAAAATGAGAGCTCACCTAGCTCTAGGGAAAAAAATGACAACTCGGTGATACTATCCACTACTAAAAATGGACTATTCCTGGACAATGCATATCAAATGAGCAGAAAGAGTACCTAAGTTGCTACTCACAGCAACATGTAAAGCGAAGAGGAAGTGTATACGTGTTATACAAATCTAACATCTACATGTTACGCGAAGACAAACCACTACATGTAAAGCGAAGAGTAAGCGTATACGTTTTATACAAATCTAACGTCTACATGTAACGCGAAGACAAACCACTACATGTTAAGCGAAGAGAAAGCGTGTACGTGTTATACAAATCTAACGTCTACATGTGACGCGAAGACAAACCACTATATGTAAAGCGAAGAGTAAGCGTATACGTGTTATACAAATCTAACGTCTACATGTAATGCGAAGACAAACCACTACATGTAAAGAGAAGAGGAAGCGTGTACGTGTTATACAAATCTAACGTCTACATGTAACGCGAAGACAAACCACTACATGTAAAGCGAAGAGTAAGCGTGTACGTGTTATACAAATCTAACGTCTACATGTTACGCGAAGACAAACCACTA
>JAHWFO010006889.1:0-14651 GCA_023313115.1 Rhysida immarginata | reverse complement strand
CTCTAATGGATCCAAGCTATTTAGCAGGTGGTCCTTATTGGTCCCAGGATGCTAAGATGAGGCAGCCAGGCGAGGAGACGAACGGAGAGGGAGACAGGGTGAACACCTATTGACCCTTTATTTGACCTCTCGGATCTCAGACACAGTCAGAGTAGATAGATAGAGATAAATCCTCTGTATAGAGATTTGTCCTTATACTGTGTCATGCCTTGTCATAAATTGTAGGGAGTCTCTTTAAGTTGGCAGACCCGGCGCCTAAGAAGGAGGCGTGCAGATAGATGGGCGGCTGTATTCATAGTAACTCTACTTTGTAAGAGGACGAAGTCTATAGATGGAGAATTTCCAAATTTCCTTATTTACATTGTCCAGTACGCGCCATGTAAATTAATTTTATTCTCGCTCGGAAACGGAGGTTTCGCTATAGGGTTCTATTAAATGTAAGTTCACCCATGATCACTCGACATTTTCGAAAAAAGAATCGCCAGCCCAGCAGAAAATTAGCACTGTTATCTGAGTTTCTTCACCGCAACGAAACCACACCATAATAGAAGCTAGATCATGCGATGAGATGACGTCATGACTGATTTGAGCGTGTGCAGGTATTCTATTCATCCCCATATATTCATACAAGCGTAATTATGCAAATTATAATAGGTTAAAAAGGCAGTTGTAGATATTGGCTTAGATGTACAAAGGAGGTCGTTGTGAACCGCTTTTCCACCGCGTCAGTCAATTACATTTCTCATATAGGTATTCGTTTTCGGATTTACAAAAACAAAGTTTTAAAATCCGAACGCTCGCTTTCTTTGTTTAAAGTCATTTATGGAACCTTATCCTCGTTCGGAGTGCAGGATCCCTACGCGTCGTGCCCTATGACTATTTTCATGATCATAGTGTTTACAAAGAGGCAATACCTATAGAAGGACCACGGATTTGCTTACATTGAATGTCATAAGCCACATAAGATGAACTTGTTTCCGATAAACTTCTCGTTTCATGCTACAGTCATTGCTTCCAGAGCCACGAGGGGAACACTTTATTTATTTAAGGTATGTTTGAGATTATTTGAGGTTTATTTATTTAATCACGTTTTTTGCTTACACTTCTCACCTCACCCTATGGTTCATTTAACCCCATCAACACCCACTGAACTGCCCAATGTTGAAGATGCAATAGATGCATTGCATATCCGAACCAATGCGGCTGCATACTTCTTTTGAAATGTTTATGAAAAAATCATCCGAAGACATGTTTAATCGCATTTCTACCAATAATAAGTCCTAAATTATGTCTTCGCACGAGACCAGCGAGAAACAGGCCAGGGCACTCAAAGGTCACATGATCATCTGGGTCCGGCCAACAATTCATCCTTCATTGTCATCTTTGATTTTAACAATCAGTAATTTTTCGTTTGTTGGAAACAATGAAGGCTGGATTGTTGCCCGGACCCCGATGATCATGTGACTTTTGAGTGCCTTTTGAGTTTCTTTCGTTGGTGCGTATAACCAACACCACCTCTACTCAAAGCCTGAGCGCGAAAATTTCATACATTGTTACATCATCATACCTAGTCATAATTTAGGGCTTATTATTGGTAGAAATGCGATTAAAGATGACTACCTATGACGTTTTAACAATGTATGACGTATCCGCGCTCAGGCTTTCTCTTTAGGTGGTGTTGGTATAACTGGCCTTGTAGCAACACCTCCTACAAAGAAAGCCAAATCATTGTTACATCATCATAAGCAACATCACCTAAAGATAAGGCCTGGGTGCTGAAACGTCATTACATTATTACATCACCTCAGTAGGGAAAATTCAGGGCTTATTATTGGGGGAAATACGATTAACAATTCCCTACTGAGATGATGTAACAATGTAATGACATTTCAGCGCCCAGGCCGAGGCCAACGAGAGACAGGCCAGAGCCAACACCTGCTATAGAGAAGGCCTGCGGACAAAAGGTGTATACATTGTTACATCATCATCAAGCGGCTATTGTTATCGTATTTCTACCAATAATAAGCCCTAAATTTGGCCGCTTGATGGTGATGTAACAATGCATACACCTTTGGTCCGCAGGCCTTCTCTCTAAGATGTGTTGTCAGAGCACGCAAAAGTCACATGATCATTGTCTGGCCAACAATTCATCCTTCATTGTCTCCATCTTGGATTTTATAAATAAGAATTATTTTCAATTACAAGTATAGTATTATTATAACCATTATGTTAGGCCTGACATCGTGGCTAACTTTCAAAATGAAATACAGGGTGTCCCAAATTGATGTATACACTCTTTGAAACGTTATAACTCAGTAACGAAATGAGATATAAGGTTTGTTGTATTTTATTCTTTAAACGTCCTTAAGCCCGTACATGTTCAAAATATCCACCTTCTGCCACGATACACTCCCAACACCGACGTCGAATAGAGCGATATACTGACTGGATTGTAGCTAATGGAATATTATTGATGGAATGTTCAATCTGATCTCTTAATTCCGTCAGTATTTGTGGGTTTGTGACGTGCACCGTATTCTTTAAAGTTCCCCAAAGGTAGAAGTCGAGTGGGGTTAAATCGGGAGATCGAGGCGGGAACTCCGTAGCACTTCCGACCTTTCAACACATCTTACTACGTTCCTTCGGCTTCAAACTTGTCTCAGAGTTTTGTTATTGTTACCTTTGTTGGCGGTGGTGTACCAAATTCAACCCTCCAACGACGTTGAACATCAACAACATTCTCGACTTTCCAATAACACTTCAGTATCCACTTACGTTCATCGAATGAAAGTCTCACCGCCATTTTGGTTTATAAACAAATGAACAACAATGAATGTGTTGCTATGCTTTTCCAGCGCCGTCTAAATCATACACAACAAACCTTATATTTCTATCTCATTTCGTTAAGAGCGTATGCATCAATTTCGGACGCTGTGTATTATCTTACTTACGGAGAACGATATTAATGAGAAAAATGGATGGAAAAATCCTGCGACCTGGATTCGAACCAGGAACCTCGACTGTTTATGCCAAAAAAACAACCTCCAATAAACATAACTCCGGACGAAACAGGGCCGTGGATGAACGAAGCCAACGGCGACTGGCACGAATCATCCACAGCAACAGGAAGGGAACAGCCCCACAAATTGCAGCGCAGTCCAATGAGGGAGCATCCCAACCCATTTCGAAGCACACGGTGCGGCGCACTTGCACCGAGCTGAGTTTAGCAACAGGCGGCCAGTAGGGGTACCGTCGCTGTCACCACAAAATAGGAAAGCGCGCCTGCTACGGGCACACACGCATAGCCACTGGACACTGGATGAGTGGAAGAAGGTGGCCTGGTTCGACGAATTGCGGTTCCTACTTCATCATGCTGACGGCAGACTGCGCATCTGGCGCAGACAGCACGAGGCCATGGACCCATCCTGTCAGCAGACAACCGTATAGGCGGGTGGAGGAGGAGTGCTGGTCTGGGGTGTCTTCTCTTGGGACACACTGGGTCCTCTTGACATCAGTAGACACATCTCTGAATGCGACACACTACCTGAACATTGTTGTCGATCAGGTGTACCCTTTCATGATGACTGTGTTCCCTGGTAGTGACGGACAGTTTCAGCAGGACAATGCTCCCTGTCACCGTGCTCGAATGGTCTTGGTCTGGTCTTGGAACATAACGCGGACTTCAACATGCTTCAGTGGCCAGCTCGGTCGCCCGATCTCAATCTGAACGAGCATTTATGGGATGAAGTGGAGAGAACCATCCGACGCCTTCCCACACTACCGTCCAATCTGCACCAATTACAGGACGCTGTGATGTCAGCCTGGGCTGCTATTCCTCCGCAACGGTTTCAACACCTTGTTGAATCCATGCCATCACGTATTCAGACAGTTCTCGCCGCTAAAGGAGGCACAACACGCTATTAGCGGGGTGTCTCTAATAAATTGGTCGTTCAGTGTACATAAACTACGATTGCGCATCGATAGTGCGAATAGATCTTTATCTTTTCTTTTTCATGTCACACGCCAAATTAACATCTGTTTTCCGTTTTCGATTACTATGGAAGCAGGCACACCCGTTTTCCGTTTTCAGTTACTACTAGAAATTCCACCCGTCGCATGACGGGTGTCACCCGTACAGGTTGAAGGGTAAAGAAATGAAAGTGGAGCATCAATGGTGTTCAAAAAGTAGAGCATCAATGGTGTTCAATATAATGGAGTGTTATATTCTGCAACAATATATGCTACTGTTCATCTGCATATAAAATAAATTGGGATAGTGCGAGTCAGACTCGCGCATCGAGGGTTCCGTACTACCATATAATATATTTACCAAAATATGCCAGGTTCTGGAGGGTGTGGCACTGTGTTCTCGATTAAAGGTTTTAATATTATTCTCAACAGGTTATAAGTGTCGAAATTTATGAAATAAGCGCTTTGAACAAAAAAGTTTTCAAATATTAAATTAACAGATCACCTGAAAAAAGATTTTATGTTTGGCGTTGCACAAGTCCAACTCACACTTGGCTAGTTTTTCATTGCTTTGGCAGTGCTTTGTTTTTTTGTTTTTTTTGGACATTGTGGCATACTATAGTATCTGTTGGAAATACAGTTATTTTTCTTCGTTCTTCCAAAATTCGCACTTACAGAACTTCGTTCTTCATCTTATGTTGCAGAAAAAAAATTCACAGACTGTTTTTTGAAATGAATTGTTTTAATTTCTTTCGTTTCTGAACGGTTCACAAAATAAATAAATAATAAGATAGCACTCCTAGTCTATGTTTACACCATTTAATCTCAGGTGCACAAAAAATAAATTTGCAAAAAGTACAACTTGCCTTACATCAACGATTACGCCAGCTTACACGTGCTGCTTTCCAGTATACCACTCATGTTGGTCTCGCCGCGGAACACCAGAGGGCAGCTCGATATCTTTCACTCGTGAATAGACCGTGATGAACATCAATAGACCGTGTTAATACTAACGAGATATGGCAACCATTGTTGTTTGATGTAATGCGCAGATTTCTTTGCGCATATGTATTTTATCCTTCTACACCAGATGGTAGCCTCATTTATGACGTCATTGCCAATTTTTTGTCTTAAACTGTTTTCATTTTACAAATCTGACTTTTAGTTTCGGTTTAACAACGGAAGTGTTAGACCAAGAGCACATGTCATTTATTCCTGGATAGGCTTATAAATGCAAGCTGAATTTAAAAATGGCCAAAAATCAACGATGTGCCTCGAGATATTGTTTAAACAACATGTTTTGTATTGTTCAGATTCTATCAGCAATAAAACACTAAATTATTAAAAAAAAATTCTACATTTAGTGTACTGGATATCTGTTGTTCATTTTAAAAATTTGTTGTTTTCTTTTTAATTTTCAACTAGCAGAGGCACCCGGCGTTGCCCGGGATAAATATACTTGTAGGAAAAGAGAACAATCTCAAAAAATTAAATTATAACTCCCAATTGGTTAAAAAAACCCAACTCAATCAATACAACACAGAGCAAAGGGATTATCCATTCTACTAAAAATACCAGGAAGTCTAGGTGATATACCGGGAATTTATCGAAACTCTTCTTGATTTACCTCACCACTGCGGAGCATCACCAGATATTTTAGACTCAAGTTTTTCTTGCCCTTGACGTAGAAGCTCTTATACCCTCTTGCTCTTTTCGAAACTCCCGTTGTTCAGATGTTTCAAACGCCCGTAGAGCTTTTTCTGTTTTAGTTGCTGAGTTTTTCCGACCAATACTCGTTCTTTCTCTTTTCTTTCCAGACATAATTTTTTGCCAATCGTCTGGACGTTTGATAGGGAGGTCAGGGGTGAAACACGCCCGACTCGCATGCCTAATCAATAGACGCTGCCTTAATAATGTTCTATCACTGCATCTTCACTTTATGCTCCTTATCAATAATTCTTGGAAACGAACGTTCAGTCATCGCATTATCAGCATCTCAGTTTCCAAAATATACACTGCCCCACAGAATATAATCAAAATGTATTTTTAGGAAATGTTTGGATCTGCTGTGCTACCAAATAAGCTAAGTGATAACCGCGGCGTGGCTCGTACTTTTTTTTTTGAAATAAATTTGAAATATCTTAAAAATAAACACATAAAAACGCTTAGAATCAAGTGTAATATAGTAAAAATTCTTAATGGAAATTTGAAAAAAAAATTTTAAAGGCTCACAATGGATGGACCTCTTTAAGGATGCCACTGCTAGTCTAAATAATTTCTTACTCACGTAATCTTACTTTAGATGTACACTTGATGCTGTTGCAATTCCCTTTCTTCTCTCGATGTCTTGAATCAAAACTTGGCCATTCATCTCTTTGTGTAGTCTAGCGATCGCCGATTCTTCTATTGACATGCTTACCAGTTGTTCAACACACCACGGAGCTAAAGGAGTGCTTCCTCTGTCGTCTTTCTACTCTTTCTCAATAGTCTGCTAACTCTCCATTATCTCCAGTTACTGATCATTTTTAAATATTTTCAAGAAAATGTTAAGTACTAAGAACTCTCTTTTCTAAGAAAAGCCTGATCATTGCACAAACTTTTCCTTTCATTGTTGGTCATGAGATATATATTGTTGGTCCGTGTTTGAGAATTGCGTGTTGATACCATTGTTGACACTTATTGTTGCACAAACTTTGCCTTGCAATGTGGTCATGATGTATTTCTCATTAATATGCCCTGTCATAACCATGAATATCAATTTTTTATCGATAATTATTATTTTTCCGAAATCTGAGGTAGACAGTGACCTTCCTCATGCTTGGAAGGTTAAGTATGCAAAATTTCATCAAGATCAGAATAAAACTGTAGATTTGCATAAGAAGAAAGAAACAAACAAACAAACAAACAAACGAACCCACAAACAAACATCCTTCTTTATATATATAGAAAGATTTACCAAAATATGCCAGGTTCTGGAGGGTGTGTTACTGTGTTTTCCATTTCGGCTTTTATAGACATATAATCTATAATAGTTTAAGTGTCGAAATGTATAAAATAAGCGCTTTGAACAGAAAAGTTTTCAAATATTAAATTAATAGATCACCTGAAAAAAATTTTAAGTTTGGTGTTGTGCAAGTCCAACTCACACTTGGCCAGTTTTTCATTATTTGCTCTAATACTTTAGAGTTTGAACTACAATCATGCAAGTTTGACGCTTGTATGTATAACCTTTTTTACAATAGAATAAAAAAAAACAAAAAAAAAGAAAAAGAACAAAAAAACTTTTTACATTTTTTATTATTTGTTAGACAATCCGCCATCCGCCATAATAACACATACTCTGTGAAAATTTCAACAGGCTACCTATTCCCGTTCAAAAGATACTGCCCTTAAGATTATTATCTTACCACACAACAATCCCTGGCTTTGGACAGCTCAAGAGAATTATTTTTTTTCAGTTTATTTATTTAATTAAATAACAATGACGGAAAATTGTCTTGCTACAACAATCCCTGGCTTCGGATGGATTGTTGTAACTTTCTTTGTTGGCCTCGGACGGACGGACCGACGGATAAGAGAATTAATATATTAGATGGGGGGAGGGAATGACCGTCCGTGAAAATATTTGATAACGCATTTTGCATATTTTTTTGACATGTGACGTTGCTTATCCAGGGTCTTTCATAATTGGTGTCCCGTCTTTAGGTCCAAATAACGCTCAAGGGGAACAGATTGGGAGAAAAAGAATATTGATTATTTGGTTTTAATGTCCCCTAATTCAGAATAAAAACACTTCGCGTCCCTGGGGGTAAAAGGGTAAATTTTGAAAATTTTAATTTTGTAGGGGGTAGTGGTTAGGCCCCATGTGTTATTTAGAAAGTTGTAGAGCATCATGTAAAATGTGGGTTTAGAAAAAGACCCGGTGAAAAAATCTCATCCCCTGCCCTTTATCGAGTGAGTAAAGTGAAAGGTATAGCTAGCTAATGTAGACAAAAACAGAAAAACTCATTAGAAACTTATTAGAACTTAATTACTTTAGAACTTTCACTTTACACACTCGATAAAGGGCAGGGGATGAGATTATTTCACCGAGTTTTTTGCTAAACCCACATGTTACATGATGCTCTACAACTTTCTAAATAATACATGCGGTCTAACCCCTACCCCTACAAAATTAAAATTTTCAAAATTTACCCTTTCACCCCCAGGTTCTTATTCGGAATTAGTGGACATCAAAACCAAATAATCAATATTCATCCCCCCCCCCCCCAACCTGTTCCCCTTGAGCCGTTATTTGGACCTAAAGACGGGACACCAATTATGAAACACCCTGTATATGCGAATGTTACTATGGACAGTGCAAACAAATAATAATGGCGAAAAACAAGAAAAAAAAACCCCACACTTAACGTCTAATTCCTTACGTCATTTTATTACAATTTTTAAAATCTCGAATACACTGTAATTCTTGTACTAAGTTAGGCTAAATTTGAAGATTTAAACAATTGCATTATCTTAATTGAAATACCATTTTGTCTCGTGACGCGCGATTTGAATTGTTGAGCACGTTAATGCACATAAAAATTAGAAGGAAAAAGAATTAGGCACAAGACGGTTCTTATGCTATGTTGAAAGCTGTCATTTTTCATTAATAACTGAAAGTTAAGCTAAAAAAGTATTTAGAAAACATTTAAGGGGAAATATTTGTCAATTCATCATGTCAAGGTAGACTTTTTTTTTATTAGCTTTATTCCTATTTCAACACAATAGTCAGAAGATTTCGTAGTATTACCACCGGGTGATCCAAAAGTGTATTACATTTTTATACATTGTTAACGACATTTTCAGTGTTTGCGCGTGCCTCGTGATTCTTGTGAAAGTATTGAATTGCTGAAAATGTCGTTAACAATGTAAAAAGATGTAATACACTTTTGGATCACCCGGTACTTACGTAGTACGAGGGGCGATTGATAAATAAGGTCTCCATGGCTGTAATTTTTTTATTTGTTAACCGATTTTCAGAATTCTTTTTGTATCTGATACTTAGATTTGTCCTCTATGTAATGCACTATTCACTTTTCGACATAGTCCCCCATTCCTTTCCAAGCATTGCGCCAACGCGTGACTAGTTGGGTGAACCCGTCGGAGAGGAATTCCGGAGTTGTTCTCGATAACAGGATTGAATGGCAGCATTACCCCGCCGTCAGAACCAACTCATGTCCCTTAAGGGGATCTTTCTTCTTTGGGAAGTGGTGAAAGTCGCAATGTGCAAAGTCTTCCATTTTTGAACTGCAATTTTTCATCTTTGAACTGTAGGCGCTGCAACGCCTCTGGTGTGTGGTGACTCGTGTTCGGGTGGACGTTATCGTACTCCAGAAGAGGGTCCAAGGGGTCTAGGCTGAACTCATCGACAACCTGTCGATCTCGACAAAATCTAACCGTCGATAAGTGGCATATTACACATTTATACACAAATTTACACACATATGGCTAGATGTTATACACTGATATACACAAGTTTACACACATTTACACATAATTTTAAACATTTATCCATGTATACACATAAATACATACATAAACACATAACTGTAGACACACTATATTATTATTTTCACAGTTCAAGTTTCGTAGCACAAGAGAGTACTTCATGTATGTAAATATTTTTAAACATGTTTTTGTTAATATTTTTAGAAAATGTGTATTCTTGAGCTGTGTGTATTTAGCCTGCAGGCCGGAAACGAAGGAAAAAAGAATTTAATAAGAAATCTGTTGCGAAATTCTGAAATAACGATCGCCAAGTGCATAGTCGACTGCTCTTGAATTGTAGACAAGAATGGCAGAATTGTAGGCCGTTGTCGATGGTCAAAGTCTACACTCGAAAAATACTCTGTAGACAAGTAGACAAGTGTACACTGTAGACTCTGTAGACAAGTCGTGTTCATGCTAGCGCGAATCGACAAATGCGTCATTAACCACGTGACCATCGACACTTGTCGACAGTCGACTGCTTGTCGATGAGCTCAGCCTAGACCCCCAAAGCTGCCATTCAATCCTGGTGTCGACAACAACTCCGGAATTCCTCTCCGACGGGTTCACCCAACTAGTCACGCGTTGGCGCAATGCGTGGAAAGGGATGGGGACTATGTCGAAAAGGGAATAGTGCATTACATAGAGGACAAATATGAGTATAAGATACAAAAAGAATTTTGAAAATCGGTTAACAAATAAAGTTACAGCCATGGAGACCTTATTTATCAATTCCCCCCACCCCTCGTACATTTAGGTTAAATTTATAATGCATATAAAATTCTCGCATATAAACTATTGTCATTAATATGAAATAGAAGCTCCAAAAGCGATTAAATAAATAACCAACTGGTATAAAAGAAAATGCAATATAATTTTTATACATAGGCATTGCTTAATCCAAAAACTTTACAACTTATTGGAACGAGCGTTTTGAAATTTCTTGAATAATATACGTTTAACTACTATCATGTTGTTACTGTGAACATATATTAACTGGAATTTTTAGCTGCAGAAAGGAATACTTTTTAATCAAAATATAAGACTTGAAAATTTTTATTCTTTTCAAAATCTAATTTCAGCAAAGCACTAGTGTTGATTTTTGCCAATTGATGCGAATTTTGCAGTGCATTGAAAGTAATTATTAACGTGAAGTTAACAATAGAATTGTAGTTTTCTATGATTTTTAAATATTAAAATTTAGAAATATTTTTTTAAAATATTAAAATTGATTTGCAGCAATCATTTTTTAAATATTAAAATTACCATTAAATATTGAATATTCCCACGCGGTCTGCTAAAAATTGATCCCCTTATAGTAATATTCTAACCGTAGTCATTCTATAGAAAAATTCTTCCAAGTTATAATTATTACTCCCGGTACAAGTCTAACTGAAAATAGTGTGTTGTGTGGTGTTACTTACTATTGGCTAAATGCGTCACGTGATTTAAAATCTGCTATTACTTATTCAAGTTATACAATAGTCAGGATAAGTAATGGTACCATATGGTACCGTTGGAACTTTCAATGCTAAGATATGGCATGTAATATATCAAAAAACTCGTAACAACGTGCTATGAGTTAATATAACGAGTAAATTATGATATTGGTTTTTGTTTAGTAGCACGTGCCTTTACGGTGCCATATGATACCATATGGTACCATTGGAACTTTCAATGCTAAGATATGGCATGTAATATATCAAGCAAGTCGTAACAAGGTGCCATGAGTGAATATAAATAGTACATCCGAAAGAAAGATAAAAATAAATATACATTTATACAATTAGGTTTAATAAAATATTTGTAGTTTATTTACAATGTTTTTATATTAAAACTAAGACACATTTACAAAATTTAGCTTTAGATCTTTTAAATAATAAATCTATAGAAATCTCATAAAAGTGAAGTTCATAGCCGATGCTTTATTAAAATTCTACTTAAGGCCCCAAGATGACTTGTAACAATTCCACTATGAATTAACACTTAGAATAATGGGCTTTCCAGTTTTAACACGCTCCTTTACACCTAAATTAAACATTTTATTTTTTAACTTCATAACCATTATAAATTAATGTAAAAATAAATGTATGTATTCAATAAAAATTATAAAATATTCATTTAATAAAAATTATTACAATTTTTTAATATAATTACACTATGGAAGCTTAACCAAAGATTATCTCTATTACACTGCGTTTCTTCTTCTTCTTCTTCTTATTATTATTATTATTAGGAGCTTTAGCATAAAAGCTACTTAAAGAATGCGCCCTTGATCTGTACGTTTATCCGGCCGTCCGTCCGCTGTTTGCACGATAACTTGAAACGGTGATTGGTTGGTCCGATTTGGATGATTTTTTTTGTTTTGTTTGTTTTTTTATGCTGAACAAGTTTGCAATTGGGTTATTTTCTCTATCCCTTACGGTTTTTGAGATAAATTTTGAATGTGTCCTAATTTTGAAATGCGTAATGGCAGCCTCGAGGAGATGGTAGCATTGTGGGACAGTGACCTTGAGCAAGTAAACACTTTGCTATGTTAGTAACCATGGGTCAGTGGAACGGGTAACAGCGTCCGTTGGAACATCTCAACATTCGGTAACGTTCCCTGGCCCCCTAGATCGCCAGATTTGTCCGTTTGTGATTTTTTCTTGTGAGGCTATCTCAAGAGTAAACTGTACACCACTCGACCAAGAACTTCGGATGAGTTAAAACAGAGAAGTCAGGATGAAATTCACCGTATCCCAGCTGAGATGTTGCAGGGGTCAGTGAGGAATCTCAACAGCAGATTTCAGAAATGCATTCGTACAGGAGGACGCCATAAAAATGCGTCCATTAATGTTTCGTAAATGGCAAGTATACAGGTTTCAATGACTATGAATAAAATGTTTTTCTTCCATCACTCTTGGTTTTATTGGATTGTTAAAAAGTTCCCGTTTTTTGGGGTCACCCTGTATTCCAGGTAGCTTTCACTGACTATATAAAAACAGAGGACAAAATTTAGCAAATTGGACATGAGATAAATTACACTAAAGAATAGTCCAAAATGGTAAAAAAGCTACAAATTCTACATTATTTTTTCGTACAGCTCACTCCTTTGCTTTTTAATTGTTAAAATGTCGTTTATTCAGCAAATGATATCCATTATCTACTGTACCCTCTCGTGTGCAGTGTTAATTAAAATATGCTCTGATTATGGGCTTCATCCGGAAATTATCGTCATCCTGAAATTCTGATCTGAAAAGGGGAAGCCACGACCTCCGTCCTACCGATTTCAGTGGCTTTACCATGCAAGTTGGGGACCATCCAATAGCAACTTGTGTAAAAGGGTTTAAGTCAATACGACTTCATTTTAAAAAAATAAGGGTCCAAAAGTCATGACGCCGCTTAAATAGCTAAAGCGGCGCTGTGGGCGGCCCTGTAATGTAATTTTCTTTGAAGAAAAAACGAATTGCGTTACTTTCTGATATCTCCTCGTAATTACTGTGACTGGGGATTACATGAGATAAAACGAGACGTCAGAGAATAATAGAAGAATGATTTTGTCTAGTTGTAAATGTCAAAAATTAAAAAAAAAACAAAAAACTATTTTACCTGAATTTTCTTTGTTAGTAATATTTTAATTTTATTCACTTAAAGGGAGGATCGAACTCGCAATGTTCGGTTCCCCAGGCAAACATCTTAATCATTATTCAACTCTTTAGATATATAAGCGAAGTCATGACCTTAGATTTCGATGTTTTTAAAAAAGTTTTCACTTAAACCATTTTACACAAGTTACTTTTACAAGTTTTAGATGGACCACAACCATTTTACGCATCCCCCAAACATGTTTACATCGACCCCAACCTGTATGTTAAAGCCCATCGAAATCGGTAGGACGGAGGTGTGACTTTGTTAGCTTACTTTGAAAGAGCGCGTTTGTAAAGTTTTTTTTTTTTTCTTAGATAATTACTTTTTCATGTTTTTAACATAAACGCATAACTTAGATTTTCATAATATTGAAAACGTGCTTGTTCATAAGCGTTGACATGAATAATGCATCCAAGACGACGCATTCAGAAATTTTCTTTTTATAATAATAATTGGAAAAAGGTCTTTGGAGGATTTTTTCACGCCACTACCTCCGATATTAATTAATAAATAGTGAAAAATAGTAAAGAAAATTCCACAGCCTGGTATACCCGGAGGTCCCTGGTTCGAATCCAGGCCGTGGAATTTTCTTTACTATTTTTCACTATTTATTAATTTTCTTTTCACTTAAAATTTACTTATCCCTTCCCGAGTCGTTTGAAAAAAATCCCTTCAAAATCAAAAGCAATGATGGCATAAAACCTCCATAAAAATTAATTACCGTAACGAGTAAGCCTTGTTTCATACAAGTTTTAATTGACTTATTCTTTTTTTCAGTAACTTAATATCTGAAATGACCGGTTGATGAAACGTGAGAAATTTTTAGCTTTTAATAAAACTTAGCTGTTAACAGCGAAAGCTACTGAAGCAGGATTCGTATGTTTTTTTACTTAGTTTTTTAGTGAAATGTTGACGACTCTATTTGGCAAATTCTAACATAACTTTACGCCACTAAAATTATTCATTGCTGATATGAAATTGAATGGACTGTTTCCTTAATGAAATTTTATTAAACTGTAAAAATATTTGATTTTATTAAATCTTCTGCAGGAATTCGTTGGATTAATAATGTAAAATGATAAGAAATGGCCTATAAATGGTTTACAAAGTAACGAGTGTAATTAATATGCTATAATTGTGAGTTACTTGTAATCGACCATTATTAAATTTTCAGAATAGCTCAAATAAACTCGCAGTTCGTGGAATCTCTTAGTTATTCGAGTTCTCAATGTATTCTGTTCAGTTTTCATTCGCTGCTACAAGTTGACCTGTTATTTAAATGCGTAAGTAAGTGTCTGTTTTAACGCTTAAAAAGAGAAAGCAACTTTATATTCTTTCTTTGCTTAATCACTAGAGCTCACTAATTGGAATTTGACTGGAATTGGAATTTGACTAGATTGGAATTTGACTGACAGATCGTTCTTTAATCTTTTCATGGCACCACGTTCGCATCTCCTCACGAATCTTGGGCATTATTATTATTATTATTATTATTATTATTATTATTATTATTATTATTATTA
>JAHWFO010006875.1:0-10275 GCA_023313115.1 Rhysida immarginata | reverse complement strand
TTAGTAAATAAAATAAAATAACAAACATAAGTAAGCTTACGTAAAAAAGTCAATTTACAATTAAAAACTTAATAATGATTTTTTTTTTTCTTTACTCTATCACAGCTCTCTAATCATGTAGGCTGTGATTCTGCATACTTGGTTGCATTTAAATAATCTTATTCTGTTATTAGTTTTATCATTTCGTCCAACTTACTTTGTTAATTTTCACACGGATTTTCATTTTCTTTGCATTTTTATAACTTTTAGCACGCCTTTATCTTGTTCATTTTGGGTTTTTTTCCCACCTCTTATTTTACAATTTTAAATACATTCTAATTTTGTGCTCTCTGTAATTATGTTTGTTCTATAATGTTTTCTAATTGTTATTTCATATTTCATATTTGTATATGTACCATCCAGTGGTGCAAAATAACTTGAGATAACTAGTGGTCTCCCGACTCAATAGATTACATAATGTGTATTAATCCCCATTTTTTGCTAGTTTTTTTTTTTAATTTTAAATGGTATATTTTATTATTTTTAATTATTATTATGAAAATACACTAGTTTCACGTTTTTCTTTTATTTGTCCAAGAAAATAAATTTTTTTAAGCTTCTGCCAAAAACCCAACCTACCAATGCTTTTTCTTAAATAATTGAGATATTTTCTTCTAATTATTTTACTTTACGCATTCTAATCTGTAATTATTCTCCTGTCATGACATATGTAGTAAAATATAAAAATCATCTTTATTAAAATCGTTAAAATCGCAAGATCACTTACAAAAAACATCAAGCACATTAAAAACGATGTTAATCTGCACACAGTATTCAAGAAATACTACGATTGTCCAATTTTGTTCAATGGTAAGCGGAACAAACCTAGTGGAATCATGGCACTCAAATGCCCGAACCTTCTTGATCCCACTTGCTGGACTGTTTTTTCTTTTCTGTTTCAGAAGACTTTATTTTTCGAAATAATGATAATTTAAAACCAATAAAACCTAATAAACCTGACTCTTCAATTAATCTTGTATTAAATTTATCTTCAGCTGCCATTTTCTGGTTGCGCCATCTCCTATCAATAATGTTAACTTGGACCAAAATTAGAACCAAAATATATTAGGATGAATTGAGATAAAATATCAGATCGTATTTTTGTATTTATTTTAGAAACATATCAGTGTTTTTCCGACGAAGATTCTCTGAAAGCTCTTATTTTCCTATTTTCCTCTTATTTTAGTTATTAGGCAACCGTTTTGAACGTCGGAGTTACTTAAGCTATTTCTACTGCGTAGCCTGTGCAAATGACACGTCATAGGTGAAGCCACGCCCACAGAGCCCAAGTCTGTAGAGTTGCCGAAAGTGCGGCGCCAACCGTTTGAAAGAGAAAGTTCGCAATGGAATACACTCATGAGAGGGCATCTTTTTTCCAATCTCAGGAAAACCAGCAGATGTAAATTAAATTTAATAATCCTTTTTTTTATAAACAATGTACACTATATTCTTATGACTTATGGTAACTGCTATTATTTAAATAGGGAACATAACAGTTCTACTTCGAAAGAGAAAGAAACTTGGAATGAAGTGGCGACACGGAATCTGATCGAATTGTGGGCTAATCACCTGCATGATTTGAGGAGGGCGAAACAAAATGCCACAGTATATGAAAAAATCAATGATTTGAACTATTAATACTACAGCAGTATTAATAGTTCAAATCAATGGAAAAATTAAAAAACGGATATTTATATGAGAAAAGGACGAGACACAAAAAACCCTGGACTAAAATAAAAATAAAAATATATAATAATAATAAAACAAATAATAAAAAATATTTTAATTATATTTTGATTTTATTTATTATTTATTAATTATTTTGTCAATTATTATTTATTTTTTTATTTTTATTTAATAACTATTATTTAAAAAAGTAAAAAGGAATTACACAATCGTGGATTTAATAGACAGCTGGAGGAAGTCAAAAACAAAATAAAATACCTGACCGAAGAATATCAGTACACAGGCTATGTTTTTTATTGCTCGAAAATTTGCATTACTTACAGTATTCTGTCAGTAAAATACAAATCTTAATAACATGCAAATTCAATACGAAATATTACGGATATACGAATACGGTGAAAGAAGTAAACGAAGGGTAATATCACAGACAGTCGTAGAAATCTCTACAGTCTCTGGGTAATGCATAATCCTGCCACTAGACGGCAAAGGACAATCGCGTTGTTGACGTCATTCTACTGCATGGTGTGTGAACGCATGGAAAAAATTTCATCCCGATATGCTCCCACATCGCGCTAGAGAACGCAATAATCACTACCGTCTGAACAAAGCTTAAGGTGACGTCCAGTCAAGATGACAGACAGATTGTCCGACTGGAATCTTACAAAAGGGCATTATGCTAGCAAATTATCAATGATTTTGATAGCTTTTGGGCATATAAATGCATAAGGAAATCTTGTCTACATCCGGATGAGAAAGAAACCACTATTATCACCTACCCTTATTGCTCAAGACTGGAGTGGGCCCCAGAGCATCAGTGTTGGACGGACGAATGGATGGAAGTATATTTTCTGACGTAGAGAAGTGGAATTTAGATGGGCCAGATAAGTGGGCATGCTATTGGCATGCCCTACGAAAGGAATCCAGATCATTCTTCAGCAGGCAGCAAGGGGGAGGTTCCGTCATGGTTTGGGTTGCATTCAGATTCAATGGCACTTCAACTGTTGTGTACGTTTCTTGTCGACAAAACACAGAAATATTCTAACACCTTGGAGGAACACCTATTACCAGTGGGTGAAGAAATTTGTGGACCGAACTTCATTTTCCAACAGGACAATGCTCCTATTCATTCCTCAAAGACAACAAAGAAGTGGTTTCCAGAGCATAACGTTGCGACAATAAAGTGGCCCGCGAGAAGACTAGACTTTAATCAAATCGAGAATCTATGGTTAATAATGTCACGACGTGTTTATGCTGACGGGAAACAATATTCAACTGTTGGTGATCTCAAGACCGCAATAGAGGATTGTTGGTACAATCTTGATCCGACTATCATCCAAAACCTGATTACAACAATGAAGAATAACAGATAAAGCATTACTTTAATAAATTTAAAGAAATGTTATGAGATATAACATTTTGTACTGGCATTATCCATATTTTTGAAACATGATTTTGTTTACCATTTCTAAACAAAATACTTTAAAGAAAATGAAATATAGAAAATGATTTTCTAACTTATTCCATATTTTGTTTAGCATTATAGACCAGAACAACATAAAGACATTTGATAGACAACTGATAATTTTTTAGAAATAAGTAAAAGTAATTTTATGCAAACTTTTCAAACGGACCTTATTGTTAGAAATTCCATTTTTTATATTCGCATAGGTGTTATAGAAATATCATTATACGCCTTGAGACCGACCAGCACCCTTATATACCAATCCCACTGGAAATTGAAGGGGAAGCTGCCATCGCAATTGGAATTTTCCACACAATTCAAGGAATCGTCTGAATATTTGTTAGGGAGCTGAAGGGAAATACGTGTTTCTCAGACTTTTCAAGAGGGACTGCCCTATCTATATCAGACTATTATCGTACATTTGTTGTGATATCTAATAATTCTTGGAAACGAATTGTCATATCTAATAATTCTGGGAATTAATTCTATCTTTGCACCACCTTGAAAATATTGTGGCATCATCACTATATTGGTTTCCACAGCAACAACAATTTCCCAGCTGGAATGAGCTTATTCTCTATTACATAATCTGTTGTAGCAACTGCATTCTGCTCTCGACTTGAAGAAAAATTTGCCCATTTTTTGTGGTCAGTCAGTCGCCGTTCTTTCTGTTGACACACTCAACATTTGCTCAATTGAAGCCGTGTGCTGGCGAGACCAATACAGCACTGATCAAAGCGCCGGTTTCGTCTGTCGCCTTTCCACTCTTTCTCAATAGACTGCTAACTCTCCATTATCTCCAGTTAGTGCTCATTTATAAAATTTTCAAGAAAATGTTTTGTTCTAAGAGCTATCTGTTATGAGGATTCAATAAAATGGAACATTGTTTGGATTAAATAACATCTTTATTAATTACAATTAATACTGTAAACACGCATTGTGGCAGCAATGACAAGTAAGTATAAAAATAATATGCAAGGTACAAATGTGGCTACAAAATGTAAAAAAAAAGAATGCAGAGTTTACATAAAACGTGCAAATGTATATATAAATATACAAAAGAAAAATGCATACATATATACCCGCGTAAGTGATGCAAAAAAATCAACAAAAGAAGAATTTCGAGTAGAAATCGAAAAACGAGAACTTAAAAAAAGAGTGAGAACCTCGTGCGGGAAATACGGCGTATATTGCACGCTCAGTGGGCCATATGGTTTCTGTTTATCCACTCCTGCTTGGAAATAGACCATTCACTTGCAAATGTAAAAAAGGAGCAACCTCTCGCAGCATTACATAAACGGTAAGCCTTTTGTGGTGAATCAGAATAGAAGACAGTCAGGGGAAGATCACAAAAGTTAACGTGAATGGGACGTGAAATAAATACACCATGGATCCTTACAATTTAACTTCAGCAGGAGGATAAACTTGCGGGAGGTCAACATAAAGAAACATTCCATTGGCGGGGAGTTCGATCAGGCGCCATGGCCGCGCAGGAGGTGTCGAGTGGAGGAGAAGTTTGCAACGGTGTAAGACTGCAAGCAGAAAGTATAAAAAATATCATAATTTCCTAACAATTAATCGGCATAACCTACTGCGGTCGAAGCAATTAGCCACGAGGGAAAGAACATAAACAACATAGTTGCCACATTCATAAATCAACCACACGCAAATCATAAAAGTAAACTTTGCGACAACAATAATTAAATAAATTACAGCAATCAATCTGTAAAACGAAAAAAATCCAAGCATTAGTTTATAACTAATAAATAAGAAATATTAATAACTGCAATACCAGACATCCTCCCAATATTCACCATTAAATGCAAATGATTGATCATGGATATGCTTTGCATTTACCAAACAAAAAAACAGATTTATCGAACAAATCCCCCTGTAATTTTACTCGAGTGGAGGATAGATATATAAACGTGTCCGTGAGCATAGAGATGTAGAGAGAGCACCTTATTGGCTGGACCTTAAAAAACTTAAGTAAAAAAATAAACAAATAAATAATTGAATAGTGTGAATAAGAAATAGTGTGAATATGAATTGTGTGCACAAACTTAATTAATGAGTATGATATAAAGTTTATCAGCAAGGCAGCAAAAAAACAACTTTACACTGAGCTCAGTAGTGTGTAAGCAATGTATATTCTGATTAAACTAGTTACGTGCTATGACTTATTTATGCTAAAATCTTTCTTCTGGTTAAAGAGCAAAAAAATGTGAAGTTGATCAATGCATCATATGAAATACATCCGGCGTTAGAACCTCTCTCATCCCGCCTAAACAACCCCGCCAAAAAAGTTGCAGTTATACCAAAAGAAAGGAAGGAATGGCTATACATATGCAGGATTTATTTCTACATATTAAAAAAAATAAGTCTAACTATAGTTTGTCATCCCGCTTGTTAAAGAGAATTGATATATTTATTTTTTATTTTATATAGGGTGGGGGGAGATAAAGGTTTCGTCAGCACACCTGCAGGCATGTCTGAGGATGGGCAGTAGGTGTCGACACATTCTGAAGACTGATTTCGCGCGAAATGTAATTATCCAATCTCAAAATGTGCCTCGTTTTACTCTGAGATTCCAATGCACTAAGACATGCTATGGCAGAAGTTGAATCAGTGTATATAGTTGTGGGGAAAGAGATACGTTTCCCTGTCCTATTTTGGTGATTAAGTCCCGTAACCACTGGAATGATTTCACACACCAAGATATATCTATGATTTCGACCTCACACCTGCTAAAGTCACGAGGCGCTGAATCTTAGAGCACCAACTGTTGGTATTCTCTCCCAATTTTATAAGAATGTCAGAGTAGCCTTACTCTGTGGGGTAACACATCAACTCGCATCGACAAATGCACGCAATGGGCCTGTTGAATGAATAAAGGTGAGCGATGCATCACAGGTGTGAGCTAGGTAAATAGCAACTCCCTGAAGTGCCGTCATATGCAAAAGAGTTGAAGACCTGGCATATGTTGACAATCGTGTAGTAGCATACGCTATATCCATGTGTGTGCATGTCATTACATACATTAGTCACCCAAGAAGAGATTGATAAGATGTGGGGTCAGCTGGCCGTGAGTCTGCCACTTCATCTAAGTTCACATGTGGGCTGAAGGGAATAGTTCTGGGTTAAATGTCGTACAACTGAGAGTCATGCAGGATTTGCTTGATGTAGTAAGCCTGGGATAAACTGATGACATTGCCTTCCTGAATCAAATGCATACGTAAAAGGTGATGTACAGGCCTCAGATCCACTAGATCGACTTCCTGTCAAATACTAGTCATCACTGATATTAAAGTGGAAACGTAGATTGTAGCAGCCACTATGTCATCTACGTATACAACAAGGAGTAAGGAACAACTGTTGTTGTTATAGAAGAAAATAATGTCATTCAATCGCGACAGCGTAAACTCTAAGTGGAGGAGGATCTGGCATAATTTCATATAGCAGCACCTCCCGCTCTGTTTCAATCCAAACAGTCATTTTCGGAGTTTGCACACCTCGTCTGAGTGGATTGACAACCCCTTGGGTGGAATTACATATATCGTGTGATCTATCAATACATGCAGATAGTATAGTGCGCCCTCAGCAAGCCAACTAAACAGGATGCCAGGGAGGGAGTGTTGAGAGTGTCTGACAGAAATAAAGCAATTGACCACAAAGTAAAAGAAATTAAACACCCCTTTATTATAATTAACAAATTGAAAGGATTAATCTTTGAGGTTTCCACGAGTATCAATTATTGCACACAGTATTCTTTATATTGACAACTACGCGGGTGATAATTAAAGTTCATTATTTTTAAACCCACTAAGATTAAAATTGAAATTATATCACAGGGCAGACTAATTGATTTTTCGGCCAAGTGAGTTCATATTTAAGCTTTAACATGGGGTAACTCAATCATGTTCAAAACGGAAGAGTTTAATCTTTCTCCAATGAATAGGTGGATTCGAGCTCCGCGAAGGCCCTGCTAGTATATGATATTACATGGTATGAATCTCAAATTTCAGGGCAAAGTTAGGTTGAGATAGGAGCGGTGGATTGGTTAAAATGCGCTTGATAAGCTCGAAGGCTTCTTGGCATTCTACTGTCCATTGCCATTTCACGTCTTTGTGGGTCAATCGCCGCATATGGTAATTGATAGCGCTGAGGTCAGGTAAGAAACTCTTAAAGAATTGTATCATCCCTATGAAGCGTTTAACCTGACGGGCATTCTTCGGGACGGGATAGGCTAGCATGGGTGCCAGGTTTTTCTCAGAAGGCAATAGGCCTCTTGCGTCAATACCCTATAAACTCTATTTCAGTTTGGAGAAATTTTGACTTGTCAAATTTTACTTTCAAATTGTACCATGCAAGTTGTTCCAGCACGAGTTTCAGGATACAATAATGGGTGGTGACATTTGGAGTTCCCACTATAATGTCATCCATATAGTGGAAATCCAGGGCTCGATAGTAGGGTCCAAAACTCGAATGATTACTGATTGGCACACTTGTGCTCCGTTCCTGATCCCGAATGGCACCACTTTGAATGCGAATATGCCAAGCCCAGTGATTATGAAAGTGGCCTTCTCACGAGATGGCTTGTCGAGAGGTATTTGCCAGAATGCCGCTTTCAGATCAAGAACAGTGAACACACGGCCGCGGGTTAATTTATGGAGGATCTGGTCAATGGGCAATGGGTTGTAGCTCATGGGTTTCCTAACCTCATTGATTCGCCGCGCATCCAACACAAAGTGGCATTCATGTGTCAATTTTTTCTCAATGAGGAAATATGGAAGCACCCATGAACTTTCTATGCGGGATATTATGCCCTGCATCTCCATCCTTTTTATTATCTCACAGAGAGCTTGCTATTTAGGTGGAGCCAAATGGTACGGCTTAGTTTTGATGGTCTTGGCATTGCCCATGTCGATCGCTTCCATCCTTTTCTGGGAGTCGTTAATTAGCTGCCACATCATCATCATATCGGTGGAAGTGTCATCAAATCCCATAATACCTTGACAGGGTAGTGTCCCTTCATCCACACAATATGATATTTTGGAATAATCCACATGTTGCTCACTCGGGTCAAAGGAACTTCTAGGGCCTCATGCAATGTTCAGGAGTCACTATTCGCTACAATGATGGTTTTGGGTGCTGCTATTTTACTTGCTTTGGTAGATATATCTTGGGCACAGAATCATTACTCATTGAGATTTCTGACCCGGTGTCATCTATAAAGGGAACCACTTCGTCTTTGAGCGTCATGTCAACAAGCATCAAACCCTTATGGGGGTAGTAAATTCGACCTGGCGATGTCCAAACACCTCCTGGTTCCAAGTCTACGACAATTGTTGTACTCCATTGTTGCTAGGTTTGCATTCTTTTTCGATAACTCTTCCTGAATCTGATACTGGTCTCGGAGGCAGGGTGGTATCTTCGCCTACACTCGGGTGTAATTTTCCCACATCACATACAGTCTGATTCCGTTTTAAAATGTGGAGTCACTCTGTTGTTGTTTCTCCTCAGTCTGCTTAGCTACCGCAGAGTTTCGCGCACTCCGCCTGAAGAGCGTGTTATAACTGGTGTATTAGCGGTGGCGATCTGCGTATTCTTCAAACCACGCAAGTATTGCTCCACATTCAAGCACTCGCGGAACTGGATGCTCTCTGCGCTTTTATCACCTAGATTTAGCAACCGCTTGAGCTGTAACTGCTTATTATCTTTGGCGATCCTGAGAATTTCAGTCCTTGGAAGTTGAGGCTAGATTAACCGGTTTATCTTATGAAACCCATGTACTATTCCAGAAAGTTCTCATGTGCCGTTTGCGTTCGTTCATAAAATGCTTTCTTCCTTTCGGTATCAGTTATTTTGCTTGAGAAATGTTGGCGTAAGACTGCTTTTCCCACGTCCCAATTTTTCGCGCGGTACAATATATCGTGAACCCACTCGGCGTAGTGAGGAGCTACGAGCGTCGGGAGTATTCTTCGAAGAATGTCTCTTGGAACCTCATTAATTCTTGCTTGACTTTCTAAACGTTGTAGGAATTTATCCTCCTCTTATTAATTGTTTACATCTCCTCTTTTTTCCAACGTCCACTCTCGTATGGCTTGACTTTGACTTTCAATATTGTCACTCAAAGTTTGTATTAGCATATTCTCCGCAAAAAGGGCGTATGCGCGGCTCTCTCCCTCAGCAAAATTATCGACATCCATTGTCGCCCATAACACATTATCCTCCGTCACCTCGTCTGCATTCCACTAGGTGGGGAGTCTCGTTTCTACTGCACTGGCCCTTGTAATATGAGGTGGAGGATCCTCATATCCAATCCTTACTTCCACTTCTCGTAATGCAGAATCATGGATGAGACAGGTCGGACATCGCCACTGATACAACGCCGCGACGAGTCGATCAAGAGCAATGGGTTCTTTCGGCATATTTGTTCCAAAGATTACCGTCGAGGAGCATTAGATTCTCTAGGCAGATTACATTCGACTTCTACTTGCATCAGTGCAATTTATTAGACAGTTTTCATTTTTGTAAAAAATCTATAGTGCGCCGTCGGGCGAGCCAACTAAACAGGATGCTAGGAAGGGAGTGTCGATAGTGTCTGACAGAAATAAAGCAATTGACCACAAAGTAAAGGTAAATGAACCCCCCTTTATTATTAATAAGAAATTGACAGGAATAATCATTGAGGTTTCCACGAGTATCAATTATTGCACACACTATTCTTTATATGGACAACTACGCGGGTGATAATTATTATCTTTAATTTTTTTAAAACCCACTAAGATTAAAATTGCAATTATATCACAGGGTAGACTAATTGATTTTTTGGCCAAGTGAGTTCATATTTAAGCTTTAAATTGGGGCAACTCAATCATGTTCAAAACGGAAGAGTTTAATCTCTCCCCAAAGAATTAAATTAACAACATTCTTTTTTTGTCTAATCATTAACAAAACACATGAATTCGTGTAAACTGTCGTCGCAATCTTGCATTGGTATTGGGATTCTTTCCTATGCTTTCACGGTCAACGTCTCCTCTGGTAAACTACGGAAGTCGTTTTTGAGTTAGAATTCTCAGCGGGGT
>JAHWFO010006837.1:72114-91979 GCA_023313115.1 Rhysida immarginata | reverse complement strand
GCATCGACTGGCCACTAGTTGCTACTGCGCATGCACGCCGGATTGGTCGATTTGAGGAAAAATATTGTCGGGTTGGAGTGGTAAATTATTCACCCGCATTTCTCTGTTTACGCAATGCAAGAGACTGTGTTCCTTTATTAATAAGCCATTCAGGAATGACATAAGTACCGAAAGGCTAAACTTGTCGCCGTCACGTAAACTGTTTGAAACAAGTTCCATCTTCAAAACTGTTAATTACTCTTGCCCATTCGAGAATATCAGCATGAGACACACGGTTACTAGAATACTTATTTTTAGCTGTAGCAAGATAGATACTAAGCGCTTGCCTAGTAGATTAGACGTGTACACTCACTCACCAAAAGTCATTACATACCCCTTCAATCAGGTTCTCTGTCAGTAATGAGAGAGATCCCGCTGCTTCCATTTTCAGAATGCAGGTGCGGTGCACAGGACTCCTTGATATCACACAATCATTGTAAGCAAAACTAGCTGCAGAAATGGCAGCACGCCGAGAGCTATCCACATTTGAATGGGGGATGATTGTTGGTGCGAGAAGGATGGGGGCCTAAATATCAGATGTAGTCAAAACCCTGCAATTTTCCCGCACAACCGTTGCAAGAGTCTATCGAGAGTACACCCAAAGAGGGGTTACAACTAGTGATGTCCGTCGGATTTCGGAACTCGGATATGGGATCCGGATTTCGTATCTCGGATATCGGATCCGGATTTCGGATCTCGGATATCGGATCCGGATTTCGGATTCTTTCGCTGGATGCGTATTAAGACTAATTAGGACTTAAGAGGACTAGGCTAACATTTAATAAAAACTTTTATAAACTGCTTTCAGAAAAAGTTTGCATATACACAATTTCCTGATACAGGATCCGAATTTCGGATCTCGGATCCAAGATCCGGATCTCAGATTTCTGACCAAGATCCGGATCTCAGATTTCTGACCAAGATCCGGATCTCGGATCTCGGACCTAGGTCCGAAAAAAAGATCCGGATATCCGGATCTTGAATTATCCGGATCTTGACATCACTAGTTACAACCCACGTCGGACATTTGACGGGATGCGCACGCCTCATTGATGCCAGAGGTGTTTGCCGAGTTACCCGACCCACAACTGCTGAATGAAGAGCGACAGCGGGCCAAATCACCATGCGGTACTACCTCCTTTGTGCGGGCTTTGGGAACAGGAGGCCACAATAGGTGCCACTCTTGACAGCTGCACATCGTCGGTAACGCCTAGCCTGGGCCAACCAACATCGACATTGGACCGCTGAGGACTGGCGAAGGATTGCCGACAATAATTTGGCCTCCACGTTCCAATCCAGATTGCAGTCCCATTGAACATTTGTGGGACGTCATCGAACGATCTGTCAGGTCGTCACCAACACAAGTGGTAAATGCAGCATCGTTATGAAGTGCAGGGGAAGCGGCATGGTTTGCAGTGCCTGTGGATGTGTTCAGGAGACTGGTAGACTCTCTTCCACGACGGGTCGCCGCCGTTATCCGGGCCAGAGCGGGCCCAACACGTTATTAGGCAGATGTGCCAAGACTTTTGGTGAGTGCGTGTATATCACAGATCAATTTTGATGATATCGGGGTAAAGAAATGTAAAAGTGAATTTGTGGTCTTTAGGACTAACAAACGGAAGACTTTTCATTAGAATATTATAAGGTATTATAAGAAATTAGATGAATCCCGTCAAAATTTGACGGTAAACAACCCATCTTATTATTAATCTCCATCTCTTCAATTAAAAAATCTATATACAGGGTGTTTCAAAATTATGTACAATAAATTTAGTGACATATTCTTCAGGTCAAAAGAAGACGAAAATGTTCTATAGCACTTCGTCTGCAAACGATTTGTTTGCGATAAAGTAGGGAAGCACGGTAGTTAGCGGACGATATTTTAGCAGTTCCAACGTTTCGACCCAACACTAGGTTGAGTGGTTTGCTCCATTTAAACCTACTTTAGGGTTGTTCCATTAGTTGTGTACGCTTGTTTCCATTACTCTACATCCACTAGGAATAGCAATTTCAGAACGTTTGCGTGCTTTGACATACGCATTACGATTTACGTAAAAAAAAGTCATGTACACGTATTCCAGTGCAGAATACACTGACATGCACCTAATGTATGGTCTTGCGGACGGAAATGCTGTGGAAGCAAGAAGACTCTACCAAGAACGCTTTCCGAATAGACGTTTGCCAAATAACCGAACATTTGTATCTGTCGACAGACGTTTGAGGGAGCGTGGTTCCTTTGGCCGTCAAACAGGACAAGGGCGGCGTGTAGCACATTCTCCGGATGAGGAGGATGTGATAATTGACATCATACATGATGAACCACAGACAAGCACCCGTCGTATTTCTTCCATGGTACACATTCCGCACTCATCTGTTTGGCGCATTCTTCACCGTCAGCTTTTGCATCCATACCACCTGCAACTGGTTCAGGCACTGAACCCAACGGACTATCCACACCGACAACGATTTTGCCAATGGATACAACGTCGTCATGCTGCAGACCCTAGTTGTCTCAGCCAGATACTTTTCACGGACGAAGCAACCTTCACCCGGACAGGAATCGTAAATTCTGACAACCAGCACCATTGGGCAGATGCTAACCCGCATGTTACCAGAGCTCGAGCGCATCAAGAGCGTTTCTCCGTGAACATTTGGTGTGGAATTGTCGGAAATAACTTAATTGGCCCTTATGTGTTGCCGCCACGATTGACTGGGCGAACGTATCTTCTCTTTCTGCAGAATGCATTGTCAGAATTACTGGAAGATGTTCCTCTTTTGATAAGATCTAACATGTGGTTCATGCATGATGGCGCTCCAGCACATTTCAGCCATGTTGTGCGAGCACACCTTAATGCTGCATACACGAATCGGTGGATAGGTCGAGGTGGACCGGTAGCCTGGCCTGCAAGATCACCCGACCTTAATCCCTTGGACTTTTTTCTGTGGGGTCATGTGAAAACGATCGTCTACAGCACACAAGTTCCTAACATTATGGATCTGCGACAACGAATTGAAAATGCATGCCAAACCGTTCGTAATGCTGGAGACGAACTCTTCCTTGACATCAGACGGTCGCTCATGCATTACGAACGGTGAGGGGCACTTTGAGCAATTCCTGTAATTTGGAGCCACGGGTTTAGTTGGCTGTATCGCGTAAATAAATCGTTTCCAGACAAAGTGCTATAGAACATTTTCGTCTTCTTTTGACCTGAAGAATATGTCACTAAATTTATTGTACATAATTGTACAGTTCGTTGGAGAAAACTACTGCATATCTAAACTTCATTTTGGTCTTAAATGAAAGATCTTAGTCTGTAGATTTGTGAAAGTTAGTTTTTGTGTCCATAATTATATTAATTAGCAATTAAAAATTGCTTTAAGCGTATGCGTAGTGATATGATGAAAACTGTCGTTACGTACATCCGCAAAAATTGACTTCCGTGCAACGTTCTCTGCTTTTAAGCTGCTCTGTTATTCTATTTGTTGCTATGACGATTTTTTTTATTTATTTATATTTTTAAATAAAAAGATGGAGATTAATAATAAAACCTTGTAAACATTCCAAGGAGGAGCTTTAGCAGTGAAGCAGGATACATTTATACATTTATTAAAAAGAAATTAACCCCCACCCCCGAGTAGGATGAGGCAAGTAGCAGATCCTGCAGTCATCTATTTTTACCCCTTTATCTGCACTTTTTACGTGATATGTAGAAAATGTAAAAAAGCTCGTATTTTCTTTCCTTTCTCATCATTTCCGAACGTATGATATGTTGCCATAGTTCTAAAGACCAAGTGACTGCCACCCCCGCAAATCCGACCTCAATGGAACAACTGGGCTAAACTTCATAGTAATGTAGATCTTGCCTAGAGGAATCTGGATACGGAATTTCACGCCTTTATGTACATAAATAGCACATAGATATGTTGTCCTCTCTGAACCCCACCCACGCAATTCCGACCCCAGTGTACCAATAAAGACCAAAATAAATAGTGCAGATGGATATGCCCATAGGAAGCTACGTTCCGAATTTCAACCTTCTACCTCAAAAAATGTAGAAATTATGAAGGGGATGGACTGACATTATAAAACCAATAATAAGTTGCTCCATTATTTAACAAGAAATTAATCCTTCCGAGTAAGGTAAAGGAAATAGCGGAAGCGCGTGAGGTCATCTATTTTTACACTTTTATTTGCAGTTTTAACCTCCCCCCCCCTAATTTTTTAATCGAAAAATTGATTTTCTCGTCCGTAGTATTTAGAAAATGAAAAAAAGCTCTATCTTCTTTCGTATCGCATCATTTCCTTTCGAATGATGTATTACATACCATATGTTGTCATAGTTCTAAAGACCAAGTGAATGCCACCCCCACAACTCCGACCCTATAGGGACAATTTGGCCCAAACTTTACAGGAATTTGCATACCGAATTTCACTCCTTTATATGCATAAATACACGTAGACCTTTTGGTCCCCTCTAATTTCCGTCCCCGAAACTCCCACCCCAAACTTAATAGTGAAGGTGCGCATGCCCGTAGTAAGCTACATTCCGAATTTCAACCAAATGCGGAAATTATGAAGGAGACGGACGGACAGATAGACGGACACTCTGAAAACAATAAGTAGCTCCATTCTTCCGCTACGTAATAAAACAAATTTAGTTGTAATGCTTTTTACACTGTGAACTATTTAGACGATCGAATAGATGCTCCTATCATTGTTCGATATTTAAATAAGTGTGAACAAATACAAAGGCTTGTTTCTGGTATACAAGTGTTTAAGTGCAATGCCTCGAGGTAAAGAATTATCACAGAAAGAAATTCGAATGGCAATAAAAATGAGAGAGAGACATAGCTATGGCAATAGGAAGATCCAAGTCTACTGAGCAAGATGAAGATGCCACCAAGAAGAGAACAGGAAGAAAACCGGCCGTCTCTCCCAGAGGCTTAACGAAAATTGCGAGTCTTGTTGTGTCCAAATCAAGGCCTACTCGTGAAATCTGCAAAGATATGGATAAAAGATTGAGCCATGTGACTGTGAGAAAAAATCGTCATAGAAGGGCTATGGGTGTGGGAAGTCGGAACTGTATCATGAGAAAAGGTGTCATTGTTTCCGGAGAATCTATGGAAAAAAGAAACCTGGATTGTAGAAAAGACTGAATTATAAGTTCCATTATAGGCTCTGCTGACTAATATAGGACCTGTTGCTGATTCGAATGTCTGGATATTGTCGTCCAAGCCTCGAATGGTATGGCTGCTAGGAACTCGTATTGCGTATTGAAAACGTATTGCTTATTGAAAACGTCCGTCTGTCTGTCTGTCCGTCCGTCCTTCCCCTTCATAATTTCCGTTGCATTTTTTGAGGTAGAAAGCTGAAATTCGGAATGTGGCTTACTATAGGCATGTGCATCTTCACTATTTAGTTTGGTTTTGATTGGCCCACTGGGGTCGGAGTTTCGGGGGCGGAAATTAGAGGGGACCAAAAGGTCTACGCGTATTTATGCATATAAAGGAGTGGTATTCAGTATACAGATTCCTCTAAGCAAGATCAATATTACTATGAAGTTTGTACCAAATTTTCCCAGTGGGGGTCGGAATTGTGGGGGTGGCAGTTACTTGGTCTTTAGATCTATGGCAACGTATGGCATGTCATATATCATTCGATCGGAAATGATGAGAAACGAAAGGAAATAGAGCTCTTTTACACTTTCTAAATACTACGTTCGAAAAAAATCAATTTTTCAATTTAAAAAATTGGGGAGGGGGGTTTTTCCGTTTTTCCGTCCCCTTCATAATTTCTGCATTATTTGAGGTAGAAGGTTGAAATTCAGAATGTAGCTAACTATGGGCATGTACACATTCACTATTAGTTTTTGATTGGCCCACTGGGGTCGGAATTACGGGGGTTGGAGTTAGAGGGGACCAAGTGTTCTATGTGGTGTTTAAGTATATAAAGGAATGAAATTCGATATGCATATTCCTATGAAAGTATGGACCAAATTGTCCCAGTGAGGTTGGAATTGTGGGGGTGGCAGTTACTTGGTCTTTAGAACTATGGTAACAGATGGAGATGGCAACTATATGGTAAGATTATTTAGCCTGGAGCTGAAGTTATGGCAAAGCTGTTGACGATGTATTCATGCTTGAGGCTTTTTCCACAAAGTATTTTTGGCCCTTCCCTGGATGTTTCGTGGTTCGCCTATGGACTTGCTGGTATTAGCACTACACAAAGAGTTGTTGCACTTGTGAATCTGAGAGTGTGGCAAGAGGATTGACACAAATCCAAGACTACTTGACCCCCCCCCCCCACGTGGCGGTCACATCATAAGGAGGCGACATTGACCTGGGCCAAAAAATTCATGTCCTGGACTACAGAATGAAAAGAAATTCTACTTAGACGGTCTAGATGGCTGCAAGTGTTATTGGCATGAAGCTCCGATCTTAATCCTATGGAGAACGTATGGGCTGTCGTTACTAGGAAAGTTTATGCTGAAAATAAGCAATATGAGCCCCGAAAAGCAATAAGGGATGCAATTTCCAAAGAGACACTTGAAAATCTAATAAGTTCAATGCCAGGACGAATATATGATGTCATTGTAAATAAAGGAGCCCCATATTTCTTTCTCCTCTCGGAAATTGCAAACTCTGACAGTCTTAATTGCAAGTGATGAACGTAGCCACATTAATTGCATTAGATCGAACTATTTAATGGATTGCATCTATTGATTATCAAACATGATAAATTAATACTGAATTACACCTTCGCGCTGAATAATCGCAAACAGTCAGACCTGTTGCTCAAAATTAGCTCGAGGGTCTTTGCCATTAATGAATGATGGCTGCCACTGGAAATGATCAATGAGGAATCAAGCATTCCCTGCAAGCAATCCATTTCCCCATCTGTAAAGAGTGTAAAAGAAAATAAGATTTAAGTCTGAGGATAGTGGAGCAGCCGTGATCAATGGAATCGATACAAAAGAATGATTAACCCTCTTTTCTGGGGAGTATCTCGACTACAAATTGGAACACATTGGAATTAAATTGGTTCGTGGAAGGAAAAAAGGAAGAGCAACTGCCTTCTTTCTGAGCTTCTCTCCAATCACACGCACACACACACAATACACAGGGAACTTTCTCCTCCTTCTCCATCGATCTGGGTCCTCTGTATATGTAGACATCTAGAAAGAAGGCCAGCCGAATTGGAAACATATTGCGCGATTGGTTTTTAGAATTGCATGGTTTATTGGCATAAAGTAAGAATTTAGAGGACGCAGTAATATAAAAGGAATTTTGGTTTGATTCAATGGTCATAGAGTTGACAGACGAACAAGATGGGCGATATTAAAAGCGCGCATGCAAAAAAGGCTGGGACGACGACGTGTTTTTATTGAGAGAGAGAGAGAGAAAAAAAATAGTTAGCATTGTTGACATTCTTTTGTGTTCTGTCCATTGCCTGTCAGAAATGACGATAAAAAGTTGAAGAAAATGGGAGGGAAAGGTTGGCGGAGGAATGGGAGAACAGGGAATGCGCTTCGCTCTTTCTCTCTCACTCTCTCTCTCTATGCGTATGTATATATGTGTGTGTGCGCGTGTTTCTCTTGAGAGATTGCCCGAGAAGCAGAAATCCTCCTTGGTATTCTACAAGATGCGCTTGTGGTATTTTTTCCCCCTCCCTTCCTTCGGCCAAGACCTGGATTTGTTCACGGAGATGTGGACGTGGTTTGCATTCTTATGCCCTCTGAGCCTTCCTATACATTGTGTAGAGCGAGGCGTCTTATTGTTTCTCCCTTTTGCCTCCTCGGCTGTTGTCATTGTTGGATTTCATTCATTCTCACTCGCTAACAGAAAAAAAAGTGCCGACTAAGAAAAAAAAATTCTATAGCTGTAATTTCTGGGTACAGCTGTATTTGCTCTATTTAGTTTAAGGTCCCACCATTCCATGCGAATTATAAAAAAAAATGAATTTGGAATAGTGCATAGAATCCTTGTTATTCAGGCTTTTCTTAGAATTGAGCACTATCTGGAGATGATGGAGAGTTAGTATACTATAGCGAAACTGATCAAACCCAGGCGAACCTGGACGATGCAAGCGTGTCAACAGAATAAACGGCGACTGCTAAACCATACAAAGTGACGAATATCAAAACATCGAGACCATATTCGGAATTGCAACAACAGATTACCAAGTAGTGCATTACCCCATTCAGTTTGTTGGGATTGCAGAGCACACAGACTCAAACGATCATGTATAACGCCGGGGAAATATTGTTCCCTTCAATTCCCTAACAAATGTTCAGACAATTTGTGTGTTTGGAACCCTTGAACAGTGTAGAACTTTCCAGACGCGACGGCAGTTTCCCCTTCCTCTGCCAGTGGGTTGGGTTTAAGGACACCGGTCGGTCTCGGGCGATAGTTACGACAACCGATAACTCTCTAGCACTTCTACGCATTTGGGGAAACAGTGTGTAGAAAAATGTATGCAGTTGAAAAATGGGAGGAAAATGAAAGTGGCTGAAGTTCTTCCATTTCCAACCCCCCCCCCCCCCCAGAGCCAAATTATCTACATGAATCCAGTTGTTGGATACTTGGTCCAAAATCACACGATCCGAAAACGGCGCTGAAGTCTTGTCTTTCGTTGTTTGGCCGACTTCTCTTCATCACTTGTTCGATGGGGTGGCTCAATTTCTTCCATAGGTCTTGCTTTTTCTCTTCTTCGATGTACATGATCGTTTGTGTCTTGTGCTCTTCAGTTCCAACATTTTGAATGAGATTATTCGCTACTTCGTAATCTGTTGTTGCAATTCTCACTCTTCTCTCTGTGTCTGGAAGCAAAACTTGTGAAACCGATACAGCGCCGAGCTAAGGGACTACTGTTTCTCAATAGTCTGCTAATTCTCCATTATCTCCAGTTACTGCTCATTTTTAAGGATTTTCAAGGTAATATTACAAATTTCATCTTGTTTTATAATTCGAAGAGGTGAGATGGAATTTTCATTACATGTCCTAATGAACGTTATATACAGGGTGTCCCAACGGTACACGTCCAAAATAAAAAGGACTTAGTTTCGTATCTGCAGTCCGAAGCATTGAATCATGATATGTTTTGAGACTCAACAAACAAATATTTTATACAGTACATGAACCATTTATTTATTTATCAATGGACAAATCTACACGATCATGTACATCGGTAAAACATAAGCACGGGTATCGAGTCTCTCGATTTGTTGAGTAAACACAGCGTCTTTGCTTAAGGTGCGTCTGCTTGCTTCTGTGCTCACAGTCATCCCCATGTATGTTTTCCGAAACGTAACCATTATGGAGATATTAATGATTTTGTGGTTTTGTGAATTATCCCTACATTATGCCGTTCAAATGTTTGTTTTCGGGAATGTATGTCGTTTTAAGGAATTTTATGGTGCATCACTATGCTGCCAACAAAGTGGCAGACCGCCGAGTGCACCGTTTACAATCCCATAATCCCTGACTTCACATTTGCAAATGACATCAGAAGCCATTGTGCAAATCCCGTGCTGAAGCCATACCTGAAACCAAGCCCGATTGCTGCTAACAAGCAGTTACATTGGGGGCATGCACAAATGACGTCATAGCTGCTTTGTAAGTCCCTGATTGTTGGGAATGGTACGATATGGCATGCAATATATCAAACAACTTGGAATGACGTGTCATGAATGAATATAACGAGAAATTAATGATACTCGAAATTGTTTCTAGAGTACGAGTTGCTAATGGTTCCATATACAGGGTGTTCTCGAATAATGTGTACAAACTTGGGGGACAGGTTCCTTATAGCAAAACAAGAAAAAAAGTTCATATAAACATGGATCCTCATAATTCACTGTGTATGTACCCTATTATTCACGCAAATTCCACCATCCTAGATGTTATAGAACCTGAGTAGTTAATTTGTTGATCTTGGTGGCGCCAATTTTCTGTTCATATGAACTTGTTTTCTTATTTTGGTATAAGGACCCTTTACCCCAAGTTTGTACACGTTATTCGAGAACACCCTGTATGGACATTAGAAAAATTGCATAGTTGAAGGTTGTACGTTTGTCTGTTTTATAGAAGATGGAAAGCATTGATAAAACGCCGCCATCTAGCCTCGAGTCCAGTGAATTTGGAAACTTTCAATGCTCTGTTATGGCATGTAATGCCTCAAACAAATTGCTGTTAGGCCTAGTGTTGTTAGCAGCTAATTGTTGTTAAGCCTACTATCGATACCTAATTTCTTTTATTCATATATAGGGGTTGGAGACTTTGAAAAGGGGCAGAGCGTTGGTGCCCGTTTAGCAGATGCTTCCGTGTCCCGATCAGCGACATTGTTATGAGTGCGTAACTAAAACACGATAAAGGCCGGTTCCCACTATCCGCCGCGGAAAGCGGAACGGTTGAAACCGCCATGGTTAAGCGCAGCGGTAATTCCGCTGATCTGTTCCCACTATCGCGGCACGTTACGCTGTAGCCCAGGGGTCTCTTCGATCGCTTAATGGACGGATAAAAAAAATGGACAAAGTCTTTGCAAATATACAAAAATGGACGAAGATACAAGCAGGCGTGTTGCTGTTTATTTGATGATGTTCGCTAAGATTGCTGCGCTCCAAAACGATATTATCCAAACGCATCGCCACCTTGGAGATTGTCAACGTCACACAAAATGCGCCGACTTCATTGGCGGTAGTGATGTCAAGATCCGGATAATTCAAGATCCGGATATCCGGATCTTTTTTTCGGAGCTAGGTCCGAGATCCGAGATCCGGATCTTGGTCAGAAATCCGAGATCCGGATCTTGGGTCCGAGATCTGAGATCCGAAATTCGGATCCTATATAAGGAAATTGTGTATATGCAAACTTTTTCTGAAAGCAGTTTATAAATGCTTTTATTAAGTAATAGCCTAGTCCTCTTAAGTCCTAATTAGTCTTAATATGCATCCAGCGAAAGGATCCGAAATCCGGATCCGATATCCGAGATCCGAAATCCGGATCCGATATCCGAGATCCGAGATCCGAAATCCGAATCCAACGGACATCACTAGTCGCTACCTCGATGGTAGCAGTTTTTACGCCGCGGTATGACGTCAAATCCGCTCTGCTTACATCACGCGCGGTATCTCCGCAGTTAAATGCTTAATCCTCATAAACGAAATCACTCAATTATTGCCCCTACCGTGAGTATTAAGGTGCCGAACAATAACCTAAGGTCACTAAATTCGAAAAGTATACCTCATTTGATGCTACAGCGCAAATCGTAAGCGGCTTTTAATATGATGCGGCGGAGATTGATTACTAATCCTTTAAGTCAGATGTTCTTCTCAAGAAAGAATATAAAACTGGGCTTGTTGAATAAGTTTTCAAATTCAACCTTTCTGAGATACCCGCAAGTGGGAGCCGGCCTTAAGACGTCATTGGCGGAAAACAATACTGAATGATAGGGACCGTCGAGCACTAACAAGGATTGTGTCTAAACAGCCAGAAACTACTGCAACAAAAGGTTTTTGCAATTGGTAAAATGTAGTTTTCAAAAATTCATAAAATTTACATCAAAGAAACAAAATAATTTACATAACAAAATTTAAAAAGCTTTCCTGTTACCTCCACTCTCCCTTACCCTCTAGTGGCAATTATTAGTGTAAGTACCGAAAGGTGCTTTATGCTGTCAGTATTTTGAATTATTTACAAAATGGTTGTACAAATTGATACAATGGCACGTGCACTAATGGTACCCATATGAACTCTTCAAAAATTTTCAATGATAAGATATGGCATGTTATACAGGGTGAATACAAAAGTCTGAACCCCCCTTTTATTTTTTGAACCGAAGCAGATATGTCAATTTTGATGAATACAATGAATAGTAAGTTGTGGCTGGCCTATCCCATGGTGCACTTTTCATCATCCCAAATATGCAAATTAGGACACATTCAAAATTTATCTCAAAAACCGTAAGGGATAGAGAAAGAAACCCAATTGCAAACTTGTTCAGCATAAAAAAACAAACAAAACAAAAATCGGACCAACCAATCACCCACAATCACGTGGTGAACTGTTTGTAGCTTACACAAGGAAAACTGAATGTTGATATTTCCACCATGTAAAGCATGCAAATCAAAAAATTAACATAAATTATCATACTCACATTCACTTTGTTTCAGCACACAGAAAACAGAACAATTCCAGGATGGCAAGCTACACTGTTCCGGAAATGGTCAACGATCTTCTGCTTCAGATTGTGATTGTGGGTGATTGGTTGGTCCGATTTGGATGATTTTTTTTTGTTTTGTTTGTTTTTTTTATGCTGAACAAGATTGCAATTGGTTTTTTTTTCTCTATCTCTTACGGTTTTTGAGATAAATTTTGAATGTGTCCTAATTTGCATATTTGGGATGATGAAAAGTGCACCATGGGATAGGCCACCCACAACTTCTTATTCATTGGATTCATCAAAATTGAAATATCTGCTTCGGTTCAAAAAATAAAAGGGGGGGGTCAGACTTTTGCATTCATCCTGTATATCCAACAACTTGGAATGGTGTGCCATGAATGAAAATAACGTAAATTTAATGATAGTCGAAATTCGTTTCAAGAAACCTGGTTTAGTGGAACCATTGTGGCTCATTGAAACTTTCAATGCTAAGATATGGCATGTAATATACCAAAAGACTTGGAATTATGTGCTATGAATGAATATAACGTAGAATTAATGGTAAACTGGTTCAGTGATTATCCACGTAGCTTAGATCCAGTTTGGATAATCATTAATTCTATATTATATTCATTCATAGCACATAATTCCAAGTTGTTTTGTATAATACATGCTATATCTTAGCATTGAAAGTTCCAATGAGCCACAATGGTTCCACTAAACCAGGTTCCTTGAAACCAATTTCGACTATCATTAATTTTAAGTTATATTCATTGATGACACATCATTGCAAGTTGTTTGATATATTACATGCCATATCTTAGCATTGATAGTTCCAATGAACCATAATGGTTCCACAAAGCCAAGTTATTTTGAACCGACTTTGACAATCATTACTACAGTAATAATTGCCAGAAGAGGGTAAGCGAGAGTGGGGGTAACAAGAACGCTTTTTTAATTTTATTATGTAAACTATTTTCTTTCTTTGATTTAAATTTTATGAGTTTTTGTCGATTTATTTTCTAATTTGAAAACTGCATTTTTTATTTTGAAAAGATTATTTTTTCATTTGAAAAGATTATTACTTTCTTCTACATAGTATAAGGAAGCACTGTAATCACGAAAAATTCGACCTCTAGATTTTCACTGATTTTCACGTTTTAGGGTCCCTAGATTACGAAAAAGTGATTTCTGGAAAATGTCTGTGTCTGTGTTTCAGTCTGTGTGTGTGTGTGTGTGTGTGTGTGTGTGTGTGTGTGTGTGTGTGTGCGCGTCCACGATAGCTTCCAAACGGCTAAAGCTGTCGAGACCAAACTTTAAACTTAAGACTATATACTTCCTCGGGAGGTCGGATTAGTTTTCCAGTGAAATCGATGAACCGGAAGTATCAGTTTACTCCAGCGCCAAAATGTAAATTTTGAAATATCTGGTTAAACATTGCGTTTATGAAAATTTTGAGAGGACTAAAAAGTGTTTCAATTTCAATTATAAACAACTTTTGTTAAGAAAATTTTTCAAAATTCCAACCGGAAGTACCAGTTTTACTCTTGTCAAAATCCAGATTTTGGTTAATTCAGGCGAAAGGCGGTATAGTAAAATTTGTGAAGTACCGGGTGGGCAAGAAGTAACGTGAGGTGTTCAGAGCTCGCTAGCGGGAATTCTATTAGGCCAAATGGTGATATCAATACCCACAACTGCCGTATTTGGGCTGCATCAAATCCACAAGTGTGTCTGCCAACTCCTATGCATTCACCGAAACTAACAGTACGGTGCGGCTTTACTGCTTCTTTCATCATCGGCCCGTACTTTTTTGAAGAAATCCGTCCCCGTGGACCGGTGACTTATTCCGTCAATTCTGCCAGGTATGCCGATATGCTTGAGAATTTTGTGATACCACGATTGCAAGAAAAGAGTTGTCTGGATTCTACCATTTTTATGCAGGATGGTGCGTCAGGTGCAGCAGATCTTGCGAGAACGTTTTTCAGACAACAGAATAATTAGTCGTGCATTTCCCATGGTATGGCCACCCAGGTCGCCTGATCTCAACCCTTGTGATTTTTGGTTATGGGGATATTTGAAAAGCCTTGTGTATCAAGCACATGTTCCTGACCTCTCAACCTTATAAGATCAAATAACGCTACATATCAGACTAATTAATGCAGATATGCTGCGAGCTACCGTAGAAAAGGTCGTGTAGCGCATGCAGCTATTGGAACAGCACACTGGTGGTCATATTGAAACACATTTGGAATTAAAAATAAAACATTGTTTATTGTTGGTTTGTGCGGTATTTGTTCATTTGACAATTAGGTATTCATTGTTTTCTTGAAATAAGCGCCCCCTATGGCGACTTTTGGTACTTTTTTTTTGGCAGAAATCGAAACTGCATGTTCCACTAAGTATATACACCAAAATGTACTGCATTTGGCTAGCGAGCTCTGAACACCTCACGTTATTTCTTGCACTACCGGTATACAAAAGTATTTAGAAGCTAATTGTATACAATTTTGTTAAGAAAATTTTTCAAAATTCCAACCGGAAGTACCAGTTTTACTCTTATCAAAATTCAGTGTTTTGCTAAAATAGGCGAAAGAAAATGGTAAATTTGGAGGAAAATTGGGAATCTAATTTGAAGTAACTTTTATTCACAAAATTTCTACCGGAAGTCGCCATTTTAGACGTATACGCATAAGAAAGTCGGGTGGCGACCACACCTAATTTTTTTTTCAATTGTAAACTACATTTTACCAATTGCAAAAAAGCTGTTATACTCACCCTGAACACCCCATTTCTTTTAAAACATTTCGCAAAGAGCTTCACAAATGCGATATTCAAGGATGAGCTGCAAATGAAAAACCTTTCGTCACAGAGACCAGTGCTAAAGACGATAACACCTGGACACCCGATGACTGGAAAAGAGTGATATGGTCGGAAGAATCGGGGCGAATTTACGTTTGGAGAAGCCCCACAGAAGCCTACTGTCTCATTCCTACAGTAAAACACGGTGGCGGATCTGTGATTGTTTGGGGGGGGGGGGGCAATTCTTATTATTCAGTTGGTCTAATTATCACTGTCAGTGGAGGAATTACTGCTGACCGATACTGTGACATCTTGGTTTGAAGAGTACGATGACAAAGTACATGTTGTTTTACATTGTTATATTTGCATTGAAGATGGCCACGGAGCGACTGCTGTTTTTTTATTTGTAACTTGTCTTCTTCATATGAAAACTTCTCGGAGTAAATCACTTCTCGATCAATGTAGCCGATGACTTCATTTCCCTCCCCCTGGTGACGAAGCGTCGAATCATCACGTGTCAACTTGCTAGAAATTTGATAGATTATCCTGTCGGGCGAGAAGGGGGAGGTCGGCGAGCGAGAGGCTCCTTCCTCAATGAGGTGTAACGGGGCGCCTTGCCGTCACGGCCACTCTCTCGTTCCAATCTCGGGGAAACCCATTTTCGGCCGAGACCCTGCAGGCTGCTGGGAAGCGGGTGATCTCCAGCCACCCAAAGGTCGCGGCACAGTTTCTGACCCTGTGATTGCAATGCGGCCAAGATTGGCCTCGGATACCATGTTCGAATTTGACGGGCCCCGCAATGTCGCTCGAGCCCCCCCTCAAGGCAATTGTGTTGCTTGTGTGCGGGAGAGAAAATTGAATTGTCGCAGTCGGATATTGGTGGCCATCTTGGTGACACGGACTGAGTGCCCTGAAAGGACGAACTTCCAATTAGTGGGAATGGAACACTTGGCATTGCTCTTATTGAAAGCGTTCGGCGCTAATATATTGGGGTCGACAGAATGTTAACCCCCATCTTCACCGAAGGATGCTTGACCCACCTCCTCGCTTATTGTGTTTCCCAATTTCTCTCTCTCTCTCTCTCTCTCTCTCTCTCTCTCTCTCTCTCTCTATCTGTATATATAGATAGGAGCGTGGGCGGGTGGGCTCTCTTTCTCTTTTATCTCCAGTTTCGAACTGGAAATCGAGTTTATAGTCTTGATCTCCCCAAAAAGCCCGTAGCGACGAGATTAACATAAAGCCTCGTCTCTTGAACTTTGTGAAATACAATCAGCCCTTAATCACCTCGATTATTAACCCAATCAATAAACTCAACTGCCCGATTTTCCTAAATTAACAAGCGGAATCAAACTTCAACACGCCGTTCTTGCCTTGCAGCTGTTTTCCCGTAAACCTTGCAAATCAGAAACGTTTATGCACTGTCTTTGAAGTCATTAAAGGCAAACAATGCCATTGGATGATATGTATACAGGGTGAGTCAAAAGTCGCCGTACACCCTGCTCTTTCGAAAACCTTAATATTCCAGTAAGGTATGGGTGAGGTGGTCTATCTTTTACGGTATGTACCGAACATGGCCGCCATCTTGAAATCGGCCATCTTGAATCTAAGTCAATTTTTTTTAAATGGAAAGGGGGTCGTGTGATATATCAAATAACATGAGCATTTTCTCATAATTTCAATCCTGTAAACAGATTTGAAGTAGCAGTTATGGTTCAAAAGTTACAACACATTTTGTTTGGAATTACAGGTTAGACTGTTCTCCGTAAAGGTTTTCAACATGGAGAAAGCGCTTCTTCAATGCGTTGGTCAAGTGGTGTGAAATCAGGTGATCTGGGTGGCCATTCCATAGCACCACGTCGGCCAATCCAATGACCAGGAAATTGAACATCTAACCACTGACGAACATCTGTACCGTCGTGTGTTGGAGCCCCATCTTGTTGAAAGTGAGGGAAACACCACACCATAATCTTTACGTCACCAACTACCTTGGAAGATTCCATCCAGTCTGGATTGTGTCGACTCCAATACCTGTGGTTGTAACGGTCGACTTCACCATTGACATAAAAGTTTGCCTCATCACTGAACGAGATACCTTGTGCAAAACTGCATACGTGTGTCTGGGACATCCTCTGCAAGGTGCTGGAGTATCTGTATCTTGAATGGATGCCATTGAAGAGCATGCGGGATTCGTACGATCGATGACTGGCTGATTCCACATTCTGCTGAAAAACGTCGTGTGCTGCGTTGTGGGCTCTTGTTGAGGTTGTTTCGTCAGTAGCACTTATTGGACGGCCACTCCGTACCTTGTCAACCACAGTCCCAGTTTCTTGGGATTTCTTAATTAAGCACTTGGCTTTCTGGGTGCCGGTTGTTAAAATATGCAGCTATGACACGGAAACTTCGTTCTCGAGACATCAAAATGACCTCAATTCTCTCCTCCCTGGTCAAAGCCATCTTCAGCTACAAAATGAAACAAAATGTGTTGTAACTTTTGAACCATAACTGCTACTTCAAATCTGTTTACAGGAATGAAATTGTCAGAAAACGCGGATGTTATTTGATATATCACACGACCTCCTTTCCATTTAAAAAAAATTGACTTAGATTCAAGATGGCCGATTTCAAAATGGCGGCCATGTTCGGTACATGCCGTAAAAGATAGACAACCTCACCCATACCTTACTGAATGTTCAGATTTCCCAATTCCTGCAAGGTCCAAGTAGTTTTGTAGTTAGTGTGAAGATTGAGCAGGTACACTATTATGATGCTATTGTCGCTAGAGGGCGAGCCTGGTATAAAAAATGATTTATTTGTGTAAGTTTGGGTAAACAATGTGGGGTGATTGTAAGAGCTCAGAGCCATGAAACGAGTATCGGCGAAACCGTCTCATTCGTGAAATGTTCAAGAGCAGTTTCGTTAACGTGTTTAATGATTGGACTGTCAACCAAAAAAACTAGATCTTAACGTGCAACTTGTGGTTATCATCTAAATAGAGTTGCTCAACAATTTCACCCTCTAATCATGTTGATGGTTTATCCCTAAAGAGATGACTACTTTCAAGAAGATAATGCGCCCTGCCTTTAGTGCAACTCAGGATACTTTTCTGGAGCATGAAGGAGAGTCACCCACAACTTCCTATTCATTGGATTCATCAAAATTGCCATGTCTGCTTCGGTTCAAAAAATAAAAGGGGGGGGGAGGCAGACTTATGGACCACCCTGTATATTGTGTTCCCCTAATTCTTTTGTTCCCAGGACATTTGCTCTCGATGTCTTGAAGAAAAATTTGGCCATGCATCGCAGTATTTCTGTGCTTTGTTGGAAATTCAATTTTGTTTTATAAATCGCAGAGGTGGGATGGAATCTTCAAGACATGCCTTAATGAACTTTGTCTTGGACTGTTGGTCATTAGATATATATTGTTGGTCCGTTGCATATTGTTGGGGAATTGTGATATATCTTATTGAATATAGCTTTCTTTTATAATGCTTCTCTAAATCCCCTAAGATGTGAATTTATTTTAAAGTTAGCATGTAACGAATCATTTGTGATTCATGTTGAAATCAAGAAGATGATCCGTTATGAAAACTCCCAGAATCCCTTCTTCTCACTCCTGAGTAAATTAACCAACCTTTGAGGGACATAGGCGTGGGAGGAAGAAGAAGCACTCTTTATTGATGACGTTGTTTGCAAACCCCCGGGGGGGGGGGGATAATGGAGATTTTTTTTTAATCTTTTTAACAAAGGTCGAGATGGGAGGTCATTGGCGTGAGTCTCAGATTACGGAGAACCTTTCACGTTCCATTCAATAACCCATTCTCGGAGATTCATCAACCTTTTAAATCCTCTCATTGGTGTGAACATTTATTTTCTTTTCAGCGTCGATGGAGCGCATTCTCCATCATTTTCTTGAATGTTCCTGACAAAAGCTTCTTAGCGCGATTATCTTCCGAGATCACGAGTTCAAATCCGGGTGAAGAATCTTTTCTGTCTTCTGTTTTGAATGATGCTTTCAGTAGACTTCAACGTTATCGTCATATTCTCCTATAAGCGACTATACAGGGTGATTGAGAAAGGTAGACCAAGACTGAAATAGCATGTAGGGTAGGGTCCATGTAAATTAGGATCTACACATGTAAATTGTTCGCGTTCTCTTCTTTAAAATAGAGGAAACGAAACGTGTAACTCCATCGTCGTACATTGGATCGCTTGACTAATGCGGAGCTGGCGGACATGCATCTCGTTTACGGCGAGGCACAGGGTAATGCTATGAAGCGGAAAGGTAGAAGGTTGAAATTCGGAATGTAGCTTCCTATGGGCATGTCCATCTGCACTATTTAGTTTGGTTTTGATTGGTACACTGGGGTGGGAATTACGGGGGTGGGATTCAGAGAGGACAACATATCTATGTGCAAATACAACCCTAGCGTCAATGAACTTCGGACACTTACAGAATCTATCTATATATATAAAAAAGGATGTTTGTGGATCTGTGGGTCTGTTTGTCTGTATGTTTTTTATACAAATCTACAGTTTTATTCCGATCTTGATGAAATTTCGCATACATAATCTTCAAAGCATGAGGAAGGTCACTGTCTACTTCAGATTTCGAAAAAATAATAATTATTGATAAAAAATCGATTTTCATGGTTATGGCAGGGCATATTAATGAGAAATATCGCATGACCAACAATGCAAGACAAAGTTTTTGCAACAATGGTATCAACACGCAATTCACAAACACTCTGCACGGACCAACAATATATATCTCATGAACAACAATGCAAATAAAAGTTTGTGCAACAATAGGTATCAACAATGGTTTCAACACGCAATTCACCAATAATAATGAGCTCAAAATGATGATG
>JAHWFO010006837.1:47318-62114 GCA_023313115.1 Rhysida immarginata | reverse complement strand
GATGGATTGATTGCGCCAGGCACGCTGGCTGAAAAGACTAAGTTCAGTGTGTGGAGGTTTCAAGTGCTCTCTATCCGCGAGTACTGAAGGCTATCCCTAAAAACGACTACGCCAGGAGTTTCTAGGACTTGTATAGGCGTTCCCAGAAGTGCATTACCATCGACGGGGATTACTTTGAAGGATAGTAACTGCTGTTTCATATAAGCGAGCAATCCACTCTCAATATGCCATCAGTCATCGAACTTTATTGTCACAGGTTAGTTGTCAGATTAGTTATTTCGTTAAAGACAAATTCAACAACCAAATTCAAAAAGTATTCGATATTGCCATCCGATATTCGTAGAAATGCTACCTCAGTTATCTCTTTTAGACAAAGCCTGTGGATTTTTTTTTCGGTTCTGAATATCGCAGCTTTCGAGTCATGATTCTGTTTCTCCAGACTGATCAAATTTTATGATTTGACTCGCAGAACACCTAATTGTTTGTGTAAAAACAGATTACGACAAATTTTCATGTTTATCACAAGAATTGATAATAATTTTTTTTAACAGTCTATCCATGAAGAATTGCTAACATCGCAAAGCTCAACCTAAAGAACAAGACTTGATTCAATCAATTCTGTTTTATAAAAGTATTTTGAGAAATTATAAATTTTGGAGTTAAGTAAAAGTTTGGAGAAAAAGAAACCTGGCGTCTGTGAATGAGAATTGAGCATCAAAAGAAATTTTTTTTTTTAACTGAGTTTGTCGCAAGAACTAAGGAGGAAAATTTAAAACTTTTTTTTAATTCTAGTTACTAGTGAGAAGTGACGTCACGCTCGTGACAGATCTGTCTCCGTTAATTAAAGAAAATTCATTCTCTCTCTCTCCCTGTGTCTTTGGTAATTGTAGGTTAGCATGTCGTTATTAAAAGGACAATAGAAATTGTTATTGGACCCATGATTAGGGCCCATAAAACCCTCTTCAAACTCCCATTAGGTTTCAGGTGCTTTCGAGGAGGGGTATTTTCCTGCTTCCTTACTTCCTGTTGCTCCCCGTTCGTGATTTGCAAACGCAGTGTGCTCAGCGAAAGAGTGACGAGTGTATAATTAAGGCTTTGGGTTTGATATTTAAATAAAAACAACTTCAGTGACACTTAATTGTTCCTTTTTTTCCTTTTAATTTTACTACCCCCACCACTATCAAGAAGAACAACAACAACAACAGCAACAAAATTCTATCCAGGGGTCCGTCCGTCCCCTTTTTATTTCCTGGTCGTGCGGAGGCATGCCAACGCTGTAATTAAGAAAAGCGCCCCTCGTCTCAAAATTATAGTAGTCGCTCTCTTTTGTTGCAAAAGCAGCAGCAGCAGCAATCGTCTGGCGCTGTGAAATGGCACTAATTGCGCAGATGCCGAACTGGGAATTCCTTTTTTTAACGCGCCGCTTCTTCATCACCTTTTACACCACGCATGCGTGAGAAAACGCCGCCTCAAGGAGCTTCCAGAAGAGGGAAATCTTGAGCGCTTAACTCTTTTAGCTTGTCACGTAACACAACGAGGGGTTTATTTATTTATGTATTTTTTTTTGTCCCCAAGAGCGAGATCTCGACACGAGATTTGAGCTTTATTGGAGGGAAACAATAACGTTCTGGCAAAATCTTAACTTTCTCTTGGCTGTGGAAGTTCTTTGAATGGATAAAGTACATAAAGTATTGCTATATTGTGTCGGTACGTCATCTGTGTCGGTATGTCATCTGGCGAGTGTGAACAAGTTTGTAAAACAGCTTTTTAAGTTCTTAGGTGGAATCTTTGTAAAAAATTTTAATAGGGTGCGGGATATGGATTCTCTATCCAGTAGCGAAAACAGAATTTGAAAAAGTTTAACCATTCTCGAGAAATCGCAATACATACAGACAGACGGACGGACGGACCGACACACAAACGGAGCGAAACCATTTTCACCATATAACAAGAAAAAAACTCGTAAAACGATTTCCAAGTACTATACCCAAATAAGCTAATGTTTATTATACATCAAACATTAATTAGCTATTTTTATCAACAGACCTAACATTAAAGGACAATAAGCCTACTTAATGGCCAAAATAGGGTTAACATCAAATGGTTTTTGACAACAATAGGCCTAACTGAAAAATCTAAAAACATTAGCTATTACTAAAAATAGGCCGAACATTAATTAGCTAACGAGAACAATGGGAGACTCTTTGGTTTAGTTTCTGAAATCTACCACCAAGAGTGTACGAAGTGTCATCGAGAGTTGTTTTTACTTCCGGTTTCTCGCGTCGCCTGCATTTTGAATAGTCAAAACTTAAGTAGTAACGTAGCAGCATCTAAATCCTGGTCCACCCCAGAGACAAATGAAAGAAAGAGACTGGCAGTGCCCTATTCATTTCGCTGAGCGCTACTGGTGCCACCGGAAGTGCAGCATTCGCCATGTTGCTATTGGCAAAAACCTAAGGCGGCGTATATTCTCAATGTAACTTCAGCTGTTTTTGTAGATGATTTCTAAAGTATTAGTAAGCATAACCTGTTGTCTGATTTTTTTTAAAAAAAGATTATTGCATTAACTAACGATTACGTATACTTTTAATGACTTCAAATAGCTGATTCAATACCTAAAGAATTTTTAAAAGACAAATTTTTTTAAATTTTAACTTAAAAGAAAAGGAAGAAATAATTCTCAATTCAATAAAATAATCAATTTATTAATCCACATATTGTAATAAGCAACTAACTAATAATAGGCTATAATTACTTATGAACTGAAGTATCGGATCTTTTTAAAAAGCGATTTGACCAATACGTATGAGAACGTGGTCCAGTTAGTTATTAGGAGAGATTATAATTAATACATCTCGTACAAATCAACAATAATTTGGATTATAATTAGTGAACTGTATATTTTATTTTATTTATTTTCAAATTATAATTTATAAAGGAGAATTTTCCTAGTTAATTGTATAATCTCTTCCTCCTTTTTCATTTAAACTATTTTTTTTTAAATTTATGTTTAAGAATAACTTTATTTATCACCAAATAACTGTTTATCAGATAGACCGAATTGGATGATTATTATCCTTCAATAAATTTATCCAGATATCTTAGGTAGATATTAGAAAAAATAACTGTTTGCGATTGATTTACATCGGCGTCGGTGGCTCAGTAGTTGCAAAATTTGCGGCCCCTATAACACTGTCCTGAAATGACCATAGCAAATGAAAAGGACGTTAATACCAAATGAACCAAACTGATTGAATCACATGCATTGCCTCGGGCGATCAGCTGTTTCTTGCCAGTCCCAATATGGCGGCGCGAAGGCACCACTAGAGGGGAGGTCACTGCCAGTCTTTCTTTCATTTGTCTCTGGTCCACCCCAAGGTGATCTAGAACAAGGTGGGGGTCAGTTTGCCGGAAGTGGTAAAAAGTGCCTTACTGCGCAAGCGTATTTTGACGTCACTGGATGACATCGAAACCAATACCCGCTAAATCGAAACCTCAACAGAAACCAAAACATGGCGGCAATGAAAGCACTCGTGCGAGAGCGACACTTGACGACTCGTTCATTTCCTTCACAATTCTCATCCTTTATACTGTATGTTTTAATTAAATAATAATGCCATTATAAGGAGGGACTTATAATTATTGTAAAATGTACTCACGTACTTCTTTTAATGTGAACACAGGGTTAATGTTAACTATCCGCGCATCGCGCGATGACTGATCATGCGACCAAGGTAAGTGGAATTTACTAAATAGAAAAAGGGGTATATATCAGTTCGTTAGAAGGGGGAGTGTCTTTAAAATATAAAATCATATACCTTGCTCTCATGATCAGTCATCGCGCGATGTGCGGATAATTAACATTAAGCGAACACAGAGACAAAGACGATAACGTATTTCTCGTTATCATTAGGCCTAGTTATCATTCCTCGTTAAGATTTCGAAATTGATTCGTCGGAACCGTTGACGGTTAAGATTGGTTTATTAGAAATTTTGGCGTCGACTACTAAGGTCATATTTCGTCTTTCACACAAGTTATATCTGTAACACAAACATCTGTAGCAGCAGCCCTATGGAGGATCTCGCGATCTTCCGTCATCACGCACATGCCCCCAGTGGTAATACCCTAGCGATTCGAAGCCAGGCTCTCCCTGTAGTCTAGCCACCTGATACCTGGCCGACCCCGTGGTTTCTTATCCACCGGCTTTGGAAAATAACAACTGCCTCGGAGGACCAGTTTGCGACACGTATCACGTGGCTATACAAACTCCATGGAGAAGTACACTACATGATAAAAGGAGTTGGGACATATGTTGCTCTACCGTAAAGCCGCAAAAAGCTTCAATCAGTAGTGTGTAGGACCACCCCGAGCTGCTATCACTGCCTCCACCCTATATGGCATACTGTCCACAGTATTGACCTCCATTCCTCGAAGAGTGTCCTGGTCAGTTCCTGGACAGATATACAGCGAACCATCCTGGATCTCACACGTCGTTCCAATTCGCCCCAAAGATGTTCGATGGGGTTGAGATCAGGATTCTGAGCGGGCCAATCCAGTTCTTCAACCCGCATCACGTCAAACCATTCAGATATGGATCTTGCTTTGTTGCAAGACGCATTGTCGTGCTGGAAGAGGAACGGCCCGTCACCGAAGTGCCCCGTTAACCAGAATGGTCCTGTAGCCCTCAGCATTGAGGTTTCCGTCCACCTTGATGAGTAGGCTCCGTTCAGTCCCACAATTACGGTAGGTCATCATAGGAGTGTCAGAACTCCTTTAATCATGTAGTGTATTTATAAGCGATCTAACTTATGTAATAGTCCCTCTACCGTTAATATTATACGCAGATGACGCTAAAATATCCTGCGCTGACTCTTCATTAAATGCAATCAAGGAACCTTCAACCCAGTCTTGAATAGACTCTTACATTGGAATACAATCAACCTTATGTCCCTAAATCTCGATAAAACTTTTTTTTTGTCATCTTTCACCAACGCAACAAAAAGCTCGAAAAGATCAAATTTTCACTAAACTACAACTCCCAACAGATTAACTCGGCCAATGCTTTTAAATGCCTGGGTATCCACTTAAGTCAAAACCTCTCCTGGTACGCCAACGCTTAGGCCCTTTCTCCCGTCTTCATTTATTACCCCCAACATCCTCCTTTTATTATATAACGCTTTAATCCACTCCTCGCTTTCATATTAGTGATGTCCGTTGGATCCGGATCTCTGATTCGGATCTGATAATATCCGGATTCGGATCTAGAAATATCCGGATCCGGGTCCGTATCCGGATCTCGGATATCGGATCCGGATTTCGGATCTCTGATATCGGATCCAGATTTCGGATATCGGATATCAGATCCGGATTTCGGATCTCGGATATCGGATCCTTTCGCTGGATGCGTATTAAGACTAATTAGGACTTAAGAGGACTAGGCTATCACTTAATAAAAGCTTTTATAAACTGTTTTCAGAAAAAGTTTGCATATACACAATTTCCTGTCTAGGATCCGATTTTCGGATCTCGGATCCAAGATCCGGATCTCAGATCTCGCATCCAAGATCCGGATCAGAGATCTCGAATCCAAGTTCTGGATCTCGGATTTCTGACCAACATGCGGTTCTCGGATCTCGGACCTAGGTCCGAAAAAAAAAGATCCGGATATCCGGATCTTGAATTATCCGGATCTTGACATCACTATATCCTATGGTCATCAGTTTTGGGGTTCACTCACCAAATCCAACTTACTAAGTCTACACAGATTGCAAAAATGGTTTGTACGTACCTTATTAAAACTACGTAAACCTACCCCTGTCTCTCACCTTTTTAAATCTGTGGGCATAACTCCAATACACCAACTCTACCATTATAGCCTTGCAGTTTTCATATATAAAGCAATGAACAACATTATAACTACATCCCTCCCGCAACCTTTATTTACCAACGTTAGTACACCCCCCCCCCTACAAGACCGACATAGAAAATCCTTCCCAATCGCCCATATTAGACGTAGCTACCAGCTCAAAAGTTTTGAAAATTCGGTTTGGCATAGTTGTGACCAGGTTTTGCAGATAATCTGAATTAATTTAGTCCTAGGCATTCAATACAGCATACTTTAATTCTTCTGTATTCCGGTAAACAGATCTGGCTAAAGCTCCCCATACATTTTCCATTGGATTGATATCTGGAGATAGGGCAGGCCAGTCCATAACTTGCACCCCATTTGCTAAAAACTACTCGTATGTGCTGTTTGCACGGTGAACTGGGGCATTATCTTGGTAGAAAATCCATCTGGTTCTTCCAATCTTCTCCCCAAACGGTAAAAGATCTTGATAATCTGAAGCCTTCACTCTTCCACTAACAATATCTAAATTGGTTCTGCCATTCCATCCGATGCCAATCCAAACCATAAGTGATCGTCTTCTGTCAAGGATATTACTGACTGGCAAAGACCAACCGTTTCTGCTTGCGGTGCAGTTGGTGTGCAGGTTGCTGTTTTCTTTTCCTGTACACAATACATGATGCCTGCTTCACGATCCGAAAATGCACAGTTGATTTTGGTACTGGAACATCTTCAGAATTGGCCACCGCGCGCAAAGATGTTTGTAGGGTTTTTTTAAAAATCGCCATTTATTGTCGATTAGTCGTCTTCTGAGGTCTCCCAGGTCTCTTTTTCTGGCCATACTGAGCACCAGCTTTATGTAGATCAAATCTATTTACAGGAATGAAATTGTCAGAAAATGCTCATGTTATTTGATATATCACACGACCCCCTTTTCCATTTAAAAAAATTGACTTAGATTCAAGATGGCCGATTTCAAGATGGCGGCCATGTTCGGTATATACCGTACTAGGTAGACCACCTCACCCATACCTTACAGAAAGCAAGGTCTGTGTAACAGTGTTATACGACTGGTTTCAAGACAACGGGGTTGAAGAAATGGATTGGCTTGCCCAGAGCCCCGATCTCAATCCGATTGAATATCTGTGGGATAAATTGGAATGCCGACTACGAGCCTGACCACACCGTCCTTCATTCGTGGCTGAACTAACCAGTGCTCTGAGGCAGGAATAAAGGGAGATCGCAACTTCTTGCTACCAAAAACTGGTGGAAAGTTTTCATTAGAGCAGAAGGGGGGTGTGGCGCAGAAATGCTTGGTCACATAGTGTACGTGAGCCAGCATAAACAGAACTAGTATGAAACAAACAAATACATATCTGAGCTACCTCTAATTGGAAATTTCCAATGATCTAGCATCGAAATATGTGTTTTTAATTAATGGATGCAATTCTATTCCCAAATGGTTCGGTTAAAAGAACTCATTAATTTCACTGCCGATGTGCTCTTTAATTTCCTCTTTTTTTCTTCCCCCTTCACTTTTCTGCATTCGCTTTGAGAAAACAGAAATAGTTTTTTGTTTCGCTCGAGGGCATGCATGTCGAAACCAAATTGTCTTTTTCAGCCTTTTGTCTCCGTCATTTCTTTGTTGTCTAACCGCCTGAACGTGAAGGGGAATGAATTATTAGTCGATAGCTCTTATGCCTAAGAATATGCAGCTTAGATGGAAATGAAATTCATATATCTCCATCAATAAACACTTTTGTTGTTAATTTTTTTTCATTATAGCATTTTGTGTCATGAGATGGCAGCACTTTAATTGATTACAAATCGTTAATAGAATTTTGCTGCAGGTACAGGGTAGGAACAAGCTGCAGCTACTCAAGTTGCTATTGTGGGAGCCCGTCTAGCTGGAGCTACGATTTCCAGGACAGTACAATTGACCGGTATCTCAAAAGGTTAGGTCTCCAAGGTGTTCAATGCGTGGAAACGGAATCCACAAGAGTTGTCGGAACGCAGTTGTTGTGAACACAGTCGGGTGAAAGCCAAAGACTACCTGAACATTGTTGCAGATCAAGTCCATCCGGGTTCTTCATGGACGACAATGCTACTGTCCATCGAGCAAGATTTGTTCAGGAGTGGTTTTCTGAACGTGACAACACCGAGTTGCATCGTCTGTCGTGGCCAGCGCAAAGTCCGGATTTGAATCCGATCGAGAATGTTTGGGACATGTTGAAAAGAGACATTCGTCGAAGGCATCCGTTTCCGTCTACTCTGCAGGACCTGAAGGTGTCTCTGACGAGTGCATGGTCTGCGATTACCTTACCTGCATTGCAACACCTTGTAGAGTCCATGGTAAACCGCGTATGTTCTGTAATTACAGCCAAAGGAGGGTCAATAACATATTGAACGAAGGTTTATAATTCATTGGCCGGTAGCCCTATGAAGCGATAGACCCATCATGTGTTGTGAACACAGTTCAAGCTGCATGTTATGGTATGGGACAAGAATTGTTCAGGAGTGGTTTTCTGAACATGACAACATCGAGTTGCATCATCTGCCGTGGCCAGCGCAAAGTCCGGACTTGAATCCGATCGAGAATGTTTGGGACATGTTCGAAAGAGACATCCGCTTCCGTCTACCCTGCAGGACCTGAAGGTCTGTCTGACAAATGCATGGTCTGCGGTTACTTTACCTGCATTGCAACACCTTGTAGAGTCCATGCCAAACCGCGTATGTTCTGTAATTACAGCCAAAGGAGGGTCAATACCATATTGAACGAAGGTTTCTAATTCATTGGCCGGTAGCCCCATGAAGCGATAGACCCCTCATGTGTTGTGAACACAGTTCAAGCTGCATGTCATGGTATGGCACAAGAATTGTTCAGGAGTGGTTTTCTGAACACGACAACATCAACATCGAGTTGCATCATCTGCCGTGGCCAGCGCAAAGTCCGGATTTGAATCCGATCGAGAATGTTTGGGACATGTTGGAAAGAGACATCGGCTTCCGTCTACTCTGCAGGACCTGAAGGTCTGTCTGACAAATGCATGGTCTGCGGTTTCTTTACCTGCATTGCAACACCTTGTAGAGTCCATGCCAAACCGCGTATGTTCGTAATTACAGCCAAAGGAGGGTCAATATCATATTGAACGAAGGTTTCTAATTCATTGGCCGGGGTGTGTACTTGTAAAAACTTGTAAATAGTCCTTCAGGCGGAAGGATATGATAATTCCAGTACTGCCAACCGCTCGTCATTACGAGGATCCGTTGCAGCGTAGTTAAAGAAGTCTGGTTATTTTTTGAACAAATCTCATACAGGTGATCATGCTGGCAGGGAATAGGATAGGTGCTCTGTCTTTTGAAACAGTTTTGGCATATCATATCACACCAGACTTTTTCTCAGGAGTACTTGCGAATATTAGAGTACCCTGTGTTGAACCAAATGGTGTATACTGTGAAAATCCAAAGCAACGTCACCTACAAATGGTAGCGGAGTGCCCTGGCGATCATGGAATCGTGCATTGAGGCAATAAATGAATTTTTCTGTATGAATCATCTTTATGAGCAATCAATTTGAGTAGCCTGAACCCCAAGACATGGTTGCTGCTAGAATTCTCCTTTAATATGATCATCGTGATTTGAGCTTAATTAGCCCAAGTGAAAGCCATGTTTATTTAATTGCATAGGAAATAAGAAAATAATTAGCAGATCACTTTGTAATTAATGATTACCTCGTCTTAAGAAAGCCATTACTCAAGGGAGGAGGAGGAGGAGGGAAAAGCATTCGTGACGAAGCATAATTCGGCTGTTTGAACCATTAAGCTCTCTCTGCTTTAACGTTTGGCGTATCCCATTGTCTCGGCTGAGAATATCTGGGAGCTTTAAATCTGAATCGAAGCTCCTCGTTTTATTGCGATTAATCATTTGAAAGTTGCATCACCAGAAAGTACTTATGTTTTCACAATGTGCGTCCGTCTGTCTGTTGGGTGCAGTCGAGCAGTCGTTTGTTTTTCACTATACACTTCCATTTACAAATAGTCTGTGCATTGCCAAATGTTGTTCTCCCTTTGGCATTCCATAGCTAAAGCAGAGAAAAGGCTTGTGAATTAAGTGAAGACACGTGAAGATCTTCCTTGATGGTCAAAACTGGTTCAAGGGTATGTGGTTTAGTGGCACCATTAGGTCCATTCGATACTTCCAATGCTAAGATATGGCATGTAACACAGTGTCGGAACACATTAATATAATCACCTGCTAGTATCCGGAATATACACCTTTGGCGGCAAGCGCAGCAGCTAGTCGACGTCGCAGAGAGTCAATAAGTCCTCGGAAGGTGGTTGCAGGTATCTGGGACCATTCGGCGATCAGTGCATCCCGTAATTCCATCAGCTTGCGGACATGGCGAACGAGATGGTCCCACAAATGTTCAATGGGGTTGAGGTCCGGGGACTCTGGTGGCCATGGGAGTAGCTTGAATTCATCCTCATGCTCCTCGAACCATTCGTGTACAATTTTGGCAGTATGGTAGGGAGCATTGCCCTGTTGAAAGGTGCCATCGCCGTGAGGAAACACTGTCGACACGAAAGAGTGTACCTGGTCTGCGAGGATCGTCAGGTAACGAACAGCATTCAGTGTACTCTCCAGCGGTATCAGTGGACTCAGACCATACCACGAAAACATCCCCCAAACAGTCACACCTCCCCCACCAGCCTGTCTGCCAACGATGGTGTCGGGATGCCTGTTCTCAGATGCTTCCCGGCGAATTCTCCATCGTCCGTCCACTCTGTTCACCAGAAACCGCGACTCGTCAGAGACTGCAACCCTTTGCCACTCGGCCGAGGTCCAATGGCGATGCACAGGCGTCAACATGGGTGCTGTTACCATACGCCTGCTCCGGAGCCCCAACCTCAAGAGGGATCGTTGCACGGTCTTGGTGCTGACTCGCCTAGTGGCCCCACTGTTCCTTTGTTGTGTCAGTTTTTCTCAGCAGTGGCACGCCGACGCTCGCCTCTAGGATCGATGACCCGTGGAGCCCCACAGTTACCTCTTCGGTTCGTCCAGTCGCGGTACACCTTCACAACGGCAGCCCTAGATCAGTTCACAAAGATGTCCGTTTCTGAAATGCTACCCCCCTTGGCCCGATAGCCAATGCTCATCCCCTTTTGGAGGTCCGACAGGTCACTTGCTCAACAATTGCTGTTGTCAACTTTTAATGATATGCAATGATTTTTCATCTGCATACCATGGGACGTTCCAACATGTTCGAGGAGAAGTGGTCATATTAATGTGTCCCGACCTTGTTCTAATCTATAGAGAATTACTACTTTTCAGGTAGTTTTACTCAGTTTGAACTATAATAGTACGCCTTGCTTAGCAACCGGAGGCTTCCTTAGCAACCTCATCTAATTCTTAACAACCAAAGGCTTCTTTAGGTTTTTATTTTCTATTGCCTTAAAATCCTATCGGTCCTGGGCATTTCGGTTGCCTGACTTGTTTCACTTACTTCCCATACATTCATGTAAAAATAAGAGGATGGAGTCTTGTAGTACACTAACATGTGATGTGTCAACTTCGTTGCTTAAGTTGGTTTGATAATAACCTGTTGGTAAGGCAAGTATGGGCGACATTTCCAAGCCACAGGGAAAATCGTCTTTGCTTATATTTTGCAGTAGATGGATTTGTCGTCAGTTAGTTGCATTTTATCCTAGTGAACTGGTATATCTCTCTGAGAGAGGTGTATAGCATATACACTATCTGGCCATTTCTCACTGGACACGTCATACAACTTATAAAAGAAGTTGACCGGTTAGAATGCACCATTCTTCTCTATGACATGCCTGTCTGGGCTATATTATGAAAGTCCAGATAGAAGGATCTCCAAACCTTCCAAAACGTTACACTGAGGACTATTGCCAAATTTGACAGAAGAGTCACAACCAGTATTTCCATTGCAGACGATTTCTAGGGAAGAGAACGTAGTGTCCGGCATGGTTGTGCGCATGTGCGAGCCGCTCTCACATGACGCAGGAGAGAGTCAAGCAGTTGTGAGTCCGTCCAATTGAATTCCTCATCGAATTCCTCCGATTAACAGCGACGTGTACTACGAGACACTCCGCAGCCTACGCAAGTCCATCAAGAGCAAATGGCCTGCACTGGTCACAAAAAGTGCACTGGACAAGTTCAAATGGGAGCATTTCAGCATGCGCCCTACAGCCCAAAAAGACGGAAGTCGCTGAAGATGCTGCTTCCGAAGATTAAGGACCATCCCAATCCTCGGGTGGCAGATATTCTGGATTCGTAGCAGATCCTCACGTTTAGAAGTTTTTCCTCAGGCATCGCCAGTCAACTTCCAGAATACTGGATCTTCCGGTTCCTCTGTGTCCTTCGTCATCAACAATCTGGTTTTCTGTCCTTAAAGGAAAGGACTCCTTTTTATCCTCAGGGTGACTTAACTAGGTTTCATCTGGCTTCTTGCTTAGTTCAGTTTACACTAGTGATGTCAAGATCCGGATATCCGGATCTTTTTTTCGGACCTAGGTCCGAGATCCGGATCTTGGATCCGTGATCCGAAATTCGGATCCTGTATCAGGAAATTGTGTATAGCAAACTTTTTCTGAAAGCAGTTTATAAAAGCTTTTATTAAGTGTTAGCCTAGTCCTCTTAAGTCCTAATTAGTCTTAGTACGCATCCAGCGAAAGAATCCGAAATCCGGATCCGAGATCCGAGATCCGGATACGGCCCCGGATCCAACGGACATCAGGAGTTTACACACAGCAGTCGTTATTAACATTTGGTTTGAGGATGGCTGTGGGGAATCTTGACTGGTCGGCCCAAAATCCAAACCTGCACTCCATTGAACACCTTTGGGACGAATTGAAGCGCCGGTCGAGAGACAGGCCATGCCACCCAAAGAACACCAATTGGTGTTCCAATTTGAAGGATGAATAGAGCATGATTTCCTCGCAAGTTTATGGTGGATGTCACTGATGTCATGAGGGTCCGGTGACAAATGGCCAGGTAGTGTATGCACATTATGCATGATGGAATTCTAGTTTGTTGTTTGCTACCTTTTTCCAAAAGCAAGCAGCGAGGCAGAGTACGAGTGAGTAATTGGTTCAATTGAAACTAACCAGATCAAGTTAATTTAGTTTGTTGGGTCAAGCTGGGGGTCTGATGGAAATGATTGCGCAGTTAGGACCCTGTGTCAGATGACGGAGGACGTTGCGCGCATTATCCGACCGAAGCAAATTAACCCCGAATTTTCGCCGCTCGAGCGCCTCCTGTCGACTCCATTTTTATAAGCGTTTTCGGAGGACACGGGAGAAGAAGAAGAAGAAGCCCCCTTTCAACCTGAGCGCGCGCTGAATAATTAATTACCGCCCGCCTCCATGTTAATTGATAACCCGATCGGGGACGAGTTTTCGAAATAAACCATTTTGCTGCTGCCCCTGCTCAGGGATAAATTTGAAGTTTGAGAAGAAAAAAAATGTGTGTAATATAAAAGAGAGGAAAAAAGGCGGCTATCGGGTGTCTAATAGACTCCCTTCTGCACGTGCGAGAGAAATGGGGGTTAATGGTGAAAGACACGTGCGCTCACTTAATCGATAACGAGGCTGTAATCAGTAATAGGAGAGTTTCCAAAAAATAGGGCTTGAGAGGAGGAGTGATTTGGACAGTGACGTAAGAGTGGAAGCGCTGAATTTATTTTTTTCTTTTTCTGTCGGGAATGCGTTCGTTATCCTATTGTTGTAGCTCGCTTCTAATAATCAACTTGCACGTGAAGAAGTTTTCGCTTAGATTAGCGGTTTCTTGTTGCGCTGATTGCAGCAGTTTTGTCGACTGTCCAACAATTACTGGATATCATTTCTTGCAATTGAGTGGTTAGGTTTAGCGAGGAAAGTTTGGATAGTTGTCAACATGAGGGAGAGGGTGTATCATTAAGATGAACAAAAAAGTAATATCATTAAGATTGGGGTACCATTGAACCAAAACATTATGACCACCCACTCAATAACGCGCTGCATGGATGTCACAAGTTCTTGGTAGATGACTGGAGACAGGTTGTACCAAATGTCACGCAAAGTGATGTTTGAGCTCTGAGCTGCCGCTCCATGACATCCTAAATGTGCTCTATCGGGTTAAGATCCGGCGAGTTAGGTGGCCAGGACATTAATGGAATTCATCCTTATGCTCCTCGAACCACTCCTTGTGACATGGAGCGTTGTCCTGCTGGAAGATTCTATTTCTGTTTGGGAAAACAGACGCCATGTAAGGGTGCAACAGATCAGCAGCGACGTTCAGATTTCATGGTCCGTTCTACCGCAACTACAGGTCCCAGAGCCGCCCATGAGAACGTCCCACCATTGACAAGATGAATAAGAAATCGTGACCAGGCAACTCTCTTCCACTTTAATCTTCTGCGCTTCAACTTTTCTATTTTCTTTTGTCATGGGTATGTTTACAGCCCTATGTGTCATGAGGTGGAACGCGGCCATTTTTTGGCTGAAAGGAACACTTCAACCATATAAAAAGTTACAGACCGGAAAAGTCAGCATTCGCTGAACGTATTCTAACTACTGGACATGTAGGAAAGAAAGAGAACGTTCGGATTTTGCACTTTGAAGAGGACCCCAAAAAGCTGAATTTCTTGGAGTCACTGGAAATATCAAAAATTGCACCCGAAAAACTACTGAAACATGGTAGAGGCCCACTGGACCTATCATTGTGGAATTCTTTACTATCCCATGTGACCTAGTCTCACTCTGGATATAATAACTTTTTAGCAGCCCTTTGTTTATAATAGCGTCATTCCGGATATAATAGCCATTCCCCTTTATAATAGCCAATCTATATATATAAAGACGGATGTTTGTGTGTGGGTGGGTGGGTGGGTCTGTCTGTACGTTTTTTATACAAATCTACAGTTTTATTCCGATCTTGATGAAATTTC
>JAHWFO010006837.1:9011-45473 GCA_023313115.1 Rhysida immarginata | reverse complement strand
TCCAAATAGTTGTTTGATAATTAGCTTATCCAAATAGCTTATCCAGTTAGCTTATCCAATTAGCTTATCCATTTAACCTATCCAATTAGCTTATCCATTTAACATATCCATTTAGCTTATCCAAATAGCTTATCCGTTTAGCTTATCCAATTAGCTTATCCAAATAGTTGTTTGATAATTAGCTTATCCAAATAGCTTATCCAGTCAGTTTATCCAATTAGCTTATCCAATTAGCTTATCCATTTAGCCTATCCAATTAGCTTATTCGTTTAGCTTATCCAATTAGCTTATCCAAATACTGTTTGATAATTAGCTTATCCAAATAGCTTATCCACTTAGCTATTCAAATGGCTTTCCAATTAACTTATCCAAATAGCTTATCCATTTAGTTTATTTGTACAATTAGCTTATCCATGTATCTGTTTGATAATTAGTTTATTCAATTAGTTTAAGATATATTTCTGTTTCGGAATGCCATTTTGCTTCGCTAACCATGGACTTAAACCGTGGTTATCGAGCGTTTAAGTTAAACTGCCACTTAACGTCTGGTTAAGCCCTAATCTCTCTTGATGCAACGCAAAAAATTTTAAACTGGACTATAACGAAGAGTTAGTTTTAACTGACCTTGTTGCAACCGGCCGTTAGCAACTTAAAATTTAAAGGTTCGTTTAAACCAAGAAGAAAGTTGCTCCTATAATTCATTGTAAAAATCGTCAAGTTGTTCAGTAGCCATCAAATAATCAGCTGATTTTCTTTCGTTCTGCTTTTTAAATTGTTTCTATTAAAGTTCCCCTCCCCATCCACGTAGCCAATGGAGAGCCATTTCAATTTGGCTGTTTAGAGTAGCACCTGGCAACCGTTTTTTCACCAAATCGATCAGAGTTTAGTTTGTCAGTACTGTTTTATCGCGTGTTGCAGCCACTGCATTAGGGTGAACCTGATAAAAAAAAAGTAAGGGGGAGGGGGGAAGAAAGGAAATCAACCTCTGGTAGACCAGATGGTTGGTGTTGGCTCTTAGCTTTTGCGATGCGAGAATCGCTAAAAAGGTTGAATGCTTACAAATGCATTCGCCCTGTAATTGAATAATCATGTTCGGGAAACGTTATTGTAAAAGTAGTTCCAATCTAGCTTAGCTTAAGGTTAGTTTAATATCGAGGTGCGATGAGGATTTGACGGGGAGGACTAATTATATGAATCTGTGATTTGAGTGGCTGTCTGTGTGTCTGGCTGTCACCAAGGCTATGAAAGGTTTTCAGAATCTGTTTTCGTCATTCGGTTAATATGGTCCATGCACGAGCCAATCGCAAATATGATCTAAATCGGTTCAATAGCGCGTGCACAAATGGTACCTTCACGACCCCACTTAGCAATTTTCAATGGGAAGATATATTAAGTAATATATCAAACAAATCGTAATGACGAGATAGAAGCGGTTATTCATTACTATTTTCGCCGATTGATAAATAAGGTTCCGGGAATGAACCATTTTGAAAATCGTTGTAATTGAAACAATGGCACGTGCTCTAATCGTACCTTTATAACACCCTCAAAAATTTTCAAAGGTAAGATATGGCATGTAATACCAACGTGAGAATTCTATTAAGCCAAATGCAGTACATTTCGGTGTATATACTTAGTGGAACATGCAGTTTCGATTTCTGCAAAAAAAAAAAAAATAGTACCAAAAGTCGCCATAGGGGGCGCTTATTTCAAGAAAACAATGAATGAACAAATACCGTACAAACCAACTTTAGTAACAACAATAAACAATGTTTTATTTTTAATTCCAAATGTGTTTCAATATGACCACCAGTGTGCTTTTCAAATATTCCCATAACTAAAAATCACAAAGGTTGAGATCAGGCGACCTGGATGGCCATACCATGGGAAATGCACGACTAATTATTCTGTTGTCTGAAAAACGTTCTCGCAAGATTTGCTGCACCTGACGTCCGATGTGCGGTGGCGCACCATCCTGCAAAAAAATGGTAGAATCCAGACAACCCTTTTCCTGCAATCGTGGTATCACAAAATTCTCAAGCATATCGGCATACCTGGCTGGCAGAATTGACGGAACAAGTCACCGGTCCACGGGGCCGATGATGAAAGAAGCAGTAAAGCCGCACCATACTGTTAGTTTCGGTGAATGCATAGGAGTTGGCAGACACACTTGTGGATTTGATGCAGCCCAAATACGGCAGTTGTGGGTATTGATATCACCATTCAAATAAAAATGTGCCATGGCCATGCATCATCCACTTCCGTACGTGCTAAAAATCTCAACGAAAAGTCAGTTCGGGTACGTTCATCTCCAGGAAGCAATTGTTGAACAGGTGGGAGTGAGTTTATAGGGATAAAATGGCAATATCTTATGCAATATTTTCCTCACCGTCAAATATGGGATATCTGTTTGGCGTGCTATTGCGTGTGCACTGCTGGTACCCTGCACAGTAGTCATCTCCTGTTCCACAACAGCAGTTGCAACTTCTTCAACGTGTTGCTGCCTGATTCGTTTGCGTCCCCAGTCTGGTTGCACTCCTAGAGTTCCCGTAGATTCAAATCGTTCAGTCATTTTCCGTAAGTTAGTTATGCTCACCGGTCCTCTTCGTAACGTTTTCAATCGCCGGAATTGACGAAGGGCAGCACTTGCATTGTCGCTCTTCTGCTAAAACAACTTGACTAATAACGCCCGGTCAGGCATAGTAAGCGTCATCGTCAGGCCATTCGTTCGTGAATGATGGCAAATCCTCAGCCTTGCCTTTTATTGTCATGATTGCTCAACACGGAACGCGCTTATGCAAATGTATTCATTGTTTTCTTGAAATAAGCGCCCCCTATGGCGACTTTTGGTACTATTTTTTTTTTCAGAAATCGAAACTGCATGTTCCATTAAGTATATACACCAAAATGTACTGCATTTGGCCTAATAGAATTCCCGCTAGCGAGCTCTGAACACCTCACGTTATTTCTTGCCCACCCTGTATATCAAACGACTTGGAATGATGTGTCACGCTCAATGGTTTCGTTGAGCCTTTCGGTACTTGGTTATGTGATTCCTTAATGATTTCTTTTAAGAAATGAACGATGTCACCATGCTAGCAGGGATTAGGGTAGGTACTCTGTCTTTTGGAACAGTTTTGGGAGTTTGGCCGCCATCTTGAAGTTCGCCATTTTTAACCTATGTTCATTTTCTTAAATTATATAGAGGGTCATGTGTCATATCAAATAACAACCGCTTTGTCTCAGGAGTTCATTCCTGCAATCGGATTTCAATTATCTGTTGTGGTTCACAAGGTATGAAGAAAAACATTGATATCTTCCAAACAAAAACGCAAACCGAAAATGGGCTGCAGTAGCTAATGTGTGTGTCGCTATTGCTGGATACAGAGCTCAAGGCGTTTTTATCCGTTCATTATTGTGAAAATCCAAAGCAAACGTCACCTTCAGCAACGTTCTGTGACACCATTACCCCGCTCCCCACGCTCATAAGAACGTCCAGGGGGGGGGGGGGGTAATTGTGTCACAGAACGTTGCTGAAGGTAACGTTTGCTTTGGATTTTCACAACAAACTGGCTCCACGGGTAAAAATTCATATTGTGATGGTACACCATCCTGCTGGCAAAAAAAAAGAAACTTAAGAATTTCAGTCGACAGTGACGGGAGGACAGTGTTCTGTAATATTCAAAGTACTCATCAGCATTCAGGGTACTGTCTATGAAAATTGGTCCAATTAAGTGGGACCACACAATAACTTTGACATAAAGATAACAGGAAACCACTGATCCACACAAGGATTTTGATCAGAACAAACAAACTTTGACATCACCAATGAATCTTTCGAATTGGAGGGTTCGTATCGCTCCAGTATCTCATTTCTGGCGGTTCGCCTATCAAACCTATAACATACTTATAAACGTCCCTTCTATGCATTTCTATGCAGTTCATCTGAGCACCTAGCAGAGATTGACCCAGGCAGACATATGTAGTTTTGCACGTTGGCCCTAGAGCAACATCTACAAGATCCTCTGTTGCACAAGGTATCTTGTTCAGTGTTGAAGCAAAGTTTTATGTCACGTGGTGCTGTGGAATGGCCACCCAGATCACCTGATCTCACACCACTTGACTTTTATCTGTGGGGTCATTTAAAGCAACTCTTATATGCAGAGAAAATCAGACACAGACACCATCTCCAGCGTTGCTTCTTCAAATGTGCCTTGACCAAGAGGGACACCATATTAAATGACAGTGGTGAACAGTGCAGCCTGTAATCACAAACAAAATGTGTTTTAACTTTTGAACCATAACTGCTACTTCAAATCTGTTTACAGGAATGAAATTGTCAGAAAATGCTCATGTTATTTGATATATCACACGACCCCCTTTCCGTTTAAACAAACTGACTTAGATTCAAGATGGTACATTAGGCAAAATAACCCAGAAAGCCAAGAAAACATATCCCAGACCACAACTTGCAATTTCCAGTGGTTCTCCCAACAATGGTTGCGGGGCGATTCAGTACGATAATGTCCATTCAATTAGTGTCCGATTCAAAAAGGCAACAGAAACCAGCTCTCATGTATGGGGCAGAAACAAGGACGCGAAACAGCAAGGCCAAAAAGAATTGCCAGAAGATAGGATTACATCTATCTTTGACGTGTGCCCATGAAATATAAAAGACCATATCAGTGGAAAAGCAAAGTCCAGAACAGAGCAAATTGTAAACATTTGGGGATCTAATCCAAAAGTCATTTATATTCGAAAAGCTGGTATTCTGACGTGAAATCAATAAACAACAAAATGAGCCATTATTTTAGTTATTATTATTATTATTATTGTTGTTGTTGTTAGTGGTAGCGGGTGTAATAACAACACTAATAGCAGTACTAGAAATTATCGCCGCCCCAATAATCAATTTGCTCATTAGCTGCGAACTTGGCCAGTAATGGCTTCCTTTCCACTTGCAAGACTTTCCATTGATGATCGCAGGAGCGATAAAAGATATTTCGGAATATCTTTCATCGTTTCCTTTCTTTTTCTCTTTGGCTCCTCGCAACTGACCACCCCCGCCCGAGCCTTGTAGGAGAAAAGGGGGGAGAATGGTTTATATCTGTTTTACTGGATTCCAGCATCTGGTGTGTGTTTGGCATCATCGGCTGAGTCATTTGGAGTTGATTGCCATCAGGGACCGTTGAGGGGGAAATGTTTCACTCTCTTCTAAACCGTTCTCTTGCGTTTGGGGTGTGTGTGTGTGTGTGGGAAGTGGGGGGGGGGGGCTCTTTTTTATGGCAAGAGGAGTGGATAAGAGGACTTTTATTTGTAGAGAGTCTCCGATGTTATAGAAAAATGATCAGTGGCAAGAAATAATAGCGCTCTGCCCATGATTCTTAATTGAATGGGATAAGGGTTTTATTGGTAATGAACGTGCAAATATTCGGTTACCGTAGGATGACGTCATAGATGCGACTGAATGTGTTGGGCGTTCCCCTCGGGATTTAAATTTTTCAAATGGCTTTTCGTACTCTGGCTGGCTTTTATTTTAATTAATCAAACGGGGAACAGGTTAATAAAAGCTTTTTCTATCTCTGAGGGTATGGGCAGTTTGCTTGTGCTTTAGTTTCTAAATAATTTTGCTGAAGACTCAGTATGGTGTCGTCCGTACCCTTTGTTCCTATCACTCCATTGTTAATCACTTGTTTATTTTAAGAAACCTCTCTCCTTGGAATAGAATATCTCATGTAGAGGGATATTTTTACTTCATGATGAGTTTCTCATACGGGACCAATTTCTCAAGTATCACTCAGGAAGGAGTAGAAATGAATTAAGGAGAACAGTTTTGCATTGTTGTTGTTGCACGTTTAAGCATTGTTGGCGCTGGCTTGAAACTAACTGAAAAGTTACCTGACCGTTGTTGTCTGAGCAACAGTCATATTTAAATCTTTATAACACGTATATCTTATCATTCAATCACAAAACGTAAATTACGGTCTTTTAATCCCCTGGTCTGTGCACACGTGCATATTCCGTTGTTGGATTGCTGTATTTATGGAAGAAACGCTTTTAGTCCCCTCTGTTGCATGAATTTGGTGACCTCTCAAACTTAACAATATACAACCCTAGCGTCAATAAACTTCGGACATCAAGTAATTTGGCTAAAAACACAGTGAAAAGTGCATACAGAGGATTGCAGGCTAATCAAAATAGATTTACTCAGTATATGCAACAATATCAACATCGATTTAATGGTGTGAAATAATTTAGTCAAATTTATGTAAAATTGCGTTGTCAACAGGTTTCAAAGAACTTCGTACACAAAGGGTCGCCAGCATATAGAACTTTCCCGAAGGCTGTAGAAACGCCCAGAATGCTTTGCATCAGGCTTTAAAAGCACCGTCCACGCGACAGAGCACAGTATTCGTGTTGTTTTGAACCATGGGACGTGATAAGCCACTAGAAACGTGTATACGGCAAAATATTATACAGCAGTTCCAGAATAACAAATCCCAGCGAGCTATTGCCCATGAATTATCAGTTCCACTCTCTCTCTACTGTTAATGGGATCATCAAGCGTTTCAGAGAAATCGGGAAAACAGAACCAAGGACTGCACCAGGCAAGCAGCGATTATCGAATGTTAGGGACCTACGAGTATTTCGACGTTACATTGTGAAAAACAGGCATGCTCCCATAAGTGAAATGACTGTTTGGGCTCGAGAATATTTTCATCTACCCATATCCGAAAGCACAGTCCGCCGTTACATCAGAAGATGCAACTATTACTTATACGCTACAAAGAGGAAGCCATTTATGAGCACTGTAGCTAAGCGCCGCCGGGTAGCATGGGCCAGAACCCATCTAAAGTGGACCCTTGCTCAGTGGAATAGTGTTCTGTGGTCCGACGAGTCCACCTTTGCAGTGATGTATGGCAACAACGGTCGCAAGGTGCTAAGGACCAAGCACGAAACTAATCATCCCAACTGTTACCAGAGAAATGTTCAGAAGCCTGCATCGCTGATGGTGTGTGGCTGCCGGGACAGGATCGGTTCACTTTTGCGAGGGCACTATTAACTCTGCTGCCTATATAAACATTCTTCAACAGCATCTGCGTCCATCCCGCCAAATGTTGTTCAATAGAAGACCAAGCATCTTTCAGCAGGACAACGCGAAGCTTCATGCTGCTCGGAACACCAAGGCTTGGCTACAACAGCCGCGTTTCAGGGTGCTTGACTGGCCTGCCTGTAGCCCAGATCTGTCACCCATTGAAAATGTATGGCGCATTTTAAAGCGAAAAGTCAGACAGCGGAAGCCTCGAACACTGCAGCAGTTGCGGGCGTGTATTTCCGAAGAGTAGGACAAAATTCCAGTAGAAACAAGGCAGAAGTTAGTGTCCAGCATGCCTCAACCACTTCGGAGCGTCATTCGTCGGAAAGGTGACGCCACTTAGTGGTAATGTGCAATAAATGGTACGGTGTACGAAGTTCATTGCAACGTGTTGAAAACGGAACATTACAAAAAGTCGCTTATTTAATTTTTATGTTAAAATGCTACATCACAGTTGTACTAAAGCTCTGTGCACTCAATAAAGTAATTTCCATTTATTTACAATTAATTTCGTTGTACTTATCCAAAATTCTGTAGGTGTCCGAATTTCATTGACGCTAGGGTTGTAATTTAACGATCGTACGACGTAACAAAATTGTGCGCTATTATTACGTGTTCAGCAACAAATACGTAACATGAGCTGACAGTTTGCGAGCCCAACGAGATAACAAGGCCTGGAAGCGAAAAAGTCACCTGACCAACTGGGTGCTAGCAACAATCCAACCTTCATTGTCTCCATCTTGGATGTTAACAATCTGGAGTCAGTCGCGTGTAAGAACAGGAAATAGACAGCTTTTTCTAATTTCTCCTCCGGTACGTCAATTTTCGCACGACTCTATATTTTCAGTTCATAGGATTTGTACCATCATAACTCATTATTGCTTATCCTGTTAGACTGTTCTTTTGCGGTTATTTTAAGCTATTGAATTGATTGTTAACCTTATGAACAAACTTAGAGGCTTAGTTTTAACCGAAATTTGGCGATGGGGCAAGTTTACACAGGAAACATAGGGCAGATTTACACACTGTTTGAGGTGATATAAAAAGTCAAAACCTGGAAAATAGTGGGTACAATGCACAGTGTGTAAGAGATAGGCTCATGGTCACTGTATTACAACAGGTAATTCAGTATATTTGAAATGTGTGTTTCCTGGTTCATTTGTACTCACTCAATTAAACGAAGTAAATGCTTAGGGTAAGCCTTACTCCCCTACTCTATTAATTCTAAGCACGTTCATGTGTTCATACTTACGAGGGTGGGCTGAAAAGTAATGCCTCCATAGCTGTTAACCGATTTTCAAAATTCTTTTTGTATCTGATACTTACATTTGTCCTCTATGTAATGCATTATTCACTTTTCGACCTAGTCCCCATCCCTTTCCACGCATTGTACCAACGCGTGACTAGTCGGGTGAACCCGTCGGAGAGGAATTCTCGGGTTGTTGTCGACACCAAGACCGAACGGCAGGTTTCACCTCGTCGTCAGAACGCAACTCATGCCCCTTAAGGTGCTCTTTCCTCTTTGAGAAGTGGTGAAAGTCGCAAGGTGCAAAGTCTTTCATTTTTGAACTGCAGTTTTTCATCTTTGAACTGTAGGCGCTGCAACACCCTCTGGAGTGTGGCGTTATCGTGCTGCAGAAGAGGATCCAAAGCTGCCATTCAATCCTCGTGTCGACGATAACCCCGGAATTCCTCTCCGACGGGTTCACCCGACTAGTCACGCGTTGGTACAATGCGTGGAAAGGGATGGGGACTATGTCGAAAAGTGAATAGTGCATTACATAGAGGACAAATGTGAGTATCAGATACAAAAAGAATTTTGAAAATCGGTTAAAAAATAAAAAAGTTACAGCCATGGAGGCATTACTTTTCAGCCCACCCTCGTATATTGAAATACGGATATTTTCTAAATTTCATCAACAGAGTCGAGTCACATTATTATGACAACCAGATAATATCCCGAATAACCGCCTTCAGCAGCTAGAGGGCGTGGGAGTGAGTCAATAAGATTATGGTAGGTTTCTACTGGTAGCTGCTGCCATGCAGACTGTAAAGCATCCAATAGCTGCTGAAGGGTGCGCGGTGGTTTTTACATAGCACGCCCATGACGATCGAGTTGATCCCGAAGGTTCTCGATTGAGTTGAGGTCTGGGGAATTAGGGGGCCAGGGTAGTACTTGGAACTCTTGGTCGTGTTTCTCAAACCACCCCCAAACAATTGCAGCCGTATGACACGTCGCATTGTCTTGCTGGAACGTGCCATCCCCCTCTGGGAAGACAGCCGTCATGTATTCGTGTACTTGATCTGCAATTATGGATAAATAACCGAATCGTGTACTTGAGAGAGTCCCCACACCTTGACGCAGCCGCCACCAGCCTGGATTCGTGCAACAATGGTTGCAGGATGCTTGTTTTCGGAGGTTTCTCGCTTCTCCCGCCAACGGCCGTCACTTCTGTGGAGCAGAAATCGTGACTCTTCGGAGAAGGCAACCTTTTTTCCAGTCAGAAGTGGTCCAGTTTTTGTTGCTGCGTCAAATTTGAGTCTCTTGCTTCTTTAAATTGAGCGGAATATATATCTCCCATGATGCATCATGTGGAAGTGTTGATGGTTCGACTTAACACTGCATCATCGGATATGTTACAGGTTATAGAAGAGTTAAAGGCTTATTTAGTAAATGTTTATTCAGGCCTGGAGGAAAATGTCTTATATTTATTATACAGAGATGACAATCGGTTCTCTTTCTCGGTCTTTCCCTCCCCTGTTGTTGAACAACTGAAAAGTGTTATGGGGTTTAAAATCTCTGGCAAAAAAGAGATAAACAGGAGGGTCCTTGTGTTGATCCTTCGGGGCTCTACGTCTTCCTCGTCGTGCTCTGTTTATTCACGCTTTGCCTCTCTGCAGGGGCCGGTTTTATATGGAAGGGGGGGTCAAAGAGCTTCGTTTTGAATCGAGTCATGCTGCCTGTTTTTGTGAAACGTCCTCGCTAGAGAAGACTCTTCGACTTACTCCAAAATCCAAACTGTTGCGTCTGAATCGGGAGTCGTCAAGTTGTGAAATAGTAATTTTCAATCTGAACGCCTTAAAGCCGAAATGATATCTGAATTGCATTATCGTGACGTAAACAGTTGGCCATTATCCTCTTGTGAAAGGTGATTCGTTTGAGTGGCGTCGTTTAATGCTTCGTTTCATTTTATGAAATGTGATCAAGTGTAATTTGTTATAATTAGTCGCAGCGGATTTTGCAGGTATGTTGATGCAGATTAGGTGACTCGTCAGTTTGGTGAATATCGAATCATATTTCCGCGAATAAATCCGCTTAATAAAATTGGAGTGTGATATTATAGAGTTTCGATCTCCTTGATAAACTGCAGTCTCAATTAATTAAAGCGTTTGCCCAATAATAATACATGGGGTGTGTCTTACATGAAACCCATTACTATATCATATCCTGATTTTGATTTTATGTCTGGAAACGATTTGTTTGCGAGTAATCCAATATGATAGAGTAGGGAAGCACGGTAGTTAGCGGACGATATTTTACCAGTTCCAGCGTTTCGACCCAACACTAGGTTGAGTGGTTTGTTCCATTTAAACCTACTTTAGGGTTGTTCCATTAGTTGTGTACGGTTGTTTCCATTACTCTACATCCACTAGGAATAGCAATTTCACAACGTTTGCGTGCCTTGACATACGCATTACGATTTACGTAGAAAAAAGTCATGTACACGTATTCCAGTGCAGAATACACTGACATGCACCTAATGTATGGTCTTGCGGACGGAAATGCTGTGGAGGCAAGAAGACTCTACCAAGAACGCTTTCCGAATAGACGTTTGCCAAATAAGCGAACAGACATTTGAGGGAGCGTGGTTCCTTTGGCCTTCAAACAGGACAAGGGCGGCCTGTAGCACATTCTCCGGATGAGGAGGATGTGATAATTGACATCATACATGATGAACCACAGACAAGCACCCATGGTACACATTCCGCACTCACCTGTTTGGCGCATTCTTCACCGTCAGCTTTTGCATCCATACCACCTGCAACTGGTTCAAGCACTGAACCCAACGGACTATCCACACCGACAACGATTTTGCCAATGCTGCAGACCCTAGTTGTCTCAGCCAGATACTTTTCACGGATGAAGCAACCTTCACCCGGACAGGAATCGTAAATTCTCACAACCAGCACCATTGGGCAGATGCTAACCCGCATGTTACCAGAGCTCGAGCGCATCAACAGCTTTTCAGCAAGATCTAGTCCTCTGTTTCTTTCTTTATGAAGTTTAGTATTCACAGCTTCATAGGTATTTTTATTTTAAATACCGGGTGGGCAAGAAATAACGTGAGGTGTTCAGAGCTCACTAGCGGGAATTCTAATAGGCCAAATGCAGTACATTTTGGTGTATATACTTAATGGAACATGCAGTTTCGATTTCTGAAAAAAAAAATAGTACCAAAAGTCGCCATAGGGGGCGCTTATTTCAAGAAAACAATGAATACATTTGCATAAGCGCGTTCCGTGTTGAGCAATCATGACAATAAAAGGCAAGGCTGAGGATTTGCCATCATTCACGAACGAATGGCCTGACCATGACGCTTACTCTGCCTGACCGGGCGTTATTAATCAAGTTGCTTTTTCAGTAGAGCGACAATGCAAGTGCTGCCCTTCGTGAATTACGAAGAGGACCGATGAGCATAACTAACTTACGGAAAATAATTGAACGATTTGAATCTACCGAAACTCTAGGAGTGCAACACGAATCAGGCAGCAACACGTTCAAGATATTGCAACTGCTGTTGTGGAACAGGAGATGACTACTGTGCAGGGTACCAGCAGTGCACACGCAATAGCACGCCAAACAGATATCCCATATTCGACGGTGAGGAAAATATTGCATAAGATATAGACAATTTATCCCTATAAACTCACACGTGTTCAACAATTGCTTCCTGGAGATGAACGTACCCGAACTGACTTTTCGTTGAGATTTTTAGCACGTATGGAAGTGGATGATGCATGGCCATGGCACATTTTTATTTGAATGGTGATATCAATACCCACAACTGCCGTATTTGGGCCGCATCAAATCCACAAGTGTGTCTGCCAACTCCTATGCATTCACGAAAACTAACAGTATGGTGCGGCTTTACTGTTTCTTTCATCATCGGCCCGTACTTTTTTGAAGAAATCCGTCCCCGTGGACCGGTGACTTGTTCCGTCAATTCCGCCAGGTATGCCGATATGCTTGAGAATTTTGTGATACCACGACTGCAGGAAAAGGGTTGTCTGGATTCTACCTTTTTTATGCAACCTGTCAGGTGCAGCAGATTCTGCGAGAACGTTTTTCAGACAACAGAATAATTAGTTGTGCATTTCCCATGGTATGGCCACCCAGGTCGCCTGATCTCAACCCTTGTGATTTTTGGTTATGGGCATATTTGAAAAGCACACTGGTGGTCATATTGAAACACGTTTGGAATTAAAAATAAAACATTGTTTATTGTTGTTACTAAAGTTGGTTTGTACGGTATTTGTTCATTTGACAATTGGGTATTCATTGTTTTCTTGAAATAAGCGCCCCCTATGGCGACTGTTGGTACTTTTTTTTTTTTTTTTTTGCAGAAATCGAAACTGCATGTTCCACTAAGTATATACACCAAAATGTACTGCATTTGGCCTAATAAAATTCCCGCTAGCGAGCTCTAAGAAAGAAATGTCTAAGTTTGTTTTCGTGGATAAAATTTATTATTTACGAATATTCTCGAACTCCACACGAACTCTATGATGTTGACAAAAATTGAGCGCCGCTCGGAGGAACCGTTTTCAAATAATAAATATGGAAGGTCTCATTCTTGTCTTATTAAAAAAAAAAGTGAATTTTTAATGACGAAACTATTCAATTTCCTGCCTTTCGATGATGAATAAAAAAAAACGCGCTCTCCTTTTATTCAATAAACTTAGAAAATTTAAATTGGGTTTTTTCCCTCTCGAATCTGATGAGTGTGTGTGTGCGCGTGTGTTTTTTTAATTCCGATGTTTTGACGTGTATCTGTCTTTCGTCTTGTCTTTTATAATTGGAAATTCGATCTCAGATGGAGAATTAAATCCTTCGTCGTCTGCAACCCCCTTTTTCCATATCATACCCCCCCCCACCCGATCTTCTCTTTCCAAAAACTCATTTAATTTTAAAAGCGGTCATTTTATCATTGTCAAGTATGAAGAACGGTCGCAGCAGCGGCAAGAATGCCCATCCGTCTGTCCAAGGGTTTTTAGGTTTAATGAATTTGGTTTATTGGAACATCGCTTTGAGGAATTTGGAATTTTATTCATTTGGAGTTTGACCTTGCATGTCTTTTATTGTTCCTTTGGAAAGAATCAACTTAGATGAAGGACGGCGTGATCTGGCCCGTACTCGACGTTCCAGTTCATCCCACAGGTGTTCAGTAGGATTGAGAACAGCGCCACTGGGCAGGCCAATCCAGTTCTTCGACCCCGTCATCACGTTGATACAGAAAAAGCCCATCCTCGAACTCTTCCACAATGTTGGCAGTGCATAGTTGTCCAAAATTTAGCAAGATACAGGGTGGTTATAATTAAAGTGACACCATTTAGACCCTTCTAGCGGCCGTTCTGGTAATCAGATTTTGACGAAACTTGAAGTACACTACTGTTTATAAAAATCGCAACACCCTGATGTAATGGTCTAATCCATATGCAATTTGCAATATTAGCATACAATGGGTCAGATTATAAATGATTAGATTTTCAGAGTAATTGCTTGAAAGAACACCATGCCTCGACGACGACGAAGGGTACCATATCAACAGCTGACAGACTTTGAAAGAGGACGCATAATTGGTCTACGTGAAGCGGGATGGTCGTATCGTGATATTGCTGCTCGTGTAGGACGTAATGCAACGACAATTATGAGTGCATGGAGGCAGTGGAGCGAAGAGAACAGGGCACACCGAAGACCAGGCTGAGGAAGACCCAGCACGACGACACCGCGAGATGACAGACACCTCTATCGCATGTGTGTAGCAGATCGTACAGCTACTTCCACAGTGTTAGCACAGCAGTGGGGTGCTACAGTAGGCAGGACAATGTCTGCTAGCACTGTACGACGCCGTTTGATTTCCAGAGGATTGATGGCACGAGTACCATTGTTGCGGATTCCTTTGACTCAAAATCACCAGCGCCTCAAGTTGCAATGGGCCCATCAACACCAACAGTGGCAAGCTGAATGGCAACAAGTTGTGTTTTCGGATGAGTCAAGGTTTAACTTGCAGCACCATGACGGCAGGATACGAGTCAGAAGACATCGTGGCGAGCGCGACCTTCCAGAATGCATCCTGCAGCGTCATTCAGGACAAACGCCAGGGGTGATGGTGTGGGGTGCAATCAGTTACCATGGCCGTTCCCGTCTGATCAGAATCCATGGCAATCTGAACAGTGACCAGTACATCAGGGAAGTTGTGCAACCCGAGGTCATCCCCTTCCTGCAGAACCTTCCAGGCGCTGTATTCCAACAGGACAATGCCCGACCGCATGTGGCCAGAAATGTCCTCGCCTTTTTCCAAGCACATCAGACGCCCTTGTTCCCCTGGCCTGCTCGTTCACCAGACATGTACCCAATCGAACATGTGTGGGACAGGGCTGCTCATCGATTGGCTCGTCAGACTCCTGCAGCAGCAACTGTGGATGAACTGTATACCCGTGTAGACAGAGCATGGCAGGACATTCCCCAGGCCCTTATTCAGAGCTTGTTTGACTCAATGCCACGACGTTTAGAGGCTGTAATTGCATCCCACGATACTAATGTGACAATAAAACGCATTGTATTGACCTGAAAATCTAATGGTTTCTTTTCTGAACCATGATATGCAAATGCTCCAAATTTAATGCAGATTGGGCTATTCCATCAGGGTGTTGCGATTTTTATAAACAGTAGTGTATATGTTATACAAACCATGGGACGAGAATTTTGCAATAAAAACAAATTAGTTCACATTTTGATCGCTACGTCAACATATGGCGCATGAATAATAATAACAAAAACAAGTTAGAAGCAGAGGAATTTGTAAAATGAGAGCATTTGTTCAATGTGCATTCCGATTGTGTCAATGACATGTTCAAAGCGCATTGTTGCATGTTCCACAGTAGAGCGAAGGGTTTCCTGAGGAATCGCAGTGATAAGGCGTGTCAGTTCAGGGACATTATCTTTCAAATATCCCCACAACTAGAAGTCACAAGGGTTTATGTCCGGTGAACGAGGAGGCCATGCAGTTGCAAAAGTTCTCGAAATCGCCCGATCATCTCCTTCCCTTGTCGTGCAATGTTGGGTGTTGCACAATCTTGCATAAAGACAGTAGTGTTCAAACATTGTCTTTCTTGTAAAGCAGAAATGACTTTCTGCTGCAGAAGTTCGCAGTAACGAGCACCAGTGATTGAACATCTTTTAGTGCCTTGAGGAGTGTTCTCTTCAAAGAAAAAGGGGCCAAGAATGAAATGTGAAGTGAGTCCGCACCATACAGTCACCTAATCAGAGTACAAAAGCTTTTTATGCACAATCATCGGCTTTTCAGTACCCCAGATGCGACAGTCTAGTGTGAAATACGCTTGCTTCATCAGACCACAAGATGTTCCATGGCCATGCATTATCGACAGAAACTGGCAAGCAAAATCAGTGCGTTTTTCCGGATCTTCATGAAGGAACTTTTGAACCACCTGGATTTTGTATGGATACCACTTTAAAATGGAATAGACAAATCACGTGATACGGCTCGAGCACTTGCTGAAGAATATTGGGAACTTAAAGTACTCTCCACGTCTTCCACAGTCTCATTTGCAATTCTTTTCCGTCCGCTCCCTGGCAGCCCACCCAACTCACCAGTTTCTTCAAATTTCTTAATCATCTTTTTTAAACCAGTAATGGACATAGACCCATTTCGCAAGTCGGTGTTCTCTTAGTGCAGCAGAAGCATTATTGCAGTTCTGGTAAAACAACTTGACCAATAAAGCTCGATCCTTTTTAGCTAAAGCCATCGTCAAGAATGACTTTACATTTAATTTCACTGTCATTTTAAAGCTTTTCTAATTTTACATCTCATTTGCATAACGTCTCTGATTGAGTAAAAATTCTCAGATAGTTTCTTACATGACCAGCGCCATATTTTGACGTAGCGATCAAAATGTGAACTAATTTGTTTTTATTGCAAAATTCTCTTCCCCATGGTCTGTATAACATATATCTCAAGGTTCGTCCAAATCTGATTACCAGAACTGCAATAATGCTTTCTTAGGTCTGCCAGTGCGTGCTTGCACTGTTGTTACTCCCTGGCTCTTCCACTTTGCAATCACATTGCCTATAGTTGTACAATAGGGGATTAGTAAAATGGTGGACTGACTTGTTGCCGAAATGGCATCTTATGAGGGTTCCACGCTGGAAGTCTCTGAGCTCTTATGAACCATTTTTTAATAAACCATTAAGAAATGACGTAACCAAGTACCGAAAGGCTAATCTAACCATTCGCGGAACCATGTTTTTCAACTACTCTATGTTAAGGTTGAAAGTTTCTAATTGACCATAATGGTTCCATTAAACCACGTAGCTTTGAACCAATTTGGATTATCGTTAATTCTACGTTATATTCATTCATGACACATCATTCCAAGTTGTTTGATATATTACATGCCATATTTTAGCATTGAAAGTTGCAATGAACCAGAATGGTTCCACTAAACCAGGTGGTGCCTTTGAACCAATTTTGACTATCATTAATTCTACGTTATATTCATTCATGACACATCATCCCAATTTGTTTGATATATTACATGCCATATCTTATCGTTGAAAATATTTGAGGGTGTCATAAGGGTACCATTAGAGCACGTGCCATTGTTTCGATTACAACCATCTTCAAAATGGTTCATTCCCGGAACCATGTTTATCAATTGGCGAAAACGGTAATTTATATCCACTTCTATCTCTTCATTACGATTTGTTTGATATATTACTTAATATGTCTTCCCATTGAAAATTGCTAGGTGCGAAAATTGAGGTACCATTTGTTCACGTGCAATGAACCGATTTAGATAATATTTGCGATTGGTTCGTGCCATGTACCATATTCATCGACTGACGAAAACGGATTTTGAAAAATCTCCTGTTGTTCGGGCTTTTCTTAGAATAGATAGCTCTTAGAAAAATGAGCAGTAACTGGAGGTAATGGGGAATTAGTAGACTATTGAGAAAGAGTGCAAAGGCGATAGAGGAAGCAATCCCTTCGTTTTGGCTACAGTTGACGATATAACCGCTTCTATCTCGTCATTACGATTTGTTTGATGTATTACTTACTGTACCTTCCCATAGAAAATTGCTAGGTGGTGTCGTGAAGGTACCGTTTGTACACGTGCTATTGAACCGATTTAGACGATATTTGTGATAGGTTCGTGCCATGAGCCATGTTCCTCGACTGACGAAAACAGAATTTGAAAATCATTCATAGCCTTGGAAGAGTTAGAGTTACTGACACGTTTCCCCACACTGAGAGCATAAAGCACCTTTCGGTACTTACGACATTTGGCACATTCCGTGATTTACGAGGGGTCTCCTTAAATTTTGGTATTGATTGAAGGCTTGGACTCTAATCCTTCCATGTTGCATACCTCCTCGATCGCGATTTGTTCTCCTGATATTCATGGTAGGTCGGGTACGTTCCATGGACTACCTGAACGATGTGGCCAATCAAATTCATCCTGCAATGTCTTCATCCGATTTCTAAATTAGGTCAAGTTACAAAATGCGCAGAATATATGATCACGTGTTCAGTATGATCCCCACCAGCTGCAAGGCACGCGTCCACTTGATACTCAAGTTCTTCCCAAACTTGCTGAAGCATGTCTGCTGTCACTTCGTTTATGGCGGCTGTGATTCGAAGTTTGAGCTCGTCGAGAATTTTGGTAGGAGAGGCAGATGAACACGAACCTTAAATTTACTTACTTTCGTTTCAAACCCGCTTATCCGTTAGGATCGCGGGAGCAACAGCTTTATGGAAGATCTTGCGATCTTCCGTCACAGGCACATGCCCTCAATGGTAATACCCAGACTCTCCATGTAATCTAGCCACCTGATTCTTGGCCGACCCCTTCCTTTGTCTCTTATCCACCGGCTTGGAAAATAACAACTGCTTGGGAAGACCATGCGGAGAAGTCGTGGCTCAATACTTAAAGACTCCCTTATTGTGCTGCTGTGCACTCTAGTGGGGTAACACCCGCGATGGCACTCTTTCGGTCATTATTCAAGACTCGTGACTATAGATGAGAATGGGGTTACACAAAAAAAAATCGCTCTCATATCAGGGGAATGAGGTGGCCACGATTGAAGTTAGGTCGCTATCTCGACATATGCTACATGATCAAAGGAAGTAATTGTGGGACACCTACCGTAATTGTGGGACTGGACTGGGCCCGCTCATCACGGTGGACTGGACTAGGCCTGCTCATCAAAGTGGACGGAACTGGGCCCGCTCATCATTGTGGGACTGGACTGGGCCCGCTCATCAAAGTGGACGGAAACCTCAATGCTGATGGCTACAGGACCATTCTTGATAACGGGGCACTTCCAGCGCTGTGGGGACACTTCGGTGATGGGTCTTTCCTCTTCCAGCACGACAATGCGCCTGCCACAAAGCAAGATCCATATCTGACTGGTTTGACGAGATGCGGGTTGAAGAACTGGATTGGCCCGCCCAGAGTCCTGATGTCAACCCCATCGGACATCTTTGGGACGAATTGGAGCGACGTGTGAGATCCAGGATGGTTGGCCCTATATCTGTCCAGGAACTGACCACGACACTCCTCGAGGAATGGAGGTCAATACCTGTGGATACTCAGAGAGGCGCTCGAGAGACCTCTAGCGGCAGTGATAAAAACTTGGCGTTTCCCTCTTTTCAGTGGAATACAGATCATTCACCTGCGATGAACGCTTTTTGAAATCGGATGAAGACTCTTGATACATCCGTGCTGCACAGTTAGTTTTGCGAACATGGTCACCCCAGATTCTGGATCTCAACCCCATAGACAATGTCTCGGACATGTTTAATGCCAATTCATATGATGTAATTCGTGCCAAAGGGGGGGGGAGGGGGGTCCATTACAGTATTATGCACATGTATCCAGTTCAATATGTGTAGATATCATCAAACAGAACGAGAACTTACAAACATTGAGGTACTTAAATTAAATTGGAAATGATGATTGAGAACAATGCCCATTGCAAAAGAAACCGCTCAATTGTGAAAGCAGAAACGACGGTAGATGCCTCTGTAGGTCATTTCGTAGCAATAGCAGAATGTTTGCGTTTCACTTAAATGTAGACAAGTCCGTTCCGTGATTGAATGAACGAATCGAATGAATATCAATATAAACCCTAATGAAACCAAAAATATATAGACGAGGTGAATGACCTTCCTTCGAAGTTCAATAAGGTATTGTAAACTTTGTTTATTTTTTTTCCCCCCTCAACTGAAATGAAAATGTGGTTTGAGAGGAGAGCTAGTCCTTCGACAAACACTTATGATAATGACGGCATCCCTTCGGGGAAGATCCATCCCATTCGGCGGCGGTCATAATCTCACCCTGAGGCGGCATTGTAGCCTCTTCCTCCTCCGACGCTACCGAAGCGCTCACCTTGGCCAGGTGGGAAAGGGGAGACTGATGGCTCCTCCTACTTACTCTTCGTGGAACCTTCGACAGGAAAGCGGATGGTGATGAAATGAGGCGTAAAGGTACCGTGGGTCCCGTTGTTGTTGTTCTCTCTCTCTCTATCTATCTCTTCTCGGTGGTTTTTTTTCTCACTGAATACCAATGGAAGCAGAAGAATGCAGAGCTTTTGGTGTGGAGGGGTTCGCGAGAGGAGGGTAATCGGCTCGTTTGGATTTGTGTTTTGTCGTACCCCCCCTCCATCCTTCTCTCTTTTCCCTTTTCTACTCGTCACCGTTCCGCCTTCCAATTTGATTCCGCGCTTCTTAACCCGTTCTCTCGCGCTGTGTGCATAGAATAAAGAAACCGTCAAAGCAAAAAAAAAATGTTTATTTATTTTTTTTTAAGTTTAAGTGTAATCACCATTTTTCCTTCTTCACTACTAAATTCCAACTGTGCATCTCAACGTCTAGTCTATAAATGACAGGGCAACTTGGCTTCAGGTAACGGGAAGAAAGTCTAAATGTTGAAGGGTTAAAGATGTTTTCTAGGAGATATAACTTGGTAATAATTAATTTGTGAAGGAAAATGGTGCCTAATAGATCGATACCAAGCTTATTGCGGCATTGTATTGCCTCGCAGCATTTCTGAAGGTAAGAATGAATTAGGATTATGATATTCCCAATTTTGGATATGTCACAGATTTGGTTGTTGCCGCACTCAGAAGTAGAATCTGGTGATTTCATTTTATAGCAGGATGGTGCACCACCCCATTGGCACTTGTTCGTGAGTTTTTAAATGACAAATTGCCGCACCGGTGGATTGGTCGCCGAGCACCCCAGGAATTTGCTCTTCATCAATTGCCTCCTCGCAGATTTTTTTTTATAACTCGCACGGACTGATGTCTTATAACTGTGTTGAACTTCAACTTTCAACTGTATACAACCTGTGACAATAAAGATCGGTGAATGACGTCAAATTACTAACGGTCGTAAGAGTGCACCATCGTCGTACCCTAGACAGATCGAGACATGTTTAACCTTCTTCCCCATGACGGGGTACCCGGGTGCCATTTTCGTGTTTAACATAAAAATTATCTATCATACATTCGTATTTTCCCCATGGTATTTTTTGACATCTTTAAGTTGGTAATCCTATGCAGTTTTAAGAAAAAATAATTGTAAAAAAAGTTTGTGTAATTTCCAAAAAATATTTTGAAAGTCTTTTACACTTTACATCCATGATAGGGGCACCCGGGTACCCCTACAACTATTACCCAAGAAAACGATATAAAAAAGAATGATCACACTTTAAATGAATTTTAATTACAAAACCAATTCTAAGATAATTACAATATCAATCAGTAAAAACATCAGTTCAAAAGCTTACACATTTGCAGAACAAGCATAACATTTTGTGATTGTTTTGGTATGCTCACCACAAACTGGGCGATGACAATTGGAACAAGATTTTCTTGTTTTTCTATGTTTTTTGGTGGATTTGCAAACATAACTTCCAGTTAATATAAGGCCACCTGAGGAATCTCTGCGTTGTTCCCCATCACCTGCAGAATTACAACTTGCAACAGGCCCTCCCAGCATGAATTCTATTCCTGATTTCGTGTTGAAGTGCTGACAAGCTCGTGGGTTTCTGGACCCAGTTTCAATCGCTGGCATTGCCAGTTGTTCACCTAAATCTTTCAAAAACGCACGCCGGCTGTTATTTTTCTTTGATTCTAACAGATTGTTTTCCATGTAAATGGTATAAGCCGCTAGGCAAGCTAAATCAATCATATTGTAAAACATTGCAACAGGCCACCTTCTAGTCTTCCTCTTGGAAGTGTAGTGCGATACCACTTTATCCATATTGTCAACACCACCTTTACCCCGGTTATAATACAGAATGATTTCGGGCTTTTTTTTTGGTCCACTTACATCTTTTGTGTAATGCATGGTTGACAACAATATGACTAACTTGTTAGCTTTTGGCAAATACGACACCATTGTAAGTTTGTCATTGCTAAATCCAAAAAGAGAAGACAATGGTTCTCTCGATTTGTTGGCGAGCATTTGTGATGGTATGTAAGGCTTATTTTTTTTCAATGTCCCAACCATTGACAAACCCCATGAAAGCAAGAATCGTGCCAGTAGAGGCGTTGTAAAAAAGTTATCCATCACAACATTCCGACCACTTTCTTGAATTGGCAGCACAGGTCTTTTACTACTCTTTCGCCCTGATTTTTTTCACGACCTTTAGCTGATTTCTCGGTGTATATTTGCCCAAGTAAATAAGAAGGGTAAGTAAATATTAGTTATATCGGGTGTTTTTGAATTGAGTACAGATTTTTTGGGAGATAATAGAAGAGGTCCTTAGAAGTATTTATTGTCTTATGAACATGGGGTTCCCGCAGCTCCGTTTACCTACAATACTGCATTGAACAATCAAATGACACCTAGGCCTAGATTATTTTATTTTTAACAATTAACACAAGCAATCTACTGTATGACTTTTACAGTAATTGTTCGAAAGGACTGCTTTCCCAGAATGCGATTAATTCATTTACATATGGACTAATCGTATTTTACAAAGGGGTTGGATACCATGGAATCTCCTTGACGAAGTTTGTCCTACAAACAAGCACGTGCACCTTGAAATTTCTTTGCAAACAATTACTTTAAAAGTTATTACAGTAGGTTGCTTGTGTTAATTGTTAAAAATAAAATAATCTAGGCCTACCAACGCACACTGCGTCCCGGTGTCATTTGATTGTTCAATGCGGTACTGTAAGTACACGGAGCTGCGGGGACCCCATGCTCATATGACAAAAAATACTTCTAAGGACCTCTTCTATCATCTCTCAAAAAAATCTGTACTCAATTCAAAAACACCTTGTATACACTTAAAAGTTAATTCGGAGTTTTGCAATTCTTCAATTTCCTTCTACATAAAATTTCTTTCGGCAAAATATCATTTTTTTTTCCGAAAACTGAACCATATCTCATACAGTATCGGACTAAAGTTGGTGAACTATATATTTTAGTTTATTTTAATATATTTCATTTTATCTACTTTTTATTATAATTTATAATTTCCGCTTAATCTCTTAATCTTTCCACAAATATAAAGCTAAGTGCTATTAGCAATAGCCTACATGTCGTAAACGTTTAAATTTTAAACTTCTCATTAAATATAGTTTTGTCTTCAGTTTATCGTGTAATTACGACGAGCTCAAGGGGAAATATATATACAGTTTGAATAATTTGTATAATAAACGAGTTAATGACGATTCAATAATGCATACGCGCCTTCATTTCCAAATGGGATTTTCATGTCGGGAAGAAATTCCAAATTGCTAATAATATAGAAGAACATAAACGCATTAAATTAGACTCATAATTCGAGTGGGCGTGCCTTAAAATTGTGAATTTATTATCACTTCTTATATTATTGGATTATTATTTATTTTTTTTTTTACTATGAAATCGAAAATTAAAACGAATGAGGTTAAATGATTTATGAGATGATGATAAGCGCGCCGAGTGATAAAGACTAAGCAACGATCAAATAAAAAAATAATAAGTGCAGTATGAGTAATTTTTTTTTATTTGTTTTACTTTTGTTTTTTTTTCATTGATTTGAAGAATGAATGGATTTTGTTTCATGTACCGTATCAAAAAAACGAAAAATATTGGGAGGTTCTCCAAATAAAGTTATCGATTCGACATTGTCTGTAAAGTAGAATGAGAATCTGAAGTTAGATAGAAAGAGAAAAGTTAAAAAACATATTAAAATAACAAAGACGGTTAATTTTTATTTATCTAGAAAAAGTTAATTTTTTTAAATCATGGAATAATTTTATCAGTAGATGGAGGAAGTGTATTAAAATGTAATTCTTGTTGCGCTATTATTAAGATGAAACGTCTCTTTCTTTCATTTAAGAAATTTATTCTTATACCGGGTGATTCAGTCAATTTCTGACCATTTCACTCGAATGACGTGCATTAGGGATAAATAATTGAAAGAATATGAGCGCCATATCGAATTTCTAAATAGTTGGAGTTTGTATTGTTGCAACGGCGCTGCATCAAAATCGTATTGTTGAAAAATGGCGCCCGCTTTATCAACAGAGCAGAAATGCAAGGTTGTCGAATGGTATTTCGAGACAAAATCACCTGGAACCGTGCAAAGAGAGTTCCAAAGAGAGAAGGTCTGCGCATAGAATCGTCATACATTGTTACATCAGCTAACGTCGTCAACTGTTAATCATATTTCTACCAGTAATAAGCCTACTTAGGACCACGTTAATACGTTCGAATTTGTATTGGCTATTACTTCCACGAAAGCGTGTGAGCAACAGGCTGTTGGCATTCAGTATTTTACCCTTCCAGAAGGACAATGTTTTAGACTTTGTGAAAACCCTTTTGAAGATTCCCAGCCCATTAAAGATGATCTATGTCGTGTCATTAATGAAAGGAAACTCAGTTTGTCCGGTTTTTTCAGTAGGAACACCTGGCCATCTACTCACCCAATATGCTATCAAATATACAGGGTGGTCCATAAGTCTGTCCCCCCCCCCTTTTATTTTTTGAACCGAAGCAGATATGTCAATTTTGATGAATCCAATGAATAGGAAGTTGTGGGTGGCCTATCCCATGGTGCACTTTTCATCATCCCAAATATGCAAATTAGGACACATTCAAAATTTATCTCAAAAACCGTAAGGGATAGAGAAAAAAACCCAATTGCAAACATGCTCAGCATAAAAAAACAAACAAAACAAAAAAATTCATCCAAATCGGACCAACCAATCACCCACAATCACGCGGTGACTGTTTGTAGCTTACAAGGAAAACTGAATGTTGATATTTCCGTCATGTAAAGCATGCAAATCAAAAAATTAACATAAATTACCTTACTCGCATTCACTTTGATGCGGAAAAGCAAATAAAAGGCATGTTTCAGCACGCAGAAGACAGAACAATTCCAGGATGGCAAGCTACAATGTTCCGGAAATGGTCAACATAATCTTCTGATTGTGGGTGATTGGTTGGTCCGATTTGGATGAATTATTTTTTGTTTTGTTTGTTTTTTTATGCCGGACAAGTTTGCAATTGGGTTTTTTTGGGATAAATTTTGAATGCGTCCTAATTTGCATATTTGGGATGATGAAAAGTGCACCATGGGATAGGCCACCCACAACTTCCTATTCATTGGATTCATCAAAATTGACATATCTGCTTCGGTTCAAAAAATAAAAGGGGGGGGACAAACTTATGGACCACCCTGTATTTAGCCATTCATAATTTCACATTTAAATAACTCTTATAGTTTTCAACGAAAATTTCAAATTAAATCGATGGGATCTATACGGATTAGGAATTATGTCTTCGTTATAAATAAGTTAATGAAGAAACAAGAAATTTTAAATGAATATCCAGTGAAGTTTTAATGAAGCAGAGTGAAACGCATAAGTAGATGTGGCAATCCGGGAAATTTGAAATTACGCTAGCCCAAGTATTCTGGATGATGGCTGTAGGCCATTTGTTGTCAATCCTATTGCCATTTCAGATGATGTCGAACATTTCCATTTGTCATCGGACCCAAGTGAGCCTATTTTTTTTCCTTTTACACCTAACATACACTAGTGGACAAAAGTTTGGGAAGTCGTTGTTTTCCATGAAATTTCAACAGTAGAAACTTAATTTTTTATATGAGTTTATATGTAATAACAAACAATAACATGCAAGTTACAAAATAAAGAAAAGTATATTTGCTTATAACTACAAGCATATTATATGCATTACCCTGGTCAAAAGTTTGGGGTATCATCACGTCTAACAGCCGACCTGGAACTGATTTAAATAAACTAAGGATTACATTTGCATTAAGTTTCTTCGCTGCATTCTGGATAGCTTTGATTAAAGCATCCCGACAATAATACTGCTGTTCAGTAAATCTCCTTGCTCATGAGGTGCCAAATGTTTTCAATTATGTTCAAGTATGGACTCCGAGCCGGCCAGTCAAGAGTAGAGATGTTGTTTTCCGAAAAAAACTTGGAAATGATGCGTGCTTTATGGATAGAGGCGTTGTCCTGTTGCCATATCCAGGGCTTTCTACGAAATTTTTGCTTGCACCATGGTATAAATACATCCTGAAGATCTTGCAAGTACTTGGCAGCAGTATAAGTGCCTTCTACCACCTGGATTTTTAGCTCTCCAGTGCTGCAAACTGCCCCCAATACCATCACACCTCCACCTCCCATTCGACGCTTCACACGTTTAGGTTCAGGCGTTTTTGTACCACGATGTTCCACATAACTGCATGTGTTGTCTGGCCCATCAAAACTGAAACGTTTTTCATCGGAAAAAATGACGGTTTCAAAGTTGGTGCTCTCCCGAATATGCTTCTCTGCAAATTGCAGCCTGGCTTGTTGTTGTTGTACTTTTGTTAACGGAATTTTCTTCGCAATTACTTCGTAGGAAAAGTTCTGACGTTGAAGTTCTCGTCGTATAGTTTTCTCCTAGAAGCATCTAGTTGGAGCTCGAGTTGGATCCGAGAACTGTTGACCAGGTGGCCTGATGCAATTTCTGCTCTGCAGTAGCGTTTAATGCGCGATTTTTCCCTGCGACTTAGAGCAGAAGGGTGGCCCATTTTCTTCCCCGTTTTTCTGTTCAAATTTTTGCCAATCCGGACAACCGTATTGTAGCCAACATGACACAGTTTAGCCACGACTTTAAAGTTCTTGTGCTCTTCGTACAGTGTCTTAATTTTTTCTCTTTCTGCCTCAGTCAACATTTAGAAGCTTCCTTTACCACCAGCAATGGAAGGAAATCGAATAAAAAATTTTTTATCATGATAGAATATCCAAATTTATCGCATATCCCAAACTTTTGACCAGGGGAGTTTAGGTAGTTTGCTTGTAAGTAATAGGCAAATGAACTTTTCCTTACTTTGTTCCTTGCATATAAATGTTTGTTATTACATGTAAACTCATAGAAAAAATTAAGTTTCTACTGTTGAAATTTCATGGAAAACAACGACTTCCCAAACTTTTGTCCACCAGTGTACATCGTTCCTTGTTTCTTTGGTTGTTTTATAATCATTGTATCTTTGTATTGCTTCCAAATCGGTGTCATAACTTTAGTTTTCTGAGTTTTCAACCATCTTACCTGTTTACTAGTTTTTGCGAGCGAGCTGTTGTTTTCGTCTGAGTTGGTATAGAAAAACACTAAAGCAGTGAGTGCCGATTTGTATTTGAAGTACTTTTGGAGAGCTTTCAGTGTCATTGTTCTCGTGTTAGAAAGTGAGGAATCTAGCTCTGCGATCATTGTTTTATTTTCTGAAACTACCAGAATTATTGTCTTACAACAAAACATCTTATTTTACGAGTAACAAATGTCAATGAATCTTCTTCCGGGAAAATATCTAACCGTCTGCGCTGTTCTTCGTTGCGAGTGATTTGGAAAAACAAAGGGACACTTCAAAGAATGTTCTTGAGATATACGCACCTTCCCTTCTGTTAAAAATAATTTCACGGTTGCTGTGAATATTCATTAAAACGTTTTGTTTTTTCTTTTTCTTTATCGTGGATTTGAAACGCAGCCAATAGAAATCAAAAAAACTGTGCCGCCATCTTATCACGGAGCGCCATCTTGTAGGAGGCAATTTATCAGTTCCTCCGGGGCGCTGTCTAGGGGATTGCGCGAGGCGTGGATTTGGAGTATTTTCAAAGGGATGAAACGTTTTTCGCATCTGCCAGATGGCAGTAGTCGGGATGGATGGAAGGAAGCGCCCTTTTGTTGTTGTTATTCGGGGGTGGGATGAATTAGCCCGATAACGTGATGCTTGGGAAGAGAAAATATTTTGAAAGTTGCAGGAGTGCATGCTTAACGCGCTTCTTTTCTGCCCCTGATTGATGATGGTGTTCCACGAATAATATATCAAAATTTAGTATAGGCTTCACTTCCTTCCTCGTTATGGAATGTTTGACGAGTTTCCAATTTTTTGTTGGGGAAAAAAAAATAAAAACGAAAATTAGTAATTATCAGATAAGAAATTTCCTATCTTCCTTATCGAAGGGGTCATCAGCAAGGAAAAAATCGTGAGCGAAGTAAAAGTTAAAGGAAAATTTAGGACAGCGGTTTATTAATAACTTTTTTGTCTTAATGATTATAACAATGAGATGTTGCTGCGTATACAGTCCGTCCCAAAAAATTACGAACATTGGTTTTTTCAGTGTAATGGAAAGAATTCAACAAATTGTTAACATAGTTTATTGTTACTCTATAAGATAGGAAATTATTTCAATGCTGCTATATGTTCAACAGTCAGATCACATAAGAAAACATCCGAAAAAAAAAGAAAGAGGCGTTTTTGCTGTCCCAAAAAATTATGAACATAGTATGAAAAACGTCAAACAATACAAAGAACTTATGAATTAATAATCAATAAACTTGCCATTTCTTTTAATCACTTCAAAAATACGATGTTTCTTTGATTCAATGAGTTTGCGCAAGTTCAGAAGTGGAATTTCCTCCCATGACTTTAGAACGGCCGTCTTAAGGTCCTGAACGGAATCAAATTGACGTCCATCCTTATAAACAGCCCTAACTAAGATTCCCCACACATTCTCGATTGGGTTTAAATCAGGACTCAATGACGGCTCTTCTAAAACGTGGATGTGCTTTTGATTAAGCCATTGTTTTGTCGATGCTGATGCATGAATTGGAGCATTGTCTTGTTGAAAAATGTAATGCTCTCCACCAATACGGACAGCGTGTGGGAGTAAATGTTCGTTAAGCATCTCTTGATATGCATTCGTAGAATTCATTCTGCCATTGACGATTGCAAGTGATGACTTTCCGTTGATGCTTAAGCTATCCCAGATCATCAGGGAACCACCTCCTTGAGCTCTCTTGCTGAAGTATTGTTCTTCATGGCGTAGGTCGTGCCAATATCGCTGTAGTCCATCAGGTCCATCTAGATTGAATTTTTTTTCGTCACTGAATATGACATGTTCCCACTCCTTGTCCCAGATCATGTGATCTTTGGCCCATTGTAGATGTTGTTGCAGATGTGTTGCTTTGAGGGCTGGTCGTTGTTTGCGTTTCATGAATTTGATGTTTTTGTCGCTTCTTAAAATGCGATGCATACTTGATTTGGAGATTGCATGATCCAATTCTTGGGCTATTGTATATGTTGAGCAATTTTTGTGGGTAGCTAATCGCACTACTTCTCGTCTAGTATGGCTCGTTGCCTTTTTCTTGCGGCCACTTGCGCTTGCAGTTCGTTTCCCTTTCAAATATTCATTAACTGTCGGATCTTGCACGACCAATTCTTCTGGCTATTTCAGCTTGTGAAACACCTTTTTCACGTTCTGTAACATCTTTCCTCTTCCCCATCTTGTGAGAAGTGGTCAATTTTTTTTTAAAACTTGTAGGACTACAAGCAGAGTTCCTTCTATCTATCTATATGCAACTTTCATGTTAATAAATGCTTCCACCTACTGCGAAATGATCATGTACTGTGTGCTCGTAATTTTTTGGGACATCACATTTAAGGTAGACTGGGGGGTTTGTTATTTCTTACGTGCCTGAATGTTAAACACATAATAGCGATAAATGCCTATTTTGTACAGCAACAGTAAACTATGTTAACAATTTGTTGAATTCTTTCCATTACACAGAAAAAAACAATGTTCGTAATTTTTTGGGACGGACTGTATAGTGAGCCATACAATTAGCCATTCTATGCTTAAAGGCAAATTACTAACTGAAAAAAAAAATATGTTTAGTACAAAAATAAAGCTTAAATGTTGCAGTACAAAATTTCATAATTTCTTGCAACCCAGGCTTCAAAAATAATGATGCCGCTAATATATCCAAATCTGCATACACACTGAGCAAGAGAAAATTCATGAAAGTGTAATACACCCACTACACAAAAGCTTGCAACATCTCTTGTGTTTGTATAAGTATTGAGTTTGTTTAAGCATCTTTATTCAACAAAACGTATACAATTGATCGATTACTACGTAACAGATTTTTAAAGTATAGTAGAACTTCGATAAATCGAATTCAAGAGAAAATAGGGTTAGTAGAGGACCTTATTTTGAATACTGGGGAGGGGAGTCCCAAATGAACCGTGATACAAAAATGTCAAATATTTGAGTGATTGATTAATACTATAGAAAATGACAAAGGTAGCTCGATGACACACAGGTATTCCCAACAATCACACCGAGATCAAAGACCAAGCACAAATCACAAAACAAAATGTCAGGTTCTTAGGCCTTTTCGTACAAAAGTTGTAGCTTGATTTGTATTTGAAGCCTCGCGACCCCTGTCGAGGCCTCAGAGGACTGTATTATTAGAAATTTTAACTGTTCGGATCATTTTCACTTATTTAAGAATGAGTTCAATATTCACTTTTTAGTCAGTAGGTATCTTTTTAATACATTGCTCTGTATTTTTCATGATAACTTACGTGTCCCTTTTCTAGTTAAAGATTTTAATTTCCAGAGTTTGATTAAAACACGGCGAGGATTCGTTATCAAACCTCCTCTGAAATGGAGGACTAACATAGCAAATCTGAATCCAGTAACGAAGCTTGTTAACAACTATTTACAATACTCATTTCCAAAAAAGTTGGGACAGTGCAAAATATATAGAAAAAACAAAAAGGGATGATGTAACAAAACTTTCTCGCGAATACAAAATAGCAGATACGTTTATGAAATGACACAAATATAGTGTGTGTGCACCAAAACATTTTGTATCGTGGCCGGGACGTTCATTTTGAATGGGGGTGTTGCAACACGTTCCAAAATAGTAGGGACATACGTTGTAGAAAGCGCCCTTAGTAGTGGAACCTTCCGAATTGATGACGTCGTACTACATTCCGTATAAATAACAGTTGCCATCCGTCGTTCATGTAACTTATTCGGAACGATGGGTCGAGGCAAGCCAGTTAGCGAAGATCATTCAAGAATTCACAAACAACGTTTCTCAGCGTGCAATAGCCAGAAGATTTAACCTGTCATCATCTACAGTACAGAATATTATCAAGCGCTACCGAGATAGTGGTGAGATCACAGTAAGGAAAGGCCAAGGTAGAAAACCTATTCTGAATGCTCGAGCTCTTCGTCACTGCGTCACGCATAGGAATGCTGCGATTACGGACATAGCCACGTGGGCCCGCGATTTCTTCGGGAAGCCATTATTGTTGAATACTGTACGCCGGTACATCCACAAATGCAAACTTAAGTTATACTGTGCACAACGGAAGCCATACATCAACAAACGACAGCAACGTCGCCGTCTCATATGGGCTCGAGCCCATCGCAATTGGTCCCAAGCACGCTGAAAGAACATATTGTGGTCCGATGAATCAACCTTTACGATTGTTTACGGAAATAATGGACGCCGTACACTCCGGACCAAAGACGAAAAGGATATCCCCGCGTGCTACAGGCGTTCGGTACAGAAACCACCGTCTGTCATGGTCTGGGGCTGTATTAGTGGCCATGGAATGGGAGACTTGCACATCTGCAATGGCACCGTCAATGCTGAAGCGTATATACAGATCCTGGAACAAGCTATGGTGCCATCTAAGAGGCTCCTGTTTGGACAACGTCAGTGTATATTTCAACAAGACAACGCCAGACCGCATGCAGCGCGCATAACTTGTGCATGGCTACGTCGGCAGCGCATTCGTATGTTGGATTGGCCCCCTTGCAGCCCGGATCTGTCGCCTATAGAAAACGTTTGGCGTATTATTAAACGAAAACTACGGCAGCGACGACCCCGGACAGTTGAACAGCTGAAAACCTATATCCAACAGGAATGGGACAGAATTCCGGTTACGGTGTTAGAAAGATTGGTGTCATCGATGCCCAGAAGATTACAGTGTGTCATCAAGAGGAGAGGCGACGCCACACCGTGGTAAACGCCGTGCTGTCCCAACTTTTTTGGGAGTGTGTTGCATGTGCCAAACAGGAAAACCACCTGTATCTTTGTTTAAGCATATAAGAAGATATGTGATCCCATGCCTAATTTATCGTTTATGTATTGTAATGCGTTGAAATAAACGGCAATACAATAATCCAAACAAATGTGTTGGACTTCTTCTTATATGTTGCACTGCCCCAACTTTTTTGGAAATGAGTATTGTAAATAACTTTAATAATTTTGATCTAGTGACATTAAGGGACATGCATTTCCCTTTATTTATTTAAATTTCTATGTTTCTCATCCCACCCTCTTTTGGTTCAGACCTGTTAACAGTCACTTATTGCTTGTTGGTTATAACTTCGTCAACTCGGGGTTTGACCACTCAGATTATCTGATTGGCCTTTATCCTTCGTTGTTGGCACTCTTTTTCATTACTATCATTGATACTTTATTATTCTTATTGTTATATTTTACTCTTGTTCTTCCCCGACTTATCTCTTTTTGTCTGTGTTTCTTTTGCGTTAATTTATGTGTATCATTTTTCTCTTTATGTTCACTATGTATGTTTTCATTAACCCCGTTTTGGGGGACAACATAGGGTTTCACCCTCTGGTTTATCCGGTGGTCTGTGCCCTGTTGTTGTTGTTACATTATTATTATTTACTAGAAGAGGTACCCGGCGTTGCCCGGGATAATTACAATTGCACAAACTTTTCCTTCATTGTTAGTCATGAGATATTGATTGTTGATCCCTGCCTTGTATTGGTGCATTGCGTGTTGATACCATTGTTGATACCTATTGTTGCACAAACTTTCACAGTTCTTGTATATTTCCTACATTTTTTAGTACCACACAATAATTATACAAAATTTCAGGTTCCTAAGTCGTTCCGTTCAAATCTTATAGCTTCAATTGTACACTACATGATCAAAGGAGTTGGGACACCTGTTGCTCTACCGTAAAGCCGCAGGAAGCTTCAATCAGTTGTGTGTAGGACCACCTCGAGCTGCTATCACTGCCTCCACTCTCTGGTTTAGCCAATCCAGCTTTTCAACCCGCATCTCGTTAAACCAGTCGGATATGGATCTTGCTGTGTGGCAAGGCGCATTGTCGTGCTGGAAGAGGAACGACCCGTCACCGAAGTGTTCCCACAGCGCTGGAAGTGCCCCGTTATCTAGAATGGTCCTGTGGCCATCAGCATTGAGGTTTCCATCCACCTTGATGAGCGGGCCCAGTCCAGTTCAGGAGAATATTATTAATATATTTGCAGCTATGAAACTGGAATTTCGTTCTCCAGACATCAAAATGACCTCAATTCTCTCCTCCGTGGCTAAAGCCATCTTCCGTTACCTGCTACAAAATTAAACAAAATGCGCTGTAACTTTTGAACCATAACTGCTACTTCAAATCTGTTTACAGGAATGAAATTGTCAGAAAATGCTCATGTTATTTGATATATCACACGACCCACTTTCCATTAAAAAAAAATTGACTTAGATTGAAGATGGCCGATTTTAAAATGGCCGATCGTTCATTTTCATTGGCTTGCAGAATAGCAAGAATGAGTGTGCTACTTGAAAATGATAAAGCACTGGAGCAAGATACTTCAAATAATCATTTACCAAAGATATTGGAATTCGTCGATAAGTAAGGAATCATCATAATAGATTTATCGGAACTATTGAGACGCCATCGATTGCATGAAATGAAGTTTAATCGTCTCAAGTTACAAAAAAAGGGATTTACGTGCCTGATTTGGATTCGATACTATACTACTGAGAGATTTCCAATAAGCTGTGAATGCTTTCAACAACTTTCTTGTATAATTCTTACATACCGTGCAGAAGTAGAGGAGGACTCATTGTCTATTGTTGTTTGATGTTGCGATGCTTCTTGTCGGATGCTGCAATCTCGCGATGTGAATTGAAAAGTGCTGCGTTGAAAGTTAACTCGTTTTGAATAGGAGTTTTTATTGAAATCCCGCCTTTTGACGCAGAGTGCACGTGAGAAGTAGACAGGAGATAGAAAGAGAGAGAGAGAGAGAGAGAGAGAGAGAGAGAGACAGGAGGGAGAATTTCTATCAATTACTCTAAACGAAATGCATTGTCAGACAATAACAAATGACTCCTTTTCTTCCCTCCACTTGGAAGGAAATTGCACGCACACTGGAGAGAAAAAAATAATAAGTTTTTTTTTTTTTTTTAAATAAAAAATAGGAGCTTCTTGACTTCTTTTCCGTGCTTAAGGATTTTTTTTTTCTGTTTTAATAAAAGAAATGATATGGAAAAAAATTAGTGACATGGGGAGAAAGAAACAGAGTAAAAAAATAAGAAACGCATCGGAATTAATCGAGGAACTCGATCGGACGATTTTCGGAGTTGTTTGATATCGAATTTAATTTATTTTCTCTGTCTAGAAAATTTTTTTCTTCCTCTTTCGCTTCTTCATTCTTTTTTTAAATTTTATTTTCGTAATGATTGTGAGAGGAAACTAAAAAAAAAAAATAAATAGGGCTCTTTAAAAAAAAAAAAAATGTACCAGATTAAAATATTTATTTTTTAACAAGTTTAATTATTTAAAACAGGAATTTGTTATGCTGCTTTTAATTTATTTGCGGAGTTTAATTTTAAACAACAAATTCTTTGTAAACAAAAGAAAGAATGGTAAACAAATTTAATTAAATATTTGATCATTTACGACTTTAAAGCTACTTAAGAAATGCATGATCTGAATATTCCAGTAAGGTATGGGTAAGGTAGTCTATCTTTTGCGGAATGTTTCTGCCATCTTGAAATCGGCCATCTTGAATCTAAGTCAATTTTTTTAAAAAGGAAAGGGGGTCGTGTGATATATCAAACAACATGAACATTTTCTGACAATTTCATTCCTGTAAACAGATTTGAAGTAGCAGTTGTGGTTCAAAAGTTACAACACATTTTGTTTCATTTTGTAGCAGGTAAGTGAAGATGGCTTTGACCACGAAGGAGAAAATTGAGGTCTTTTCGATGTCTGGAGAACGAAGTTTCCGTGTCTTTCTAACAATCGGCACCCAGAAAGACCTCCAATTTCATACAACACTGTCAGGTGCTTAATTAAGAAATTACAACGCATTTTGTTTGGAATTACAAAAGGCTGGACTGTTCTCCATAAAGGACAGTTATTTAGGGTGTGTCTAAAAAGTCCGACCGGTCGCGAACAGCTTGTCCATAAAGTAACGATCGGTCGCGATGAGCGTTTTCATAACGCGACCGGAGTCCAACGCCGGTCGGCTGCCTCGATGAGTAGAATCAAAATGGCGGACTAAAGTAGAAAATTCAAGTGTTCGAATGCCCAATACGTAATAAATATATTTTGGAGAAAGGAGATAGAGAAATACATCATTGGACAGCATCAAGAAACAAGAAATGAATACGAAAAGGAAAAGACGGGTGAAGAAAATTTATGTATGTACACAATTTTAATTCGTAGTAACTTAAATGAGGAGGAAACTTGCTGCCACGCCATTTTGAAGCAGAATGCTCACGACCGCGCTGTCCATGAACGAACAAACGGAAGCAAACGGCCGCCGACCGATCGCCGATCATACCACGTGACCTGTTGGCGACCGGTCGGACTTTTTAGACACGCCCTTAATGTGTTCAACATGGTGTCCCTCTTGGTCAAGGCACATTTGAAGGCGCTGAATCCAATCGTCATGCAGAAGGATTTCCGCAGAAATGCTGGCACACGCTTCATCAATGCGTTGCTGGAGATGGTGTCTGCTTCTGATTTTCTCAGCATATACGATTTGCTTTAAACGACCCCACAGATAAAAGTCAAGTGGTGTGGGATCAGGTGATCTGGATGGCCATTTCCACAGCACCACGTCGGCCAATCCAATGACCAGGAAATTGAGCACGAAGAATTCGTACGATCGATGACTGGCTGATTCCACTGACGCCAAAACCACAGTCCCAGTTTCTCGGAATTTCTTAATTAAGCACCTGACAATTTTGTGTGAAATTGGAGGTCTTTCTGGATGCTGGTTGTTAAAATCTGCAGCTATGACACGAAAACTCGTTCTCCAGACATCAAAATGACCTCATTTCTCTCCTCCGTGGTCAAAGCGTTCTTCAGTTACCTGCTACAAAATGAAACAAAATGTGTTGTAACTTTTGAACCATAACTGGTACTTCAAATCTGTTTACAGGAATGAAATTGTCAGAAAATGCTCATGTTATTTGATATATCACACGACCCCCTTTCTATTTTAAAAAAAAATGACTTAGATTCAAGATGGCCGATTTCAAGATGGCGGCTATGTTCTGTACATACCGTAAAAAATAGACCACCTCACCCATACCTTACTTGAATATTCAGATTTCCCAATTCCTGCAAGGTTTTCGAAAAAACGGGGTGTACTGCGACTTTTGACTCACCCTAACAACTAAAACGCAAAGTAAAACTCAAAATCCGTAATTCGGTCTGTAGTCGTAGTATTATGTCAATTTCAAAAGGTAATATTTAACCATAGCACAATTTAAAATCTCTTGTTCCCCCACTCATTATGGATAAGGTCTGGTAACTCCTTGTTGGTGGGCCAATTTTATTGCAAAGCAGTGTATATAGTACTAGGTAACCACAAAAGTTCGTTTTTATGTTGCCATAAAAGGAAGTGATAGAAGATATGCAAATGAGTGTATAGTGTGCTCCAAAATCTGTCGGGGGGG
>JAHWFO010006836.1:0-19539 GCA_023313115.1 Rhysida immarginata | reverse complement strand
CGGATGCCGCAAACTAGTCTTCCTAGGCAGTTGTTATTTTCCAAGCCGGTGGGTAAGAGACCAAGGGGTCGGCCTAGAACCAGGTGGCTAGACTACCTGGAGAATCTGGGTTCGAGTCGCTTTGATATTACCAGGGAGGACATGCGCCTGATGGCGGAAGATCGCGATCGCTGGAGATCCTCCATAGGGCTGCTGCCCCCGCGACCCTAACGGATAAGCGGGTTTGAAAAGTAAGTAAGTAAGTAAGTATTCATTCTTGGTTTAAAATGTCTGCAGCTAGGCAAGAAGATTAATATAGCATTCAGCAAAAACTAAGTTTAAAACATAGCAAATTTCTTAAACATGTTGAATGTAGATGGCTAATATTATTGCCTGCCATTGAGAGAATCCTGGAACAATGGGAAGGACTACAAGTGTATTTCATTAACGAACTTCCAAAAACGTCAGCCCTCTGTTTCGTCAAATGCTCGCTATACAAGAATCAGGAACAAGTTAGTTATGAAGCAAAATTGTGTTTCTTAAAATCAGTTGCTGAATCATTCAGTTCATTCTTAACATTTTTTCAAAAGCAGGAACCACTTATTCATTTACTCTATGATGAACTTATTCTTATTACAAAGAAAATTTTAGGGAAGTACTATTTATTTAGTGATTCAGGACTTAGAGATTCTTCACTCAGCAAAACTAAGGTACTTTTTCTTTTTTTTCTGTTTTTTTTATTATTTAGTTTCTTCTTTTTTTGTAAATGACTTGGCTTTCTGATTTCTGTGCTTCTACCGGTTTATAAATTAGTATTAATATGATGAATTTTTATTTCTATTTAAAAATAAAGATTTTTTTTTCTGTATAAGTTTGTACATTTTATTTCTCGCGAGGAGTCAAAAATGGGGGTCGCGTTATACAAGAGGATAGGATTTTTGCCGATTTTTTTGGGCCGAAAAAGTGGAGTCGCGTTAAATAAGAGGTCGCGTTATAGTAGAAGATTTACGGTATATCAGAAGTGATATTTTGAAAGAGTGCAAGAAAATTTCACAACTTAAATGTCTCAACCTTGAAAATGAGAGCATTCGTTTAAAAGAAAAATATCTTGAAATGGGAGATAGAGATCATTCTGCATTAATCGCACTACCTCAGGAAAAATGTAAAATTATCGTAAAAGGTATCTATGGTTTCACAGTTTATGTTAGAAAAGTTGCCTTTGGATAATGAAATTCTCAAAAATTGCAAAGCCCTTCAACCTCAAGTACACCAGGAAGCATGGACTTGAAATGCTATGAAAAATTTAGCTAAGGCATTACCTATAGAAATTGACATTGATCATTTAAGCGATGAATGGAGATTTTATCAAAATGAGACACTTGCAGAAGAGAGTCTCAATACAAAAACAAGAATTGATCATTATTGGAGGCATTTTTTCTGCATGAAGACTTCTTCAGATCAATTGAAATATCCTTCGATTATGAAGCTTGTTAAAGTTGTCTTGGTTTTGTCAGACGGTAATGCTGCAGTTGAAAGAGGATTTTCTGATAGCAACATGATTATCAGTTCTGACGGAATAAAATTATCTGAAATTTCAATAAATGGTATCCTTTCCATTCAAGATGGACTTAAAGATTACAATAATAGGCCTCACATGGTTCCGATTACAAGAGAAATCTTACAAATGGCCTGCTCTGCTCATAGTCATTACATGCAGCGTTTAGAACAAGAACAGAAAAAAGCAGAAGAAATGGCAAGACAGCAGAAAATGAAAGAACAAAAGAAGATTTAGTTGAAAAATCAAAATTATATGCTGAGAAAGAAATAAGACAAGTTGCAGAGATAGAAGTTGGAAATGATTTGCTCAGGGATGGGAATGAAAAACTTAAACAGGCGCTTTGGAGAAAAAAATAAATTAGATGTTGCACATAAAGAAATGGAAATTAATAGAAGCAAACAAAAAGTGGTGGAAAAAAGAAAGCAGACTATAATTAACAGTTTTTTTTCAACATCAGAAACTCCTGCAAAAAAAAATTAAAAAGAAATAAAAATATTCATATCATTGCTTATTGAAAAGGGAAGGAAAAATTCCGCGACCCGGATTCGAACCAGGGACCATGCCTATCGCTGGCAATGCTCTAACCAACTGAGCTACCGCGGATGTGAACGGCTTTGCTGTTACAAGATATCCAAATAAGCTTCATTGAAGCCACAACGCAGCAACTCAATCGGCAGAGCAGGCCCCGACTCGAAGGTCGGGAATAGTCCCTACCCTTTAACCATCAAATAAATTAATGAAAATATAAGATAATGACTGAAGAAACACTCCAATTTGTCTTTCGAGATATTGGGAGTGTTTGTTCAGTCATTATCTTATATTTGATATCATTGCTTATTGAAACAAACTGTTAATAGCTGTATTTTATATTAAGAATTAAGTTTTAACAATTGAATTTTTTCAAATTTTAAGATTCTCATGAAAAGAAACATTTGACATAAAGAATGCGGCATTCAAACTTTTTAGTTCATTTAAATTGTAAATGTCAATTTTAATAAATCTTCTAGATGAAAACGATTTGTAATGGTCTGGCCTCCAGTTCCTATATTTTTACAACATTTCCTATATTTGGCAGATATCATTCCTATAAATGTACATTAAAATTCCTATATTTCCCAATTAAAAACTGACTGGGATGACTGCACTCCACTATTTCTACTACCACAATTTTTACATACCCTGTCTTGAAACATCCACCCACCCACCCACCCACCCACCCATATTTGATAAATTGTTGATCAAACCTAATAAAAAAAGACTTCATTCTCTTCCTTCTAACATTAGCATAAAAACTACTGCGCCCTCCGCCCTTTGCACGAAAACTTGAAAACGGATTACCTTTTTCAAATTCTGTTTTCAGAAAGATCTTAGCTCGGCCGTATCAACTTTTCAGAATTTTTCGTGGATCCCTTCGAGTCGAATTCAAAGATACTGGCATGTCATATAACAACAAGAAGGAACACATTATTGACATCGGCGCAAGCAAGCACGTGAAATCGCTTTGTCGACGCACGATTGCTCAAGTGCTCAGAATGTAGAAGTAGCGGAGAAATGGAGTTACTTATTTTACACAAGATTTGAATCACCCTTCATCATTTGTACATTTTTTGAGGCAGAAGGTTGAAATTCGGAATGTAGCTTGCTTGTGATTGGTACACTGGGGTGGGATTCAGAGAGGGCAACATGAAATTCAGTATCTATCCAGATGTACATTGATATGAAGTTTAGGCCTAATTGTTCCAGTCGGGGTGCCATTCACTTGGTCCTTAGAAGTATGGCATGTGATATAGCTTACGTTCGGAAAGGATGAGAAAGGAAAGAATCTACATTCTCTACATACTATGTTCGAGAAAATTAATTTTTGATGAAAAAAAACTTGGGGAGAGGTAAAAAGTGCAAGAATAGATGACCACAGAATCTGCTACTTGCCTAAATTACCCTACTCGGGGGGGGGGGGGGGGAAATTTTTTTTCAATAAATGTATAAATGTATTTCTGCTCCTTGGAATGTTTACAAGATTTTATTTTTGTTGGTTCATTTATAAAGCCTCCAATTTGCTATATGGACCAGTGATAATGGTAACACTGGCATAGCAAATGGAGATAGGACCCCTTGTCTCTCTGCTTAATTACCGAAAGCGATCTGCCTTTGGAAATTCGTACCCTAGCTCCTTTCCTTTGAAGACGAAGAAGATTTTCCACTAGGATTTCTGTTAGTGGTTGTTGCGCCCGTCACTAGTTGATATAAAGGCCTAATTATTTTTTTCTATCTGTAGGATTAGATTAATTGTTAATTTTATTTTCTTGTGGCCTAACTTTGACCAAAGTATTTGAATTTTTGTAACCTTTCCTTAAATAAACAAATAGTACCTTGGCGTTATCATCAATTGGAATCGTGACGTGAACAAAGCAAAGAGGGCTAAGTACAAGTCTTATTTCAGATTTCTCATTAAAATGTTTTTGCCTTCGTTTCCGGCCTACACATTTTTTAAAAATATTAACAAAAACTTCCATACATGAAGTACTCTCTTGAACTGTGAAAATAATAATAGAGTGTGTCCATAATATGCCACTTATCGACGGTTAGATTTTGTCGATGAGTTCAGCCTAGAAGACCCCCCTGGGAAGAAAGAGCGCCCTACAAGGCAGTGATTCGGACCATCCTGCGTGGGTGAAGCAGTCGCTCCAGAATGTTACCCTGAGGACCATTGCCCAGCTTACATCCACTCGGATCGGAAAGTGTGTCCAAGATCTCGTGATGAACACGGTGAGGCAGACGATGACCTGGTGGCTGGACTACTGAAGTGGCATACAAAGTATAGAAAACCGAGGCATATTCTCGATGTCAGTCATTGGCAACGTTTCCTTCCCGGATTATTGGAAGATGTAATACCACCCTGCCCTCCCCTCCCCTCCGTCTCCCCCTCTTCTGACAAGCGTTTTTCTTTTATCATAATGTGGAACACCTCTTTTTGCCTATTTCAGTGTATCTGATGTGGAATTTATTTCGTAAGGGTGAGAATCGTCCCACCTTTCGACAGTTCTCTCAGAAAGACGTTTCCAGCTTGTGTTGTTTTGTTTAGTTTTTCATTATTGTTGTCTCTTTAGTTGTGGATAAAGAGTTTTGTTTTTTCAATTCTTTCACTTGTCAGACGATTTGATTCGGTTGTTTTGACTGGGTCTTCGTTCCAAGCAATCGAAGAAGAGTCCAAACAAAGTTTACCTTCCCCCGCCCACTTGTCTCTTTTGCCCATGAGGTAATAAGCCAAGTGACGGATGCCTTTGCTCGGAGACGCGCCATGGAGACGACGTCGCTTTCGAATCAGGTCTGGAATGGCACACACAAGCACGCACGCCTCTGGTCTCTTAGCATCTCTTAGCAATTTGTCGAAAGGTTCTCAAAAGAAATGGGCCCCCCCCCCCCACCCCCTCTCTCCCGTCGATTCACTTAGCCTTGTCAAAGTAGACCGCCGACTTGTTTGTCTTTGGTCGTCCCTCGACTCGAATGAAGCTTGTTTGTGGGTGGGTGGGTGGGCGGGTGGGTGAATGCCCTCGGGTAGGCAAAAGGCAACGTGAAAGTGAACTTGCCGTTTGTGCAGAAAGCATGGGCCGACGAAGAGCCAAACGGGCATTGCATGCGTGACCCGGCAGAGCGCACCTAAGCGGCTAGTCGACTCCTTCGCTTGAAAATGAATCGGCAATGCTTGTCGACACGGGAGCTGTGATCGGAGTTGTTTTACCTCGAGGCCGCAGCCTAAACCTAAGGAGGCCCCCCCCCACGGCAAAGAAGACCGCTTTCGTTTCGTGGCAAAATGATGAAAGAGAGTCGAGTGAGCTCTAATGAAGTGGGTCTCATCTCCTCTTCCAGAGCGTCACGTGTTGTTAACTGAAATTCAAAGGAGCAAGCAGACTCGATCGACACACTTAGCCGACTTTCACGAAGCGACCGAATTAGACCTGACAACGGAAAAGGTAATAATGCTCCCTCCTCCTAGGGCTGGCTTTCGTTTTAACAACGCGAATGGCGATGGCCTAGCGGAATAAATTCCCCATCCCCCGCTCGATTTTATTTATGGGGTTTTTTCTTTTGTTATGTTCCCCGCAGAAGAGGCTCGAAAAATAGAACACAGGCCTCGAGAAGATAGAGGAGGCAAAAGACAAACGCTCTTCTCACCCTCGTGCCTAGTGTAGAATGGGCTAGAATGCAGATGACCCAAGTTCTCGACTCTGCTGGCTGTGGGAGAGGGAGAATGCGTAAAGCTAGGAGTCGTGTCGATTGGGGCACAAAATGACAAAATTAGATGTCGATGAGCCCAGTAATCGAACGTACCAACCAACCAGCCAACCAACCCAGTGCACTCGTGAGAAAGCGAATGCTGAGCCAAGGATGGTTTGCTTCGGTCTGAGTAGCCCCGGGTTAATTTGGAGAACTTCCCTCACTCTTGAGAACTCGGCGTTGAAAGGAGGAAGGCGGCGTGGGCGTGGGGGTGGGGGTGGGAGGGGGAAGTGCACGCATTTTTCTGACTTTCGTCGCTTTGTTGGGTCCTAAATGGACGACCAAAAGAACAAAGCAAGCGGCGCTGATGATTCCCGTCTCCGATTGTCGATGAACTTGCCTCCCCACTCCCACCCAAGGCTTCGATGTGAGCTTTCGATCTCTTTCGTACAGGAAAAGCCGAAAGAGACGGGGGGAGGGGGGGGAGCTATTGGGTGCGGCCAACGAATCGTGAAATGGATGGATGGGGTTTAGCGGCCAAATGAATTTCTCGTCGTCGTCTTCTCCTGACTAATTGAGTTCGGTAATCGCATTTGCGAGGAGGAGGAGGAGAGCTCCAAGGGTTAATCACGAATCCGTCGTAGGCTCAATGAACAGCATCTACTGCTCTTCTTCATCCCATCTTCTTTTTACTCGACGTCTTTCCCTTTTAGAAGAGATCATCAGCCAACCGATGAGGGAGGGAGGGAGGGAAGAAGAAACGGAAACAGCCTACCTTACCTGACAATGACTGCGAGGAAAGTAAGGTAGCCGAGGAGTGGGAGGAGCATTCTACATGTTCACTGGTTGGTTGGACACTTTGATTGGAAGTTTGTGTCTCGGCCCCTTTTTTTTTTAGGAGAGCGTTTGAAATGTCCCAAAATTGTTTGATATTGAGAAATTCCTCCTCCTCCTCCTGGGCCCGACTCAAAAACACTCAACTTGGCTTCGTTTGATAAGGCAAAGAAAACGTGGAGGACGAAGCTTTTGGGGAGGGGGGGGGGGGTTTCTTTTGGATCTCGGCGGAGGTTTTTGCTTCCTCCTCCTGAACCTTTTTTGTTTAGTTGAGTTTATACAAAAATAAAGTTGAAGGGGGAAAGTTTGAAAGCGAAGGATGACGTTGATGATTCCATCGGTTCCGATGTTGACATTTGACCTTTTGCTGTGGGATTTTTATTTTGAACGAGAGGGTCACATGATATAATTTGTAAAGCCTTGTTCGGTCCTTTTTGCTCGCTCTTGTATTCGCGATAGATGATGGCTTGCTCAAAGATCAATAGCGTTCGACGGCTCATTGAAAGCTTCAGAAGAGCTCGTGCGTGAGCGGCACGGAGTCTGTTCGATCCAGTCGAGTGGGCGTCCATTTTGACACCAAACTTTCCCTTCGCGAGCACGTGGAAAACGCCTCAATTTTCTGTATCACCACCACCACCACTACCATGGCCACGAGTGTTATCGTCATACAATTGCGTTCAAGTCTGTTATTGCACACCGACGAAAGAGTGTGCTTCCGAGAATCCGATTGAGCAAGACGAATGCAGCCAGAAGTTGCCCCGCTCCATTTGTCCCAGCGTTTCGCTCGTACTCCCTGGATACAGCGGAGCCACGATCGCTCTGTGCATGGCCACGTTTTCCATCCGAGTTGCCGAAAGGTTCCGCCCTCGGAGCGTTACACAAAGCTGACGGAAGCATTCAATGTTGAGACAGCAGTGCCAGGTTTCTGCTTGGACAAATCACTCAAAGCAGCGAAGAACCTCGGAGTGACCCACTCGCTCGCTAGAGAGAGCATGGCTAGCCAAAAGCACAAACGCAAGATCCCTCGTCATCAACTTCAGTTCCGGTTGAACCCACTTTTTTTGGTTAGTGCAAAATCAGTGAACGTACAGGCAGGTTGCTGATGGTGTCCCTCAAGTCCATTGACCCTGATCTTGTTAGCTCCACCGCTAAAAGAAAATGGCCCTCCTCCACACGCTCGTCACTGACTTTGCACCAACGCTAGCGATGGAAAAATCCCGCCACCACGAGTCAGCCCCCGAAATAGTAAAGGAGGAGGAATTCCCGATCTGCGAGCCGGGTGCCTGCCCTGTTATTGGCTTTAGAGCAGTTGGAGATACGAGATAGATAGCCTCCTCGGTAGAGGCAACGACCGTGACAGGAGCGGTCCCCTCGTTCGGATTTTGTTCCGTTTTGGTCCGTTCATGCTTTTACCTTGTGTGGGGAGCATTGACTCTTGTTGTCATGTATTTGCGCGTCCCTTCATCCCCCCACTCACCTCTTGCTAGGTCCAGCAGTGCTCCAGCCCAGTGAGAAGAGCAGTAGCCGCAGAGGAAGAGAGATCTGCATTGCACGATGCTTGTACCAGGAATTCTTTGTCGTCGTTTTGCTTCTCGGAAAGAAACTCGATACGAGGAGACGAGGGAAAGCAGCGGCGAGGCGAACGACAAAGGTTTCTCCTTCTCCTCTTTCGTTTGCGGTGGCGGTGGCGGTGGTGAAGGAAAAAGGAAGCGAGAAAGAGTGCTGTGCCTACCTACTCCTTTGAGCAATCAAACGATTAACAAGAGGAAGATAACTGCGCACGATGCTGGAAAACATTGACGCGCTTTTATCATCACAGCATCGGAACATGAACAGCTCTCTTCTCTCACCCATCTTGTCATCGCAGCATCCATCTGCAGTTGACCAGTGTGCCTCATACAAATTGCAAGCTGATGGAAAAGAACATTCTCATTCACAAGTCCTGGTCCTGCATCACTCTCTCTCTCTCTCGTTTACGCTGTGTGCGGTGGACGCTATGCATCCGACAAAAAGGTTTCCCTGCCTATTATGTTTTCATGTGGCGCCGCCTGCTCACACACAGATACACACACACTCACGCATTCACAGCTACGGTTGCTCTATGGGGTACGCGTCGCTAAGGGCGTGGACGGGCATGCAGCGTAAGGTTGACGCGCTCATCGCCAGCTCCTTAATTTTTTTTTGCTTTGATTCGAGTGAATAGGTTACGACTTTGGCATTGTTTGATGAGCAGTGGGGGGGGGGGGATGCATAATTCTTCCACTTAAAGAGAGGAAAGAAAGAATTTATTTATTTTTTTGTTGTATTGAGTTTTATTGGAATTGTACCTCCAATGTAGAAAACTTTATGAATGAAATGAAGAGTTAAATAATTGGATCAGACCCGAAAGGAATGAGAGTGGAAGAGTTGCATAGTAGTGAGAAAAGAAGGAATAGCAACGCCCTCTAGGTTAACCCCCACAGTACGAGGATCGGGTTTAGGCCCACGACTACATGCTCTCTCTCTCTCTATGTATTCGACCTAAGCAAACGACCCCAAAGACTTGAGACACGATGAACAAGCCACAAACAGCGAGGAATCCAACTTAATGGGCACCTAGATCCTCCTCCTCCTCCTCCTCAACAAAAAGAGTAGGCTCATAGTCAAACGGATGAATCTCCACCGTGGCTTCTGAACACAAAGCAACACTAATTGAAATGGCATCAAAGTTGCTTCTAATCAAATCCTACAAACTGAATGTGCAGCTATTATCTACTTGCAACAAACACTACTTCTAACTGAGTAAGTGGAAGGGGCCGCATTGGACTCATCACATTTGCAATCCCTATTATGCTTTCCAAATACTGCTACCTACCTACCTACCTACCTACCTACCTACCTACCTACCTACCTACCTGCCTACCTACCTACCTACCTACCTACCTAGCTAGCACATCCGTTAAACTCAATACTAGAACATTGCATGAGTGAGCAAGCGGATGAAACTTAGCTGAAGGGAATTAGTGAAATATTCTCTATTATTTCCTTTGACTGATAATACAAAGAAAGAAAGAAAAGATGGATGTCCATTTGCCCCGATGATGATGATGATGATGATGAAGTCGTTTGGCAACGCGTTGGCACCAATCAACATCTACCACGTAGCAGTAGGATTTAAAACCCCAATAGAAATAAAAGAAATGTTAAAACAAATAGTCACCCGATGTGGAGCAATCCAAACATTGAAGGAGACGAAACGAAGAAAGATTACAAGAAAACAACACAAAAGCAACAGGAGAAGGAGTGTTTCGTCTCCTTCAATATTTGAATTGCTCCACATCGGGTGACTATTTGTTTTAACATTTATTTTATTTCTATTGGGGTTTTTTTGAATTAAAATGGACTATCGTTTTTTTTTTAAATAATTGGACAGAATTGAACTCGTCCTCTTATTAGAGAATTACTACTACCACGTAGTATTGCTGCTGCTGCTGCTGCTATTGAGTGATGACGGCGTAAAAAGTCTCCTCCCCCTTGAGTGGCTTGCGCAAAAGGGGAACTGTGGGGCGTTGCGCATTTCATTTGGACCGACTGACACGAAACGACACGCAAGAGAGCAAGTCCAAAAAGCGTTCGTTGGGCCGTCCCTTACTCAGAGAGCGTCGTCGATCGTCGAACAAAACGTCTACGGCTGTTCCACTTGAAATGAACCCACCACCCAGCGACTCGTTTGAACTTGAGCACCTTCTTAAGAGAAAAGAAGAGACGCCTAGGTAGACGGGGGTGGGGGGGGGGGCGGTGTGCTTTCGGTCGCTCTTGCAGCTTTTCGGACGACGACGAGGAGGACGTGGTGGCCTGGACTGTTCCTGTTCGTCCGTCGTTTTGGGAAATGTTGCCCCTATCGGCGAGCGTCCTAGCACGTGACTCCGGAGAAATGGCTCGTGCTGCGCGCCCACGATTCGTTCGAAACCATTAGAGGACGATCGGATCGCTTTCCACGCCAATGCTCCACGCCCCCACCCCCTCCTCCCTTTTGTCTCTTTCAATAAAAGCAACGACGACCGCAAGAACCGTGTGCGCTCGACAGCGAAGTCTCCGTGGGAAGAGGTGGATCTTTTCCAGAGGCAGGAGGAGGGTGTATTCGTGCTGGCTCACCTACCACCCACTCATCTTTCGTTTCTTGGAGGCGAGGTGAGCTAACGACGAGTGCGGCGGCGGAGGTTGCATCGACTCGGCGCTTCTTTGTCGTCGTGGTCGATCTCATCCCTCCCCCCCCCCCCCCCTCGAACCCCGAAGTTAAGATTTTGCAAAGGAGGAACCGCAACCTCAGGTGGGCCCTCTCTTCATTCTGTTTCCTTGCCGAAGAACGACGATACACAAACCGTTTTCGGTTGACGTAAATGTGCGCGCTCGTGTGTATGTGTGTGTGTGTGTGTCGTTAATGGGCCTCTAAACGGCAGGCGCATTCGGGGTAAACTCGTAGAGCGAGCGAGCGAACGAATGAATGAATGAATGAATGAAACTGGAGGAGGAGATGATCGATTGGACACCCTCGCTCAGCTGCTTTTGGGTGCTTCGGCGTTTTGGAGGAGGTAACGATGCGTCTTGAAATTCGTTTTATGTCAAAAGACCTTCCTTTTTTTGTGCATTGCCGAGTGCTTGCTCTCTTGTTTTGGGCAGATTGCTTTGCGCTGAGCGAGGTAAGGTGAGCACGAGTTCTTTTTTTTTTTTTCCTTTCCTCTTTTACTCAAACGGAAGAAGGAAGAAGGAGCGCTCTCCTCGCAACGTTTCCGAGTGAATGACGGTTAGCCGAATGTTGCAACGAGTGAGTATGTGTGTGTGTAGGGGGGAGGGGGAGGGCAGTGATGCGTTGAAGCGCATGCGCTGACGTAAGTAAACGAACGGTGAGCGCACTTTTCGACGGAAAGCCATTCGGGTCAGAGGTGCCGAAGGGTAACGGACGCGGGCACACACATCGCGGCGCTCTTTGCCTCATTCGTCGCCTTTGACGCTCCGTGAACAGTGAAGAGTTGCTTGTGGGTTGGCGCATGCGAGACAGAGGCCGAGAAGGAAGGAGACCGAGCGATGGCCGAAGCGAACTTGTCGTGGTCGAACGGGACGCAGGAGTTGTTGGTGGAGGCGTGGAGGAACGCGTGCGCCTTTTATTACCCGGACTTTACGCAGTTGGCTCCCGTGCGTAACGCGCTCATTGCCGCCCACGTGATGGTGATGGCCCTGGCGATCGGCGGCAACGCTATGGTGGTGGTGACGGTGTTCGCCGATCGGCACATGCACACGGCCGTCAATTACTTCATCGTCAACCTGAGCGCTTGCGACCTCCTCGTCGGCCTCTTCGTGCTCCCCTCGCAGCTGCTCGAACTGACGGCGCCCGCCCACTGGCACCTCGTCAACGACACCCTCTGCACCGTCATGCGATTCCTCCAGACCGTCGTCGTCTTCTGCAGCGTCTACACCCTCGCCGCCATCTGTATCGAAAGGTAAGAAAACAAAAAAAAACGGACGGACGGACGGACGAGGGAAGGAATGAAGATCTCAATCCTTCTCCTCCTCCTCCTCCTCCTCCTCCTCCTCCTCTTCCTCTTTATCTGTGGGTCGCCGTGCGGCCACGAACACGGCTAAAGTTTACCTTCTTAATTGTTAACGTTGCTTTGAATCGGCTTTATCTTCTTCGGGAGTAAGGGCCAAAGTATGTCTGTATGTGCTCTGTAGTGGAAAAGGGGACCAAAGAGTGTCTTGTCCTCTTCATTTTTTTTATGTGCCCCTCTTTGCCCCCCCCCCCTCCTCCTATCCCGTCTGTTTTTTCTTCTTCTTCTTCTTCTTCTTCTTCTTCTTCTTCTTATTCCATGTGTTTGGACTCGTCAAAAAAAAGAGAGAGAGCGAGAGAGAATTCCTTCTCCTAACGATGCAACAAGTATGAGCAACACGTGCGTCGAATGGGCTAAAAGGGAACGCATGTGTCTCCCTCTCCTTTTCCACCCCCCCCCCCCCCCCACGGAAATCCTCGACAACCTACTCATATCCCCCCTCCCATCCACCCACCGCCTCGTTTCGCAAAAAAAAGGTGACTTAGTTTGGAATCTCCAACCCGAAACATTGAATGATGCACCAAATATATTGGAGAGTACATAAACGTTTTCTTTCTTTCTTTCTTTCTCAATGAATAAGTGAAGTGGGGGGAAAATAAGCGCGGGTGTCTATGTTTAAGGTGCCTCTTCCTCCTTTGTTCTGTGATCACGATCGAATGCGAGACGTGCAATCTTTTCGCAGTATCTAAACATGCCAAAGCGAGTGTATTTTGTATGAGGAAGAATTAAAATGATTGCATGACCCGTAGAGAGGAAGGAACATTGTAGCCCAGAGAAGAAATTCAACTTGTGAATAGTAAAATGTAATGTAAGGTTATTGTAATGGGAAAGAGTTTATTATTGTTCCACGGCGCTATCTGTTAATTAATGCGAGCACCACCTCTACTCAAAGCCTGAGCGCATTGTTGGTAGAAATGCGATTAAAGATGACTGCCTATGACGTTTCCGCGCTCAGGCTTTCTCTTTAGGTGCTGGTGGTGGTGGTGGAACACGCGAACAATTTGAATGCGCGAGCTTTGACACAATATGAATTAAATTAAAGCTAATTGCCGCGCAAACTGCTGAATACGAGGCGCATCCAGAAAGTAAGTTTCCCGATGTTTTCCCCTTTAAAGTAAACGTAATTGCGCATGCGTAACAGATCTATGACCTATCAATCATATGCCAGCCTCGTGCCAGTAGCGTGGTAGCAATGGTCCGAAATGGAAGCTCTTATTTCTTCTCCCGCCGCCTGCCGTGATAAAGTTGTTGAATGCACAAAGCATTGCGCCAATTGAAATTGATCGTCAGCTCTGTCAGGTCTATGGGCCGAACATCACGAGTAAGCAGATGGTGCGTCGCTGGTGTAGGCAGTTTTCCGAAGGTCGTCAAAGTGTCCATGATCATCCCTCATCAATGATGATCTTGTTGAGCTTGATGGAGAACGGTCGCTCGCTTGACGATTACGGAGCTGAGCACCCATTTTCCGCAGATATCGCGATCCTTGTTGCGTGAGATGGTCGCTAAGCACCTGCTGTTCAAAAAATTGTGTGCCAGGTGGGTGCCGAAAAACCTGACACCCGAACACAAAATTCAACGCTTAGGAGCAGCACTCACATTTCTGCAACGGTATCACGATGACGGCGATGAAACTTGGATTTCGCACACCAGCCCGGAAAGCAAGCAGCAGTCAATGCATTGGCGGCATAGTGGATCTCCGGTCGAGACGAAATTCAAACAGACGCTGTCGGCACGCTGTTCTCGGACAGGAAGGGCTTTCTGCTCGTTGACTTCCTTCCACGTGGTGAAACAGTAAACGCTGTGAAACACTGCGCAAATTGCGATGAGGCGTGGAAGGCTTACTGCAGGTGTTGTGCTCGACGGAATTTGGCTGGGAGTTGTTTGATCATCCACCCACTCACTCACCCACCCTACAGCCCTGATCTTGCTCCCAGCGATTTTCACGTTTTCTTGCACCTCGAGAAATTCCTGTCCTCCGGTGAGCGTGTGTCACACGCTGGTTCCATTCACAGGCTGCAGAGTTGATCCCACGATACGACAAGTGGTGGCTATGTTGAAACATTGCCTGCTCTACTTGTTCCTCTAAGCGGGAGTTGTTTTTTTAGTTTGTGGATGCGCCTCGGAATCTTGTTGTTAAGAGCGGCAAAACGTGAAGCAAATTGAGCCAGGAGTGAGCCGTCGAGTAATTAGCTTAGCTGTCTGGCTGCTTTGTTTTTGAAGATTTTGGACCCGAGGAATAATCAATTCCTCAAAGTTGTTGTGCATGGTAACACCAGCAATCATTTTGCACAAGCAGAAATCAAAATGAAGGACGATCGAAACGAAATTGAAATTGAAACCATGATCGATAAAATAGAATAAAATACAGTTGACAGTTACGGGACCGAGGGAGTGTCGGATTATCAAATGAAGGTTGATTGTTTTTAAACTGAATTTTGACTTTTGAGGAGAGAAAAAAACTCAATTAGGCATAATACAACAGTAGAGCAATCAGACGGGAGGAGGCTCTTTGTGTGTGTGTGTGTGTGTGTGTGCGCGCGCGCGCGTGTCTGTGTCTGCAGCAGTGACGTCATCCGAAGCGCGAGTCTACTGTACTTCAAATACAAAGTAAGCGATCAGTCCGTGATCGGCGTGTGAAAGAATTACTAATCAGCTACTCTCATGTTTAGCCATCATCTTCACTTACGTTCTGGGCATAACAACAATTGCTTCGGAGTCCATCATTGATCTGTAGTAAAGATTTAATGGTCAGGTGACTTTTCAGTTCCGGCGCCAACAATGGCTAAACGTGCAACGACGATACAAAACTGTTTCCGTAACACGTTTTGGTGTCGTTTTTTGCATCACCTCTTTTATAGGTGGATCATGTCCAGCCCTTTATCATACTTAAAAGAAATAAAAAACAAACTCCGTCTTCTATCCGCCCACCAACTCGCTTTGGGTCGGCTTCCCGCCGCTACTTCGACGCTTAGCGGAAAAGCCGAGGGCTCGTGCTAGCCCCCTTCTATTCACTTTGGCTCGAAGCAAACGATTCGTTTCCACAATGGAAGAAGGTATACTCTCTCTCTCTCTCTCTCTCTCTCACTAACTCACACCCACTCCTTTGAGCGCTGGAAAGGAAGCCAGCAAGTGTCCCCTGTTGTTGCGTTGAAAGAAGACGAGAACCTTAAAGGAAATGGATTGGGGAGGGAAGGGAAGGGACTACGTGCGTGCTTTGTGGCTCCTGAATATCCCGGGATGACGAGGGTGGCCCACTGAATGGTTCGGTGGAAGGAGGCTAGCGTGGGTGTCGACTGGATCGGAGAGGTTGGCCTTTGAATGGGGCTGTATCCCATGGTCGTTTTGAAGATATCCGTGGCGTCGATGTGGACAGGTCTCTGATTCGTAGAAAATGCTAATGCTTTGTCCAGTCGACGACGACGACGACGACGTTTGTTGGCTCGAAGAATGTTTTGTGTGTGTGAGTGTGTGCTAATCATTAAGAAGCGTTCGTCTCTTTCCACTCGAGCTCTCCTCTCTGAAAATAATTTAAAAAAATTGGTTGAATAATGAGGTGGGAGGGTGGGGGGGGGGAGGGGGTAGTTTAGTCGATGTGTTTAATAGGATTTGCTGAGCTGGGCTCGCTCTCGTCGGATTAAGGAAGAAGCCTCCCCGCCGTCCTCCTCTTTTGTGTGCCGTGTTTGTCTAAATGTCTGCTCCATCAATGAGAGACGATCGTAAAACGCGCGCGCGCGCGCCTGCGTGTGTTGGGAACGCTTCTCGATTTTGCTTAGAGGAACACGTCCTAGAGCACACGGAGGTGGGGGGGGGGGGGGATTCGTGCGGGGTTGGTTAAAGGAAGATTGTATCGATTGGGAGAATGGCGACGGCTGGTGCAAGGTGGTTGGCGCATTGACGAGAGAGAAGAGGGCACTACTGCGCGAAAGCCCTCGGCTCGATTAGCTCCTTCCAACAAAGAACGACGACATATTTATCAATGAAACGACAAGAGAGAGAGAGAGAGAGAGAGAGAGAGAGAGAGAGAGTAGGCTGTCGTCGTTGACCGCGTGGTGTCGAATTTCGCCGCCAGTGTTTGTCCTGGGCACGTGCAAAGGACAGTCGCGGGAGGTCAAAAATCGAACGAAGTCACCGACTCGTCTGTTTGCGGTACCTTGCTGATCGTTTCGTTTTGTCCGAGGTGTCCCTTTCTCCCCCTCTTGCGCGTGCTCTTTTTGTCACGAATAAACTAAAGGAGAAGAGGCCGCCACCTGGAGGCGAATGAGGGGGACCACGTCGCCTGTGGTTTGGAAGAATGAGCGATCGATCGATGAGCCCGGTGTTTTTGCCCCGTCACGTTGAAGAAGAAGAAGAAGAGTGGAGGCGCTCGTGCTTTTCTTTTTCCGCAGACGAGAGAGTTAACGCGGGTGAAGAGAGGTGCCCAAATGCGTCGTCGTTGCCCTCCGTCGAACTTTTTTTATGCAAGACGACTTCCGTCTGGTGAGTCGAAGGGGCTTTAGAGCGTTGGTGGTTGCCCCTGGCAGTCTGGTGTCCGGGTTTAAACTGCCGGTGCTCCTTTTCGGGCGGTGCGTCAGGAGGCATCTTCCCGTTTGAGAGGGTCGAGCCGCGCCGTGATGGGATTTGTGTGGGTTGTCATCGCTTTAAAAGAACGGAAGATGATGATGATGATGATGAAGAAGGAGGAAGTGGTGGCTGTGGAGTTGCTGATTTCTTTTAAGCCTGCTCCCTCTCCAAACAAACGCGAGGTGCTTTTGGTCGCGGGCCAAGGCCACCTGACTCGAGGAACAAAGGCCGAAGCAAGCAGACGCGCCCGAAGGAGTCGACTATGTTTAGCCACCGACGAGAGTTGGAAACATTTTGTCCACGCACGCACGCACGCACGCACGCACATTCTACAAGCGCGGCAAAAATTCTTCGAACACAACATGCACAAACGTATTTGGACTGCTTACGTTGTTTTCGTTATTTGCAATCCTTACGTGAACGAGTCCAAAATAAAAGTACGTGTTACCTAATCAACATTGCAGCAGCGAGAAGACATGAAGGGAACGTGCTACTTAAGAAATCCCAATTATATGGGGGAGGGGAATAAAATTGCAATAAATAAGTGGATGGATGAAGCACTTCTTCTTCTGCGGCCCCCCCCCCCATGGAATGTGTTACCTCAAATTGGACACGATTAGTAAATACCTAATTAATTAGTTGTTTTCTACGTTGGACTAATGCAGCAGCAGCATTGTTGTTGTTATCTATTTGTTTAGAGCAACAATCAAGTCAGTAGCACTGAAAAGAGAGAGAGAGAGAGAGAGAGAGATGCATTCTTTTGTTGTTGCTACATTAAGAAATTGTTAAGTGGCACCTGATTGGTCATTTGATTTTGGAGCTGCTGCGTGTATGTGCGTGCATACAAATAACAAAACGATTTAAGCATTTCCAAGTAGGAAAAGGGGTTGACTGGTTTTATGAGGGTGCCGAGTTGCGATATTTTCCGTGCCTGGGCCGATGCGTTGGGTGACGCGGCGTTCAGAAGTGTAGGCGCCGCCACTCAAAAGAGAGCGAGTCGAAAAAAAATGCCCTGTTTACGCCTCCACTCGCTCTAGGAAGATTGGCCGAAACGTGCCATTGTCTGATTTCCTCGGTGAACGTTCCCTCCCCCCCCCCCCCTCGACTCAGTCTAGGACAGGCCTATGAGTCTTCTTCTTTCCTCGATGACAGAATAAGAAGGGAGCTGCTGAGCAAACCAATACAAACAGTTTTTAACCGGAACCGTACCCTTGTCCGGCTGTGGGGGAGAGAAGTGATGGAACGTGCAAATGAATATTAATTGAGAAGATGTTTTTATTGTTGTTGATCATTGATAATTGTTAGTTTATTGACCCGTGAAAACAACGCGTACAAAAGCTGCTCCGAGTGTCCACCAACCATTTCGATCCGTGCATTGCATCGTCGCAACACTGACATTTTGCTGGCGACTGTAATGCCTTCGTGTGACCCTACAAGAAGTCGTACAGAGTGTGTCACGAAGATGGTCACGCACAATACGGGTGAAGTGTTGGAACCCCATCCGCGTCCCCCCTTACTGTCTGTAACGTTTGGTCACTGCCTTTAGAAACGGCCTCCTCCTCCTCCTCCTCCTCCTCTTGCGTTCGCTCATGCTCAATGGCAAGATTCTCGAGACTTTTGACACCTTTTCCCTCGCTGTTGCACAGTGTTTTAACGACGACGACTCGTGGACCCACTCCGATAACTGCGAAGAGCGACCCGACACCGTGACTCGGCCGCTGGAAACCTAGACGGAGGCCGTCGAGCCCGTGGCTTGGGTCGTAATTTTGGCAGACCACACGCGCCTTCCAGTCGACAGCATTTTCTCCGTGACACGTGGGTCGATCTTCTGTGTGTGGGTGCTTGTGTGTGTGCGCGCGCATTAGTCAAGGGGCTTAGTTGATGTTGTTTGCCGATCTTTACAAAGTGGGTGGGTGGGTGGGTGGAAGGATGGATGAATAGGTAAATCCCCAGTCCAGTGTCCTTTGAAGAGCCTCTCGGAGACTCTGGATGCATCGAAAGTGTCGTTGTAAAACCGTTGACCCTCGAGATAATCGGTTCTCTCTCTCCTCGTCCTCGCTTTGTTTTTGCTTCGGAACAAAACGTGCGCCGTTGACACTGTGAAAAAAAACAGAACTCCGACCCCCCCCCCCTCTCTCTCTCTCTCTCAGCTGAGCAGAAAAAAAAAGCGGCGCTCGGGAGCAAGTTTGTTTTAGTTGTTGCGACGAGCGAGTGATGAAAGGAGACGGTGCTGTGGTTGCGCGTGGCCATTGAAAACCGTCTCGCGTTCGTGGTTTGAATGTTGTCGTGGGCGTTATGAAGTTGACCGTGATGGATGAGGTCGAGTGAACGATGGCCACTTGTTGTGCCTCGACACGACCATTTTTCTCCCGCGCCCAAAATGGATTGCACGAGCAAAGGGGCCTTGCCTCCGTCGCTGACGAGCCAGCCCTAAGGAGGGACGGGGTAGGTCTGTGGGCGTTGTCCGAATCTTGGCCTTGTCGTATACTACGTCCACCCGCGTCCACTGGAAGAGGCTCGCATGCCAAATACTTCCGCTGCCGCTGCGTTTGCTCGTTCCTCGGCGAATGGCGTCATCGCCCACCCTCGATGACGAGAAGAAAGGAACCCTGTCTCGAAAGACGTCTTCACCCACCACCCCTCTCTCTCTTTTGTTAGAGTTGTTGTGCTTTGCTGCGACTCCTCACCCCCCCCCCCTAGACGTGGCAGACGTTGGGCTTTCCTGTGAGGGGGCTCAGTGTGTACAGGCAACGCCTCCTATAAAGAAAGCCTCGGCACTGAAACGTCATACATTGTTACATCATCATA